>OY856186.1:135049059-135192753 GCA_963693315.1 Diogma glabrata
ATACTAAGGGCAGAAAACAAACAAAATATTTTAAAAGTGTATACGTAACCAATTTTAGTGTACTGCCCGATTTATAGTCGGTAACGCTAACTTAGCGCATGGTGTCCACCAGGTATGGAATTCTGGAAATTCGGGATTTTATTTTGGTCATGGAAAGTCATGAAATTTTAATCATTTCTCTGGAAAATTTTTATTTTAACAAATGCTTTTGTTAAAAATTATATTTCATATATTCTTAATAATTTATATGGTCCGGTTGGAGAAAAATTATATTTTTTCGTTTATATATGCACAACAAATTCCCTTTGTATCCTGTCGCTATGACAATGTTGTCAGAATTGTTGTTTTAGACTGATTATGTTTTATGGATATCATTTGCTGTTTATTCAATAGATGGCAGCACTATTCAGTTTCATGTATTATCGTTGCTGTATTCATTATTGTTTATTGTAGTAAATAATCTGTCAAAGAGAAATAAAGAACATTGTTTTTATTCATTACTTTATTGGCTTATTATTACAAAATCTTGTTGTGCATTAAACATCAGAAGTTAATTACCCATAATTCCACAAACATCCAATAGGTTATGGGACCAGGACAGTGTTTCGGGTAATATTTTCTGAAAAAGAAGTAAAGAAAAATTAAAAACATTAAGACACATTTTTGTGAGGTTATATCCAGCCGTGTGCGAAGTGAAAATTGTAACCGCAGAGCAAAATAGTTGAGAAAATGGATTCAGAATTGTCCAGAGTAAGCAAATTACAAGGAATTGACAACTGGAATCTATGGAAATTCCAGATCCAGATAATATTGAAGTCAATTGAAGCATGGGACATAGTAAATGGCACAAGAAAACAACCTGCACCCGTGGGCACAGAAGCGACGGCTGCTGAGAAAAAGGAAAATGCAGAAGCATTATGTAAATGGAATAAAACCGACGGAATGGCGCAAAAGGTAATCGTTACCACAATATCTGAGCAAACGATGATGCATATTTTGACATCAGAGAATTCTGAAGCAATGTGGAAAAAGCTAACGAATATATATGAACAAAAATCAGAATCGACAATCCACATTTTACAACAAAAATGGTTTACATTGGCTAAAGATCCTTCACATGATATAGCAGCACATATCTCAAAAATTGAAGATATATCTAATAGGCTACAGGCAATGGGGGAGAAAATTGAAGATAAGGGAGTAATGACCAAAATTCTCCTAACTTTGCCACCAAATTTTGATCATTTCATCAGTGCCTGGGAATCAACGGCTATCGCCGATAGAACGTTAGCCAACCTAACATCGAGATTAATAATTGAAGAGATGAGACAAAGTCAAAGAGGAGTAGAAGTCAATGCACTTGCTTCTAATGTAAGAGTAAACAGTAAGAATCGTTTTTCCGAGAATTATAATGGTAACAGAAATATTCGATATGTTAAGAATAAAGACGATGACCGAAAAAACACAAAGAGAAAACATGGAAAATGTAATTTTTGTCATAAACCCGGACATTGGGCAGCAGAATGTTGGAACAATCCAGAAAGTAAACAATATAAACTTAAAAATTACAAAGTTTCTGGACAAGAGAAAGGTGAAGCTCTCATAAGCGAAGCATTTGCCTCTGTACAAAAGACAGCGAAAACTACAGTCGAGGCCTGGTATATGGACACTGGAGCGAGCGATCACATGACTCATAATCTAGAGTGGTTCATAAAATACACACCAATGAAAGAAGACATCAAAATAAAAATTGGAGACGGAGAAAGCATTTCAGGCAAAGGTCGAGGTAGCATCAACATTACAGCATTTGATGGAGAAAAATGGACAGAATGTCACCTTTTAAATGTACTCTACGTGCCCAAGCTGAAATACAATCTCTTTTCTGGCGGTGTGGCCTTGGATAAAAATTTAACTCTAGAAGCTGATAAAAGAATCTGTAAATTCAAAAAAGAAGGCAAAACCATAGCAGTAGGTGAGAGACAAAATAAACTATTTGAAATGAAAATCAAGATAACGCCAATCGAAAATGTCAAAGAAAGTGTTGATGAGGATCAAGCATGTATTGCTGAGAAAAGTTCTTTTCAAGAATGGCATCAAAAATTAGCTCATCAAAACTACACTCAAGTTAAAAATATTTTAAGAAATTATGACATAAATCCAAAAGGAGATGACAAAATAGTTTGTGAGCCTTGCGCATTGAGTAAAATCCATCGACTACCTTTTCCTCAGCAAAGCAGTACAAATACCAATCGTATTGGCCAAATAATACACGCAGATGTGTGTGGACCTCTACCAGAAAAGTCGTTCACAGGAGCTAAGTATTTTCTTCTATTGAAGGATGATTACTCACATTATAGAACCGTATATTTCTTGGGTGCAAAATCAGATGTGCTGGAGTGTCTAAAAGACTATGTAAAGAAAACAGAAAAACATTGCCCCAGAGGAATAGAAATTTTTAGATCTGACAATGGCCTGGAATTTGTCAATCAAGAAGTCACAAAATTGATGAAAGAATATGGAATTTCTCACCAAAATTCAGTAGTCTACTGCCCTGAGCAAAATGGCAAAATAGAACGAGAAAACAGAACTGTTGTAGAAGCTGCTCGAACAATGCTACATGCTGCACAATTTGAACTTAAATTCTGGGCAGAAGCAGTAAACACTGCCGTTTATGTTTTGAACTGCACAGGAACCAGTAGCATTAAGAATCAATCACCATATGAAATTTGGTACAACAAGCGACCAAATATTCAGGAATTTCATATATTTGGAGAGAAAGTTTACGTAAAGTTGCCTGAAAATAAAGTAAAGAAGCTAGACCTCAAAGGTGAAATAGGTTACTTTGTAGGCTACGGCGATACAGTAAAAGGTAACAGAATTTGGATTCCAGAGGAAGGCGATATTTTTGTCAGAAAACATATTATCTATACAGGAAAATTAATAGAGTCTACTGAAAGAGTTCAGAATCAAGCACTGTTGTATCTACCTGAGGAAGAAAATAAACAATTCAAAAATAGTCAGGCTGAAAGAAAAGATGACGAGCAAATTGAAGAAAATTTAGAAAATCTTGAGTTACCTAACCAATTATCTGGTTCAGAAGAAGAAAATGAGACATTTTGTACGCCAGAACCCGAAAGAAGTACAGGAATACAACTGAGAGATCGATCCAAACTAAATAAACCTAAGAAATTAGAAGACTACGAAGTAAATTTAGATAATGTCTGTGATTATTGCATTGAAAACCCAGAAGAACCGCTGACTTTTCAACAAGCTGTAAACGGTACGAATGCACAAGAGTGGAAACAAGCAATGGAAGAGGAAATGAATTCCTTAAAAACCAGCAACGTGTGGGAGCTCGTTGAAGTACCAAAGAACTCAACCATAGTTGAAAATAAATGGGTTTATAAATTAAAAACTGATACGAATGGAACCATAAAAAAATTTAGAGCCAGATTAGTAGCCAAAGGCTTCTCTCAGCGTGAAGGAATAGACTTCAATGAAACCTTTAGCCCTGTAGTAAGATTCGACTCCATCCGAATATTATTAACAGTGATTGTTCAAGAAAATTTAGTACTCAAACAGTTTGACGTAAAAACTGCCTTTTTAAATGGTGATATAGAAGAGGTTATATACATGAGGCAGCCAACAGGATTTAACGATGGTACAACAAGAGTATGTAAGCTACTAAAAAGTTTATATGGTTTACGTCAATCGTCTAGATGTTGGAACCAAAGAATAAAAGTTTTTCTAACAAACAATGGACTCGAACAATCAAAAGCTGATCCCTGCATATACATTTTGATCAAAAATAATCTGATAATACTCCTAGTGAGCATCTACATAGATGATGGACTAGTAGCTGGAATCGACGAAGAGACTGTGAATGAATTCTTATGTGCACTTGAGAAAGAATTTGATATCACTACTGGAGATGCTGATACTTACCTTGGTTTACAGATTGAAAGACAAAACGATGGCTCTATTCTCTTACGTCAAAGTGCCTACACAAGAAAAATTATCAATAAATTTAATTTAGAGCAAGCAAATGCTCTTGCAATACCAGCCGATCCACATCAACAGTTGAATGCAAATTTAAATGATAATGAGAAGACTGAGTTAACAACTGCTCCCTATAGAGAAGCTGTGGGCAGCTTGTTATATTTATCAAAAGGGACGAGACCAGATATATCCTTTTCGGTTAGTCGATATATGGAAAAACCAACGAAATTGCATTGGAATGCAGTCAAGAGAATTATGAAATACCTAAAAGGAACTGTTGATTATGGTTTGCACTTTAAGAAGAAGAAAACGTTATCTTTATTTGGCTACAGTGATGCAGATTTTGCAGGAGATATTGCAACACGCAAATCAACAACAGGATTTATAGTTGTTTGGAGTGGATGTGTTGTTAGCTGGAGTTCTCAAAAACAGTCTACAGTTGCCACCTCTACCACTTATTCGGAATACATTGCAGCCTTTCAAACAGTCAAGGAAATAGTGTGGCTCTTAAAGTTAATTGGAGAGATCTATCCTTATCAAAATATTGCTACAACTCTCCATATTGACAATCAAAGTACAATTGAATTAATTAAAAATCCTGTTCTTCACAAACGAAGTAAACATATTGACGTACAATATCACTACATCCGAGAACAATATGAAAAGAAAGTTTTTCAACTGAAATACATCAACACCAAAGAACAGCCAGCAGATATCCTCACCAAACCCTTGGAAAGAAGAATCTTCGAAGTTCATCGCAACAAAATATGCTCCAAACTTGAAGAGGATGCATAACTTATTAAATACTGTACCTTTGTTTGTTCGATCTTGAGTAATTTTGATATTCCAGAAAACAGTGGGAGTGTCAGAATTGTTGTTTTAGACTGATTATGTTTTATGGATATCATTTGCTGTTTATTCAATAGATGGCAGCACTATTCAGTTTCATGTATTATCGTTGCTGTATTCATTATTGTTTATTGTAGTAAATAATCTGTCAAAGAGAAATAAAGAACATTGTTTTATTCATTACTTTATTGGCTTATTATTACAAAATCTTGTTGTGCATTAAACATCAGAAGTTAATTACCCATAATTCCACAAACATCCAATACAACATGAGACGTAAAAGTTTGATATTGCAAATATGAAATTTTCAATCGCCATTTTATTTAAAATCAATATAAATCAATATATATTTTGTTTTATATTTTTGATTCAAACTCAAATAAAATATAGATAATTATTATAAATTTTATAATAATTACATAAATAATTCATAATTAATATTTTATCCTTTATTAATATAATTTTTCATACAAGATTTCAAATAAAAAATATGAAACTTTAAGTTATGATGCTTAAGATGACCATGTTTGATGGTCTTACGTTAAGAGGTTTTTTTGACATCTCACAGTTGTGACTACATACAGAATCGCATTTAAGAGGTTTTAGTCTTAGCTAAGAGAAAAGTCTTTGCTATGACTATTTTTACATCTGTGAGGGTATGTCAGAATCAGCCTGTAAATTAAACTAAAAGAATTACATATATAATTTTCTTAATTTAAAACATATCAACATTTAATTGATTTGAATACTTACTTTTATAGAATAATACTTACAACTATTGTATATTTTCCTTATTAATTTTTAAAATAAATTTGGCTTATTCAATATCAAACATAAACTTTAACATGATTTAAATGAAATGGCCGACATATATTATAAGGTCGTAAAAAACATTGGTTCAAACCATATATTCTTGAAATTAGTTTTGATCTTTTTCATATTATGCGATGGCGCTATAAAAGATATATGTCTATCTCGCTTCCTCTAATGCACTCTTATGAATGATAACAAACTAAAGACCTGTTACTATAGTAACAAAAAATCTAGTGGGTAGTTTCCGCTATAAGTCTAAAAAGAAAATGTCAAACAAAATTTGCTCTTGAAAATAAATATTGTTAAATAGTTAACAAGTTGTTTTTATCGTCTTTAAATATTGCAAATAAAATAAAGACTCTGTAACAGGTTATGGGCCCAGGTGCAGCATTATTTGCAAGTTGTAGAAATTTAAAATAAAATAAAAAGTCGATTTAATTTAAAGCAGCAAAGATGGCGGCTGAGGGAGCGGGATTCAAAAGGATCGTATGTCTTCAAGAAAATGGACGAAATTATACAGCATGGCAATTTCAGATAAAAATTATATTAAAAAACGCAAAAGTTTATGAAATTGTAGAAAAAACATTTAAACATGAAGATAAGCCAGCAGATTTTGACAGCAATGACTTAAAAGCTCAAAATATTATTATTACTTCTGTTTGTGAGAAAACAATAACACAATTAGTATCATGCAAAACTGCAGCAGAGATGTGGGCTCGTATCGAAGCATTATATGGTACAGCAAATTCGGCAAATATTCACGCATTACAGCAACAATTTTATGCGTACACGTACAAAGGTAATGGAATAGCAAATCATATAAGTGAACTGGAAAATCTTAGTCACAGTTTGAGTACATGTGCTGAGGCTGTGAGTGAATCTATGCTGTTAAATAAAATACTATCTACACTACCTGTCCAATACAAACATTTTCATTCAGCTTGGGACAGTACTGCAACTAAGAATTTAAATAAACTTACTTCACGGTTACTGGTTGAAGAACAACGTCTAACAAATGATACAGTTTCTGAACAAGTGGAGGGAGCTTTTGCAGTTAAAAAGTTTGATAAAAAATACCATAAGAAATTACTATCGAATAAGAAATATGATGCTTGTAATTTTTGTAAAAAGCTTGGGCACTGGGAAAAAGATTGCTGGTTTAAGAAAAACAAAAATTCTAAAAACAAAAAGGATAGTTCACATTCACAAGCATTCACTTCATTAGCAACAAATGAATTTTCTGAAAACTGGTATTTAGATACAGGAGCAAGTCATCACATGACAGGAAACTTGGAGTGGTTCGAAAAATATGTCCCGAAAGCATCAGCAAACCATGTCACTATTGGCAATGGTGATAAATTGAAAGTGGTTGGTGAAGGTATTATCAACATTAATATTCATAACAAAAGCAGCACAAGTTCGGGTACTATTGAAAATGTACTATATGTTCCTCAACTAAAATGCAATTTGTTCTCTGCGAGTGCAGCAGCCGATAAGGGGTTCATCATAGTAACAAGACGCAATATTTGTGAAATATTGAAGAATAATGAAGTGGTTATGATTGGAAAAAGAGAACAAAATTTATTTAAGTTAAACATTGAAGTTACAAGCAACAAAGCAGCTTATTTTAGTTCGAAAGAACCACCTACATTAGAAACATGGCATAAAATGTTAGCTCATCAAAATATTGCATATTGTAAAAACATTCTAAAGAATCATGACATCAAAATATCAACAAATAACTTACAGTGTGAATCCTGCATAATGTCAAAACAACATCGAACACCATTTCCTTCGTCTACTACTATTACGACGAAACCTGGAGAAATAATTCACATGGATCTCTGTGGACCCATGGAACAAGCGTCGATTGGCGGCTCTAAATATTTCTTTTTATTAAAAGATGATTTTTCTCATTACAGGAACGTTTACTTCTTAAAATCAAAAACTGAAGTGACAGCTATTTTGGATGAATATGTTCGAAAATTCAAAACTGAGACTGATGCTAAAGTAAGAATTATGCGTTCAGATAATGGCACAGAATTTAAATCGCAGCATGTTAAGCGTGTTCTTGATAAATATGGTATTCGTCAACAGTTCACAACTCCTTACAATCCTGAGCAAAACGGTTCAGCTGAAAGAGAAAATAGAACGATAGTAGAAGCAGCAAATGCGTTATTGTATGACAACAAAATGGATAAAAAGTTCTGGGCAGAAGCTGTTAATACAGCAGTGTATGTTCTTAATAGAACCGGAACAAGTTCAGTAGAAGCGAAAACCCCGTTTGAATTGTATTATGGAAAGCAACCCAGAATTGATGACTTAAAATTATTTGGAAGCGAAGTGTTTATTCATATTCCGGCTGTCAAACGATTAAAATGGGATGTGAAAAGTAAACCAGGAATATTTGTTGGCTATTCACTTGAAAGTAAAGGATACCGAATATATATTCCAAATGAAAACAAAATTGAAATAAGTCGAGATGTTATATTCAAGACGGCAAAGCAAGATCCTGTAGTTGTACAAATGAAAACAAATGATGTTTGTGGTCAAACTGAAAATAATTCAAATACTGAAGTCGAGTTGAATCTGAATGTTGAAAATGATATAAACGTACTGACACTGGATGATGAAGAAATAAATGAAAACGAAGTGTCACACGAAGATGTTCACATCGATGTTGAAAGCCAATCCACAAATATAAATCATGAACAATCAAATCATCGAAGTTTGCGAAATAGAAATGAGATCCAGTTACCAAAACGACTCCAAAATGACTATCTTATGAGTAATGATGAAATGTATTCAAGTTTTCTTGCCTGTGATGAACCATTATCGTATGATGAGGCGAAACTGGATAGCAAATGGAAAAATGCTATGAAAAATGAAATACAAGCCCTGTTGAAACATGAAACTTGGGATTTGGTGGAGCTTCCAAAAGACAGAAAGGCGTTAAATAACAAATGGGTGTTCAGAATTAAATCAAATAATTTTCACAAGGCACGTCTCGTGGCCAAAGGCTACAATCAAACATTTGGCATTGACTACAATGAGACCTTCAGTCCAGTTGCTCAATACAAGTCAATACGATTCATTATAGGATGGGCAGCTCAGTTTAAACTGAGAATGAAACAATTTGACGTGAAAACGGCATTTTTAAATGGTGAACTACATGAGGAAGTATACATGTTTCAACCAGAAGGTTACGACGATGGTACTAATAGAGTGTGCAAATTAAAAAAGGGGATATATGGCCTGAAACAAGCCTCACGAAATTGGAATGCAATGTTTGTACAAACCCTTAAAGAATTCAATTTAGTGCGATCAGAAGTCGATCCATGTGTGTTCATTAAAAATGGAAATGGTATATCAATATTAGTGATATATGTTGATGATGGCTTGATAATATCAAAAAGCGAATTTGAAATCGAGCAATTGTTAAAGCATTTAGAAAGCAAATTCGAAATAAAACGAGAAGACTTGACAATGTATCTTGGGATGGAAATCGATTGTGAAAAAAGTGGTAGTATCAAAATCACACAAAAGAAATACATTGAAAATTTATTAAAAAAGCTAAAAATAGAAAACTGCAAATCTGTTAGCACACCGGGACCAACCTTTGATTTAAATGTTGGAAACAATTCACCATGCAAGGCGCCATACCGTGAGACAATTGGGTCGTTGTTATTTCTCGCATCTGTCACAAGGCCTGATATTGCATTCACAGTGAATCAATTGAGCAGATACAACGAAAATCCAAATAATGGTCATTGGGAAGGTGTTAAACGACTGTTACGCTATTTGCAAGGAACAAAAGAATATGGTTTGAAATTCGAAGCAGTCGAAAGATGTGATATTGATTTTATACAAGCATATAGCGATTCTGATTTTGCTGGTGATAGTAAGTCGAGAAGATCTACATCTGGTTACGTTATTATAAAGAATGGTACTGCAATTGATTGGTTCTCAAAACGACAATCAGTTGTAGCGTTGTCAACAGCAGAAGCAGAATTTATTTCTGCAACTGAAGCAATAAAACAAGCAATAGTGATGAGAAGATTTTTTCAAGAGTTTGGTGTAGCTGATTACCCAATAATAATCAATATGGATAACCAAAGTGCAATGCGGATGATAGAAGATGAAGGTGCTAGTAAACGTACGAAGCACATAGACGTCCGATATAAATTTCTACAAGAAAAATTGGGGATTAAAGTTTGTGGACAGCAAACACCAACTGGCAGACATCCTTACAAAACCATTAAGTAAGGGACCATTTGAATTTATTAGAAGTCTTTTAAATATTAAAAAGGAGGGAGTGTTAAAATAAGTTTTTAATATATTCAAAATTAACTTTTATTATTAATAATAGATGGCGTTGAATTGAAATGTAATTACATATAGTTATCTCTTTTTATTTTTATGTTTATATAGTTTCCGCTATAAGTCTAAAAAGAAAATGTCAAACAAAATTTGCTCTTGAAAATAAATATTGTTAAATAGTTAACAAGTTGTTTTTATCGTCTTTAAATATTGCAAATAAAATAAAGACTCTGTAACAGAGATAAGTTTTGCATGTTGTCTGACATTTTAGCCATTAACCCATTTTCACTCTTTTTTTTCCTTTTAATTTGATCTACACGCTCAACCTCAAGAGCATCATTATTTATTTCGCTATTGGCACTCTCGAAAACGTTTTCAAAATACGAATCATCTAAATATTCGGCTTCAAAATACATTTTGAAAACTAAAAAGGATAATTTTTTTTACAAACGCACATTTACTTTATTCACACAATTACTTTAAACGCACAATTACTAAATACAATAAAAATGTCAAAATTTAGCGTTCAATTTAATGTCTCGTGCATTTAAATTGCTGCGAAAACTGTGTAGACATTGTATTAGAGCCATCTATATTACAATGCGCAAACTATCATTTTGAAATTATTTCCGCGTCGAGCAGCATACTGATCAGCGAACTCATTAGCAAAATTTTTTAAAAATTTCACGTCAAATTTATATGAAATTTTTAGCTTCGCTCGAGCAGGATACTGAGCTTTACGTATTACGTGTGTGTTCCATTTACCACATTTTCCTTTACTTTTTTTGTACTAAATTTTGTTTTCAAGCAAAACCTCCTTCATTTTTCAAGCTCAATTCATTGACGCCATATATTAAAAAAACAATGAACATTGCCATATCGATTAAAATAAACAAAGCTTATTATAAAATTAATTTTAATTGATGAATTTTCCAAAAGTCATTTTGCACGATTTCTACCGCCGATAGAAATAAAAAATCGTTCATAAATCTCCACTGTATTTTTGGAGAATTATGAACGATTTTTTTATCGTTCGGATTTAACCTCACATCGTGGTATTTTTCATTTTGGAAGTTTATGTTTTTGTGATTGATTATAATTTACGTTGATTTTGTTTTAAATTAAAATTTTAGAAATATAATAACATTCATAATAAACGATAATCGATAGCGTGTCTGCCCAAGGATTCGAGCCGGGCACTGACGAGGGTAGGTTCGAATCCGATCCGAAACACGAAAAATCTGAATTGTAGTTTTTTTCTGAAAAAACTTCAAACCATACCTTTGAATTGAAAAAATTCCAATTACTTCTTTACTTACTTGAGTTTAATTGATCTCAAAAATCTAAAATAAATTTAAATTCCCTTAATGTAGTCTAATGTTAATACATTTAGAACTACAAATTGACTAAGTGTCAGCCATTGATTTCACATTGATTGGAAACAATCAATAATGACTATACAAAACGTGACTTAGGATGTTAATTAGAATAGAAATGTTCCCCATTCTATGAATTCACACAAAGTACTGTCTAGAAATTTAATGCAAAAATCCCATATAATGTAAAAACATTTTCATAATATGGAGTCTAATGACAGTGGAAAAATTCAACTTAAGTAAAATAAATAAGTGATGAAGAAGTTTCAACTTTGAAATTGTCATCGCCTCAACGGCGTAATCGATAGCGTGTCTGCCCAAGAATTCGAGCCGGGCACTGACGAGGGTAGGTTCGAATCCGATCCGAAACACGTAAAATGTGAATTGTAGTTTTTTTCTGAGAAACTTCGAACCATACCTTTGAATTGAAAAAATTCCAATTACTTCTTTACTTACTTGAGTTTAATTGATCTCAAAAATCTAAAATAAATTTAAATTCCCTTAATGTAATCTAATGTTAATACATTTAGAACTACAAATTGACTAACTGTCAGCCATTGATTTCACATTGATTGGAAACAATCAATAATGACTATACAAAACGTGACTTAGGATGTTAATTAGAATAGAAATGTTCCCCATTCTATGAATTCACACAAAGTATTGTCTAGAAATTTAATGCAAAAATCCCATATAATGTAAAAACATTTCCATAATATGGAGTCTAATGACAGTGGAAAAATTCAACTTAAGTAAAATAAATAAGTGATGAAGAAGTTTCAACTTTGAAATTGTCATTAAATTTACATATATAAATCACATGCATTCATATACATATAAACTCCAAATTTAGTTAAATATTTTAATTAATAAGAATATATACCAATTAATATTCCAACACTTATTTAGTATCGTATCATAAAAAAAAAATATAAATGTTGCAAGTTGCTTTGGATATTAAATCAAATTAATCGTAGTTGTGGTAAATGCACCAATAATATAAATGAAAATTAAATGTTATCATTCATACATTGATAATTGATTTGATGCATCTGAATAATAAAGGTGATCAGGATGAGAATCAAATTCACGATAGATGAGTTGATGCGTCTGAATAATGGGTTTCTCCGTTCTCCGTGATCAATATTTCCCACGCGGTGCACAGTAGTAAAATGGTAAAATAATCAGTGATCAGAAGCATAGTCAAATTCAGTGTTGCTTCGCAAATATATGGAACACAATGGTAAATGCATCAATTATCTAACTGCATCACTAATATAAATAAAATAATAATTTGATTGATACTTATCGGTTGTTGATTTGATGAGTCTGAATAACGGCGTTCTCTATTCCAGTTAATCAATATTTCCCACGCAGTGCACAGCAGCAAAAATGGCGAAATAATAAAGGTGATCAGGATGAGAGCCAAATTCAGTATTTTTTCGCAAATATACAAATCACAATATTAAATTTTAGCGGCACACGAATATATAAATGTCTCGATAATTTATATTAACACGCAACCGTATATCGCGATCCGACTCGAAGGACCATGAATAAACTTGTTAAGGTTATTTTTTTATGTTTAGTTGTAGCACAAAATCTTTCTCTCGTTTTAAATTTTATTCAATAAAAAAACCGATATAAATTTATAATTTTATTATAACATTAACAAGATTTAATTTTTATTTATTTATATGTACAACATTTATTTTATTTTGATTTTATTTTATTTCGGAAAAATATGAACAATCGCTTTAAGATCACAAGAAAGAATGAGAATATAGAAAATATACTAAAAGCTTGCAAACATTTGCTGTTTGCTTACAAAATAATGTAGATACATTCTAAATGAATAAGGCTACGCTTAATACAGGGATTCTCATTCGTTTAGGATCGTCCAAAAATAAATTTGTGGAATCTGGAATCGGGCACCTTGTGACGGAAGAAAGTAAAAGTGAAGAAATGAACACGAAAAGATTGTGTTTGGGATCTCCTTCGTCACAAATCGTGGGGACGTCCCACACTTTGAGAAAATCTCAAGCCGGGCTTAAGACTAGAATTACTAGGACTTAATTGCACTTCCATTGGGCCAGTTGGCATCGGGTGGTCTGACAAAGAAAAAGGACAGTTAAACAAGGGGAGGAAAAGCTTACTAAGAGTGGTTTGCAACCTCATTTGCCTTACGGTTCACGATGACATACGTCACTATTTTCACAACTGTCCCTATACCAGTGGTAATTAGGGTAGAAGAAATGAGACCAAATCCCAGCTTATTAATGAAGCTAGGGTTGTAGATAGCTTCCTTGATGGTATCGGCCAAGCTATCTTTAGATCCATAGAAATCAACACCCAAATTTACCAAGCTGTCGGTGTACTCATATGCAACTTGAAACGTAAAACTTGAATTGAGAGAAGGAATGTTAACGCTGCAATATTCCTCCAGATCATCTAGGTACAGAATATAGCGGTTAGCATTGCATTGTAAAAAGGAACTTTGTAACGTGCAGTTACTAATAAACTCTACATTCCCCGTACTTTTAATCTCGGTGGCTTGGAGAATGACGTATGTTGGCATTGAACAGCCAATGCAGCCATAGGGACGTTAATTCGCCAGGAGGGTCTGACTATGTATAGGCTGTAGATGTTCACATTACATATATCAATCCTTACACTGCCTGTTGTTTTGGCAGTTGTTAGGATTCTTCCGTCATTGTGCAACGTATTCGACAAAATATAGTTGATACTGGGCCGGGTCGTGTCTTGAAATCGATGTAGCGCTTGCTCAGGGGAAGTACATCTGGTCTGGCATCCAGCAGACATGCAGCTGACTGCAAATGGTGGGTAAATCTCTTTTTTTTCCATCCGAGCTTATTTGATATTCCCCAATAAAACCAATTATCAGAAAATCAGAAAATTCAATTCTATAACATTTGGTCTGGTTGCCCGATTTAACTGCCAAAACCACCAAACGCATTGAGTTGAATAAAAACAGGCACCGCATCTTAATATTTCTAAGTCACAGCCGTGTCCCTGTGCCTCGTTTAGTTTGACATTCTCTTCGAATAGCTTGTATCGCACCTGTTTATTGTATGTACCTTCTTTCCAACACCCTCCGGCTCCCTTGCAGTTACACCGAAAGAAAAAATCTTGGTTGATTCAAACATGTTGCATTGTTAATCGAAAATTAAGTGAAAATTGGGGAACTAAATACGTTTGTGATTGAATCAACCAACGCTCCGTATTTAAATTAACAATTTAACCGTTGTTGATATATTTTTTATAAGTATCACAAACATATTTGATTTAACCATGTTTGTAGTTGAGTCAACTATGATTTAATTTTCAATTGACTACAAACGTGGTAAATTTAAAATTAGACTAAAAATAGTGATATTGAATACGTTTGTGATAGAATCAAGCAATACGCCGTATTAAATCTATTGGTTTGGTACATCTTTGTTTTGTTTTTGCTGCTATCGATGTTTGATGGGTTCGTTTTTTTCGTAAATATAATATTTGAAATTTTTTATATTAGAAATATGTATTTCGCATCAATCCCGACAAACCTTTTTATGCATAAAGCTAGCGTTCGTATATATTTACGTTCTCAATAGGAAATGTATGAGTGTGATTTTGTTTGTAAAGGATGCGTCCATTTTTTCGCCATTGTTTTTTCGCCAAAGACCGAAATTCAGAAATCAAAAAATTTAAATATTTGAATTATGTGTAGAAAATAATACTAATTTTCCATAATTTTCTCATTATTATGAAAAATTAAATTAAAATATCGATAAATGGACATGAAACAATACAAATAAAAAATATTAAAAAAATATAATAATTTTTTTAAATCACGAAAATTAATTATAGAAAGGGCCTGTTTCTTCAACGACATTGTTGTTATAACATTAACTGAAAAATTTCTTTCGCACATAATTTTATATGCAAATAATATTAAAATTATTCAAATCAATTAAACACATGTAAATTATTTCCTAAGCTGTAAATGTTAAATAAAACCAGCCATGTTAGAATATATAAAAACTTTTTATTTTTCTATTCTTTTGTTTATTATTTTTCTTTATTTTGTTTATTAGTTTCCCCTAGTTTTTTATTTTAACAAATACAATAATTTTCAAACAAAAACATGAATAAACTGAAGTGAAAAACATGAACAAGAAAAATTGATCACGCCGTTGTTGATTTAAATAATGCAAATTGTTACGTTTTTTAAAATAAATTGACAATGCTACATTGGTTAAAATAACCACGTTCGTATTAGACGCAAAATCAAACAAGCTTTGTAGTTGATTCTACCAACGTTTTTTTTCGGTGTATATCAAACTTCAATATCAAAAAGGTTGGTCTTGTATATCGGGTAGTAATATTTGGATCGGGTAGTAATATTTGGTCAATTCCAACTGAGCCATAGCACCATTGCTTAGTTTGAAACAAATGACCTCTCCTATATTGGCAGTGAAGCTATAGCTTTTTATGTTTCGGCAATCGAAGTCATCGCAAACCGTGCCTTCGCTACCGATATACAAAATTTGGCTGCAAGCATCAACCCTTATACCAACCCCCAACAACAATGCAAAGAATAACAATATGCCCCCTTGACTTATCGGGCTTCTCAAGTAAGCTCCTTTCGTGGCAGCTTTGAATTCTGGGTTTTTGCAGTGCATGTCCGCAAAATCTTCAATTCTGGACATCTCAGTTACCCCGGTCTTATGCTTGTCTTCCTCATAAAACTCCACTGCGGTCCCTACATTCTCAAGGAACATCTTTTGTTCAACCTCAGTATAGTGACTGTCTATTGGAAGGCAGGTTGTCGGGTGGGTTTCCTCATTCGCGTCGAGACTAATTCGCGATCCACGGTTCAAAGTTGGTTCTTGAGGGTTGATAAGGCCCATCCGGATGAGATCTCTGTTCAACCGCTTATGTCGCTCCAGCCTTGTCTAAAGTTTTCCGTCTACGCAGACAATCCTGGACCTTCCTTTTCATTCCCCCAAGATAACGATTGCACGTCCAGTAGGTGAGGAAAAAAATAATGTTGAGAATTAGGATAATCAATATCACCAGCCCAAGGCTTAGCGAGTGAGAGGAGCACCGATGAATGACTTCATCTTTGAAACATGCTAAGCATCCCTGGCATTCGTATTTGGTAAATGGCATCCCCTTCACAACCCTTGCACTTATACTCGATCAGTCCTAAAAACAAACCTTTAATAACCTGATCACGGTTGGCCGTAGCCACAAACACAGTGTTGACAGTTATGTTGTATTGGTCGTCGGACTTCATATTGCAAATGATGATGTTCCCATGGACACCTACAATTATTGGACACGCTTGGGAGTAGGCTATGAGGGTCACAAACATCAATGCCACAACCCGTGTTGCGGACATACTAAGCGTTGAAATCGAGCTGTATGGCGGTAAGTGTATTATGATATTAAAACGATTTTAAAAAAAGGAAGTTTATTACGGAGCCAATCTTACTTTTTACTATTAAACACTTAATTAATGATAGCAAAGCACAAGAAAATTTGTTGCACTAGTTATTGCTATTTTGGTTAATGATGATTAACTTCACATCTACACCCGTCTTCAAGTCCTGTCTGGTAACAACTGATGATGAAAGTGAAACTGAAACTAAAAAAAACTTGCAAGATAATAAAAATCTAGACACGGATAGGATCAGATAGAAAAAACTTAAGAAAAGAATTTAGAAATACCCACACAATTACAAATGCAAGTGCCTTAACCAAAACGGTCGGCCTTCGTAGACGAACCTTCAAAAGAGTAGAGAAAAGCAAAGGATGAAAGCAAGGATGGAAACGCTCAAGAGCGGATGTCCTTGACATGGTAAACACCCAAGCTTTTCCCCTGCATGTCTTCCACCTTAAATGCCACGGTCACAACAGGTCGAGTAAGTTTTGCGGGAATGAATTTTGGAGCGAGCTTAGCGTTAAAGTTACGGGTTGCATCACTCTAGACGAAGTTTCGAACGTAAACGCTTTGTTGAGGGTGAAGAATGCGAGTCTTGCTCCGCAAATTGTAAGGATGAGAGGTGTTTTGATACGCGGTGTGCCGGTGATGAAGGACGGCCTCTTGGATACCAGAGAGTTTGTCAGCACTTGTACTGGCGCATGAATGCTGTCCCGAAATGTGATGAATACCACGAAGGATTTGGTATTCGGAACCATGGTTAACTCGGTGACGTCCAAATGCGACAAAATTAGGAGTGAACCCAATAGACGGATGGTAAACATTTCGCAAGGCTGACGTAATCTAGTTTAGATGGATATCCCAGGTTTTGTGGTCAGTTTTGATGTAAGAACGAATTGCAGATACAATGGAACAGTTTACCCGTTCTGAAGTGTTGGACTGGGGTGAATATTTAGGAGTAAATATATGCTTCACTCCGAATGTTTTGAGTGAGTTAGCCAGTAGGTGGGACTCGAATTGTTTGCCATTGTCTGAAACAAGTGACTCAGGAACGCCGAAGAGGTTAAAAACATCGTTCTCTAGAAAGATGACTAAGTTAGGAGCTGTTGCTTGTCTAAGAGGCTTTGTCAGCACAATGGAATGGAATGGACGAAATACTTTGATTTCCTGACCCATGGGTGGCCGCAGTGTGTCATTGGCGCACTTATTCATCCGACATGACTGACAATTCCGTACATACTCTTTAACGTCTCGAGCTAAAGATGGCCAAAAGAACATACGCCGTAGTCTATCTGTGACTTTTGCTGCACCTCGGTGAGCCGAAAGAGGGGGATTATGGGCTTGACAAATGAGAGAATTTTGCATTGGAATGGGAACCAAGAGTCGCCAGTGTTCATCTTTGTCCAGGTGTTTCAACCCAATGTTAGTCGGTATGTAAATCATCATCTACTTCCATCTACTTCTCGGACATTAGAATCTGCGTGGGGTCGTAGAGCTAGGTATTCTGGGTCCTTAAAATGTTCGGAGGAAAGATCCAGATTCATCACAACGTCCTGGTCATTTTTCACTGAACTATCAATCTCATCAGAATTAAGCCGGGAGAGGGAGTCAGCAACGATGTTCTGAGTTCCCTTGCAGTATTCAATATCAAAATCGTAAGCTTGCAACTTAAGACTCCATCTAGCCAGTCTATCTGATAGATCTTTCAAAGACATTAGCCACTTTAAACTAGAGTGATCCGTGATGATGTAAACGGATGTCCTTCTACATAGGCTATGAATTTCTTAACGGCGAGAACCGCTGCAATGCATTCCGGTTCCGCGACACTATAATTTCGTTGAGCCGAATTGAGCTTGTGTGACATAAATGATTTCTGCGGTGCTATATTTGTAGCGGACATCTTATGTGCTCGCATTGATTCTAATTACTTGTTAAGCTCACTGAAGTTGTACACTCCCACAAGAATAATAAGACCAAGGTCTTTCCAACATTTTTTGGTATGTAAAACTGGAGATAGTAATTATTTGTCAAATGATTCGCTGAAGTTTATGGTGGATAGTTTTAACAGCTATTTTGATTGTTTTGATTTCAATTTATCTAAATACTCATTTAAAAAAGCTTTACATTTTAAGTTAACAAACAGCTCTCCTTAATGGTTTATAAAATTTTAAGTTTAATTAATATAATTTAATTTTCATTGTTAGTAGTCACTAAAATTTTTAGTTTTCGCTGTAACAAGTTCGCAATAAGTGTAATAAGTCACTTTTTAGTTTTCACTGTAAGATTGTATAATTAATAGGGATTTGTTTATCCTGTAAATTATGCTGTGGTAAATAAATGTCAAAGGAGGTTCCGTTCAGACATCAGATTTTTGAAACAGCACACTTCCTATCGCTGTCGTGCTAGCATCACATTGGATATAAAAACGACGAGTAAAATCAGGGTTGACGAGAACTGGGGCTGTAACCAGTGAGTTTTTTAGTGAATCGAAACTTTTCTGTGCATCTGTATTCCAAAGAAATTTGCGATCTTTCTTCAACAACTCGGTTAGGCTTGCAGATAAGGTGGAATAATTAGCAATAAAACGTCTGTACCAACAAGTAATGCCAAGGAAGCGTCGGGCTTGTTTCACGGTTTTGGGAATGGGGAAATCTATGATGACTTTTACTTTGTTTTGGTTGACACATAGCACGCTGTGGCCAGCCACATACCCCAGATACTCGATCTCGTTAAGGAGGAATTTGGATTTCTCTAAATTAATGGTAAGGTCTGCACCTTTAAGTCGCGCTGCCACATCAGAGAGCAGGAGGAGGTGCTCTTCAAAATTAGAGAAGGTTACCAGAAGGTCATCCAGATATACAAATACCCGATCGTGGAGTTGATGTGGAATTACCTTGTGCGTTAACCTGCATATTTGAGGGGCATTACACAGACCGAATGGCATTACAGTAAGCTGGTATAAAGGTCGTCCTGGTACAGTGAAAGCAGTTTTGTCTCGAGAAGCGGGATCCAGTGGAATTTGCCAAAAGGCATCTTATAGATCGATGCTTGAAATAAATCGCGTTTGCCCTAAGCGGCTAAGTAAGCTGTCGATGATTGGTAAAGGATAAGCGTTTTTCTTAGTAACCTCATTTAGCTTCCTTGTATCTAGACAGAGCCGCGTTTTACCATTAGCTTTTCACACGACAGCCATCGGGGAACCCTAAGAGCTGTCACGTTCTTCGACTACACCAAGTTCAATCATGCAATCCAGCTCTTTATCCGTTTCTTTCTGGACACCTGGGGAAACAGCATAGTAACGTTGTTTTACTGGCTTGGCTTCACCGGTATCAATAATATGAGTAACCAAAGACGTACGCCCTAGACCATGACGCAAAGCACACGGGAACTGTGGAATGAGATGGTCAAGCTGGTGTTGTTGAACGGAGGTAAGAGTATGATGATTTGGTAAAGTAAGAGGGATACCTGGCTGTTCTAGTTCAGTTACACTAGATGGTTGAAGACCAAAAGCTTTCCAGAAATCAAAACCCAGATATAATGATTGTTGCAAGCTAGGAGCGATAAAGATGGACATGATTTGAGATCGACCTCCATACTGGACTAGTGCACGGACAAATCCTAATATTCGTTGTTTGGATCCACTAGCGGTTGAAATAAATGAAATGCGCACTTTCTTTCCTTACCGCACACTTTTAAGCCAGTTTTTTTAAGTAATATGTCAGCACCACAGCCTAATGCTGTGATGTTAGCACCACTGTCGAGCAATCCACGAATAGCTATTTCAGCAATAGATACTTTGGCGTAAGGTCGATTGTCTCTCGGTGTATTGGTTAGGATGGAAGCCACCACGTGAGATCGGAGGGTACGTCGCTTCTTAAAAAATGGTAAGTACGTACGATAGAATTGGGAATGTAAGGTTTGGGTCCTCTTTCGACTGCCGGTTGTACAGTTCCGGATTGGTATTGGCGGCTGCATCCACCTGTGAAGTTTGAGAGCTGGTATTTGGTTTCGGGAGATGAGGAGCTCCACCTTCGCTTTTCCCGAACAGTTCTCACAGTTCGGCTTAGTTACTCCCTGAGATCCGCAGCCAAAACAGAACACCCTTAGGGGTGAAAGGGGGCAGCTATAATACATGTGCTCTCCAGTTAGACAATTCCAGCAATGATATGGTTTAGCCGGAGTGGGACGAGCAGCAGCTACATTAGATCGATGCATGGTTGATATATTGAGATCGTCCTGATTCACTGGGAGGGGTGCCTCATTATTGAAGGAAAATTGGGGAAAATCATGGGTTGTTTGAAGTTCACTTACTCTAATACGATCTCCATAGGTACCCTCTCGATTATAACCAATCCGGTTTTAAGCATCTTCAACGGCTACACATTTACGTATTATTAAGTTTATATTCGAAAAATCCTAGCCAGCTACAGCAACTTGCAACCCAAGCCGCATGTTGCGTTTAATGATGTTCATTAATTCACCATCTTGCAGGGGTACTTTAAGGCCAAGAGATAAAGTTAACAAATCATTATAAAAGTCCAGGAAACCCTCGCGAAACTTTTGCTTCCGGGTTTCTAGGGTCTGTTTAATGTCATTGTCGGTTCGTCAATCCTGAAAGCGATCTATTAATGCTTGTCGAAGTTGTGACCATGAAGGACAACCGGTTCGTTCTAAATAAACCCAGAAAAAATCTTTAGCGGTCCCGTTAAGCAGGAAACTACAATCATCAACCAGATAGTTTAATGGAACTCGATGCGACCGGGCCAGATGTTCCACTTGAAAAATGAAGCATTCAATTGCTATTCCGGTGGGAGATCCATTGAACGAAATATTCCATTTATGGACAGAAATTTTGCTGCTTGTAGGCTGAAAAATGTTTGGAGGATATTGAGGTTGAAAATCAGAGGAAGGCAATCTTGTTGACGGTTGCCTGTTTGTGTGATTGCCATAATCAGTGGTAGTAGGAGGAATCTGCATGTCGGTACGAAGTGAAGAGAGAGCTGGCTGCACTGCTGGGGCTCTAGGTACATTGTTAGACACCTGAGGAACGTGATCAGCCAGCATCCGACTTAACAGTTCTTCCATCTTCTGTAAGCGCTCATTGACACTGGAAGTGAGCCGCTCAACGACTTCCGGATCCCGACGAGCTGATATAGGCCGGATTGATTCCATTTCTTCTGCAGATGAATTCAAGTTCTGGTTAACGGTTAAATTTAAACGACCATTCACTGGATTTTCAGAAATATTCTCTTGAACTGAAGGGCGAGTCTCCTTGGATGTACCAGGGTGTGGAGTGGATTGACGAGGTTCATCTCTAGGTTCTTTTTCTTCCAAAGGTTCATCGTTTGATTCCTTTGGGAGAACAATATCTTGAACGTTGGTAAGAGACTGCTCTAAATGTTCGGGATTCTGGTGGAGATCGAGAGCAGCTAACAAAAGTTTATGACACGCATCCAACGGAGCTTCTACTTGATCTTGTACCACGCGGCATTTCGATATACGCATCAATCTCTGTCGTATGTGGGACAGTCTAGACTCGATAACTTCTAGCACCTGCGCGCGTGTTTCATCCGTTGGATCAATTCTTTCCTGCAGGTTTTCCCGAATTGATTTAAGTTTATTTATACATTTCTCTAACTCTCGTTTTGGGTTGTCGAGCGCACTGGCATGAGCATGCTGTGGGATTTCTGTTGGATTCTTTGCTTCTAAGGCCAGTTGTTCTTTTAAAAGAGTTTGTTGAATCGAAATCAACCCTCTAATATAGCGAACCTCGCACTCAACAATAAACTCATCTCTTTCTAACAGTAGAGGGTTCATCTTGACATTATTAAGCTAGTTGTTCTGGCAGACTACCTTGTGAAAGTGTGTGTCAAGCAATGTCTTAGTAATAAAATAATTAAATGATGGTGTAAAGTGATTTTGTTTTGATCTTGTTTGGATTTGATGGCGACGTTAACAAAAAAACAATAAACAAACAAAAATTTTGAAACCTAAATGTATGATTCAAAAGGTTAATTAACGTGTGAAATGACCAAATACTTTTAACAAGACTATCTATACAAAATATAGTGTTGATGGATCTATTACATTTAAATATATTCTAAAATGGAAACTTATATACAATATGTATTATATTTCTTTTTATATTTTATTTTATATTATCAAGTTAATTTTTGTTTATATTTTATTCTTATTTTAAAACAAAACTAAACTAGAATTTAATTAATATTTTTTTCTTTTAAACCTAAAATCAACAAAAAAAAAGATATATTTAATATAAATATAACTTTAGCGAATTCTCCTGTAAGGAAATTCAAAATGTCCTTCCTTCATGTGCACAGTATAATCGACAAACAAGAGCTGCCGAGTTATCCCATCCGTTTGTTGTACAAATACCTCGTTGTAGAACTGTGTCTTTCCAAAACGACTATTTTAATAGAGTGGTAAAATTATGGAACTCAATGCCTTCTTCTGTATTTCCCGATGAATTTTCCCCTCAGGCATTTAAAGAAAATGTCCATCATCATTTAAAAAAATTAGTATAGTTATCCCTATATCCCCATTCCTTCCATTTTCCTCATCTCCTTTCTTTATAGTTGACATGGTATCTTCGGATATTCAAAGAGTCTAAATAATGAATATTTCATATTTAGTGTGCATTTCATGTTAGTTAAACATTAATAAAAAAAAAAAATAATGCTACGATTAATAATATTGAAAAAAATATATATGGCGAAACTCTAACAATAATAAAAATTTGAGCACCTCAACTGAAAAAACTCAAAAATAATTAAATATATAAAAAAAATTTTAAAGTATTTAAAACTGACTTAATAGTAAAGGGAAAATGACTTTTAAGGTACAGTGGCCAGGCAAAACCAACCAAATAAGATTATGTCTGGACCATATTGTTGGAAAATGGAAGGTTAATATAAATCACCACTAAAAATTAATGAGAGGGCCTCAATTCTAAGAATCGAGACCAATAAGTGATAGGTTTAATTTGACTAAAATTGGGAAAAAATGTTCTGTCCAGACAATTTATATGGAATAACTATTTATTGAGAAAAGTTTGTTACATAATATTAATATCTTCTTTCTTTTATTTTTGTTTTTTTTTCTTTTGATCACAAATGCGCTAAATTTACTAAATTGCTGGGCAATCTTTGATTTAGTTATATATTTTTATAAACAAAAGAAATCACTAAATAATCTATCAAAAGAAATCATAGATTTTATTCACACACGAAATCACTAAATAATTTTTGATTTGGTTATATTAGACTGAGAGCCAGTGACCGGCAGACCTACGGTATTTTAGCAAACTCCATATTGATGCTAGGTATAGTTTTTCACCTGCCGTAGTTGAAATGGGTATTCACTATCCCCGCCGATGGTTCCTTTGGGCGTGTCCCCAAGTCGAAAAACGTAAAAATTGACTTCAAAAACGTGATTTCAGCATGTCTGCCGTTTTAATATCTTAAAGTATCTTTTTTTATTAAAAAATCCAATGGCAGACATGCAGACATGCTTATATTTTAAGAAACACACACAGGGCGGTTCCAACATGCGGGTAGACGCTATAAGGATTTCTTTGTCTGAATGGGAAGGAAAGCTAATCAGTAGTCATACGTATTGTGAATAATTTTTATGAATGTTATAATTCAATAGTCTGTTAAGTAATAAAAATATAATTTCTTCTAAAGAAATAAACAAAATTTTTTAATTTTTATAATCATATAAGGGAGAAGGTTTATTGAACACAATGACTATACATTGTGAACCTTTTTTGAATGATGTCTTTCTTTCTGATTGAATTCCGACGAAATTTTTAAGAAATTGTCTTCATAGCTCTGAAATGTAAGCAAAATGTCAACCTATTTTTTCGTTCATACTTTAGAGTAGTATAGGGAAGAAAACAGTGTTCACATTTGTGGAGTTTCATAATAATGAATATTTATTATTTCGTGAGTTTACTGTATACCTGAAATTTTGTAACGGTTTTCTGCTCCATTCCATTCGTTCTCAAATTTTTAATAGAAGCATGTGTAATTTATTTTGTATTTAAATTTGTGATTTTTTTAAAAATGCACTTAAAATTTTAAATTGTAGCAAATGAATTAATCTGTGCATTTTGAAATTTAAATGCTGGGTGAAAGTGTACATATCTTTTCAGAAGAAAACTTTTAAAAAATGTCAGACTATTTATTTTGCGTTTACGAAAATTTCATAATTTAAAATATAACGATGTTATTTTACCACGTGAACATTTAGTTAGTGGCTATCATCGTACTTGTTACAAGACATTTACAGCATTGAAGAAAAATTATTATCGTATAACATAAAAAAGTATAGAAACACCTTCATCTCCATCTCAGTCAATTACACACTCGTTGCCGCAATCAATGCAATAGCCGTCAACTTCTGTCTGTATTCCTATTTTAATTTGTTTATGTTAAAATAAATATACAACCAAATCTGTATGATTAAGAAAATTAAAAAGTTTTGTTTATTTCTTTAGAAGAAATTATATTTTTATTACTTAACAGACTATTAAATTATAAAATTCATAAAAATTATTCACAATACGGATGACTACTGATTCGCTTTCATTCCCATTCAGACAAAGAAAGCCTTATAGCGTGTACCCGCATGTTAGAACCGCCCTGTGAGTGCTTCTTAAAATATATATGTATAATAATGTAAATAACATATAGGGCGATTTTTTTGTTCCGGTGTTTACCGCAATGGCGCTGCAAAAATGGGATAAGAGAATAAATTCAAAAACTTTTATATGGGATTTCATACAAAACACAACTTGAATAATTTTAAAAACTATTTATGAAATTTCTCCTTTTACCACAATTGAACAATTTTATTTTGCTTATGGAGTATTATTGACTATATTTTAATTGTAATATATAAAATATCATTCTTAAGTCGCTCAAAAACGAATCATAAAAATTGCCTAAATTTCCCATACAAAGTTGTATGAAAAAATTAAACTATTTTCGTATTTGTTTTATGGACGAATGAATACTTCATAAACAAATTTAAAATATTTAATTGTAGTAAAATGAGAAATTTCATAGACAATTCAACTATCTAAAAAAGTTTCAATAAGGTCCAATCAAAACGATTCATTTACTATTTTTTAGCAAATCAAAACGATTTGTTTCGATTATTTTTTTCTGGTAGGAAGGAACAGCGAATATTTTCGAATATTTTCCGCCTACTTAATATATTAATTTAAAACCAAAATGCACATACAAAATTATGTGAAAATGCAATTTGCAAATACAGTGAAATTCACTTATAACGCCCTCGGTCATAACGACATTTCGCCTATAGCGTCATAAAATCAAAGTAATGGTTGAACTTGCCTTTGTTCCTATATAAAAATATTCGCTTAAAACGACTTCGGTTATTACGACATTTCTGATATAGCGACCAATTATGCAATAAAATTTGTACAGATAGATGCACAGATTGTTCGTTTATTGCGACCGATAAGTTCAAAAATAAAAAAGTTTTTTAGATATCAGAAAAAATAGTTGTGATTTATTAATCACAATTGGTGGTTTTTATCCTCTATATCTTTCCATTTTGGTGGTTTGGTTTACACTGTCGCAGTTTTAGCTCAGTTGATAAGGCGCTAGGTAGCCTTGTAACTCAAGAAAGCCGGTTTCGATTCTCGACGGAGATCACTTTTCCTTTACATTATTCAGAATGTGTGTTTTCAGGTCTGCTCTGATTTCAGGTCTGCTCCGATTAGTCTCTGAATGTATAGTAAAAGATAACGTTTAACATGTTATCTGGGATATTCAAAGCTATTGATTTATAAATGGTGGGATGCAATGATTAATATGTTGATTTGATTCATAAAAAACTATAATGCCATATGGAAAAACAAACATTTCATTTAAAAGGCGTTTGAATTACAAAGAATAAAACAGAAAAATTGGGAAGATTTGCGAAGTGTTGTTGACAGCGTTTAAGCAACAGCGATTCAAAAATTGTTGCAATATCTATTCAATATTGCAAAAGAAAACAGAATTAATTGGACCCCCGCTAAATTCTGAATTCAAATGTATGGAAAACTGAACTTTTTGCTTCCGTAAGAGACATATATTGCGCTTGGGTGCATGGCGGGGTGGGATTTTTGATGAATGAGCAAGTGTTGATGGAAGTGCTTGTGACGAACTCCTAACGATCAGCGTAGTCGAAAATACTCGACAGCCACAAATAAAATTTACAACGTCAACAAAACGGGTGTTTTATAAAATTACTCCAGAAAAAAAATTTAAATAATAAAAATGTGTAAGTTCAGAGCGAATGAATGGCTTGTGATAGGAAAAAGCAAATCACCCAGGTTATTTAGAATTGCATTAAGTCTCTACCGTTGGATAATACAGAAAATACAAAGGCCTAGATGTCTTCTAATATTATTGAATGTTTTTAAGAAAATGAAACACCGAGTTAAAGAAAAATTAACTGTTGGATAATAGCACATCTTCACTTGAAAAATCTAAAATTTATTAAATTAGTGATTATGCCACTAAACACGTCATCTGCTCTTCAGTTGAAGGATAAGGGTGTAATAAAATTTTTAAAAATCACTATCGACAGAATTTTTTATAAAAATTGCTAGAAATGACAATGGCCAATGCACAACTCTTTCTAATTGGTAGATGCTATCCAACTAGAAATCGTTTTAGTAAGTAAACGTCGTATTTCAATTGACTTAGACATGCCGAATTCTTGCAAGTTGATGATGATGATGATACAGACGCTGTGAGTTACGATGCTGATGATGATATTCCACTAATGGAATAGGCCAAGTTTTGCTCCTCGATAACAACTTCTTTCAGGGGTGATGAAAATTGGGAAGTTTTTATCATTTCTGATAAATTTTTATTCACAGATGAAGAGCCCACATTAAAAGATACTGCCGAAGATATTATAAATTTACCTAATATTAACGTATACGTTAACGCATAGAAGATATTTAAAATAAACCTGTGTATACCATAAATTTTTATCCTCCAACAATTACAGAAACATACGACGCCTTATAAAACCGTCATTAAATTGATTCGGATAAAAAATTGAGCACTTCGCATATTACGACATTCGGATGTAACGACGGATTTTGATGTCATTTTCAATGTCGTTATAAGCGAATTACACTGTAGTAAAAATGTCCGTTTTCATTCATAAATGATTGAATGTTTATGTTTATTTGTTAAAAATAAATTACAAATTTATAACATTTATGCGCCTACTAAGATGAAATAATATTTAATTTTGTTTGACAACAAAGGAATATGTTGTATGAAATAATGTTACTATTTCTGTTCGTTAAATTGTCTGCTAAATACAACTCGTCATCAAATTATTAGTCGATTATTTTTCAACATTACCACTCATGCCATTTGAGGTCAAAAATTTCCCTCGTGCGCTACGCGCACTCGGGACCTCAAATGACATTCGTAATAATGATTATGAAAAATAATCGACTATTATTTGACGACTCGTTATATTATATATGATAACTTTTAAATTATTCAAATTGTGTTTTGTATGGAATCCCATATAAAATTTTTGTGATTTTTCTCTTATCCCCTTTTTGCAGCGCCATTGCGGTAAACACCGGAACAGAAAAATCGCCCTATACAAATTTCAGCTTTGCTGAAATAAAGTAAATTTTCATGAAATTTTAAAACTTTGAAATTTAAAAAAAATTACTCGGAACCGGAGTAGGTGTCTGCCATTGGATTTTTTAATAAAAAAAGATTGTATACTTTAAGATATTAAAACGGCAGACATGCTGAAATCACGTTTTTGAAGTCAATTTTACGTTTTTTGACTTGCGGACACGCCCAAAGGAACCATCGGCGGGGATAGTGAATACCCATTTCAACTACGGCAGGTGACAAACTATACCTAGCATCAATATGGAGTTTGCTAAAATACCGTAAGTCTGCCGGTCACTGGCTCTTAAACTATATATTTTTATCAAAGAAATCATATATTTTTATCCACAAAACAAATCATTAAATAATCTTTGATTTAGTTATATATTTTTATCCACAAAAGAAATCACTAAATAATCTTTGATTTAGTTATATATATTTTTATCAAATGAAATCATAGATTTTATCAACAAAAGAAATCACTAAAATAATCTTTGATTTAGTTATATATTTTTATCGAAAGAAATCATATATTTTTATCCACAAAATAAATCATTAAATAATCTTTGATTTGGTTATATATATTTTTATCAAATGAAATCATAGATTTTTATCCACAAATGAAATCACTAAATAACCGAAAACAAAAAAAAAAAAAACAACCGAAAATAAAGAAATAACAAATTCAAAAATGTTTCCAAAAAAACGAATTTACTTTAAACTAACAATCTATGTATCAACCGCCTCGCTTCAAGATCAAAAACACAAGTCCCAACCAAAACAATATCACCAAAGTTTACACCTCGGTGTTATCTGAGTCCTAGTACTGATGATAACAAAAAAATAGTGATTCGAGAGTTCCACTAAAACTGTAGAAATAGTTTTTCCACAATTAAATAGAAAATTTTTCAAGTTTCAAAAAGAAATAAAAGTTAACAGAAAAACATCACAACGGTGTTAAAAAACAAATTTTTGAATTTTAAACATGAAATAAAAATTGTTATTATTATGTTTTCTATTAGATAATAACTTGTTGTATTAAGTCATACTATTGGCCCAGATCATATTTGAGAAATTTTAAGAAAAAAAATCTTTTAAATTTTCGTTTGTCCACAGACGTGACGGTGGTAATAAACAACTACTACCATTGTGATAATAAACAACTACTGTGTGTAAAGAAACCTGATTTTTCGATCCGCCAAAGTGTACTGCTTGCACTTCCTCAGAATATTTGCAGTTATAATTCTGTGAAAAATCACAGTGTAAGGATTTCATTTTCAGACAAGCTCTTCTTAATTTTGCTTATAACATGATAATAATTTAAGTTAATTTCAGTTTTATCAACAAAAATCATTTATAAATATTAAAGATCACACTATTATTGTTTGTGTCACGTCTGTTACTTATCTGTCCCGACGGAGACATTGAATGTCCACGGACATGAGTCCACGGATGTGATAAATTCATTAAAAACATTCTGTGAATGATGACATTTTGGTTTTGAGAAGTTGTTCTTTGAAATGTATTATACATATAATTCACTTTTACTATAACTACAATAAAAATTAAAATTTAGTAATTACTTACAGAATTATGATGTCCACGAATGTGACTCTATGATCTTGCCCCACTTAAAATTTTGATGTTCTATGGCAAGTTGAACACTATTAGAACACTCAACCTGCTAACAAAAGTTCTCGAAAGCTAATATGGCTGACTGACAATTTATAAATCATAGATTTGGTTCTTGTACTGCCATCTATGACGAAATAGAAGAAATAAACATTTTGTCCACGAAAGTGACTAAAATTCTTGGGACATTCTAGTTTCTGCTGTAAAACTGATTTTGTTAATATGTTCATGATAAAGGTTTGAGGTATTATAAGTAGACATATTTATTTATTTCATACAGTATATTTTTTATTTTCAATGTATTTATTATTTTGATTTTGAATCTTATTATTTTAAAACTTCAGTCTTGGGACAGTCCACGGACGTGATTTATGAGGTTCCGAGGACATATTTTTCAATAAAAATAAAATAAAATTGCTTCTTTTATACTGTTGCTTAATTATCTTAGAAACACGTTGCAATTTCCACTAGCATACACAGAATTTGTACAATTATTTACATAAGAAAAATTGCTTGGACATAAGAATGTACCCTTTTTGGAGAATCACCCAACTATGAATTGTTTAATTTTGAAGAATTAATTATTGTGTTTTGTATTATATATATACAATATAGTGTAACTAACATTTAATAAAATACTCCTAATAAATAAAGAAAACTCTAAAATGGATTTATTAGAATTAAAAAAAAAAAATTAAATTGGGTGGATGAAAAAAGATGCATCATAGAAAAAAACGAAGACGCTTTTCTCTAAAATGAAGTAATTTAAATTGAAAACAAATATGAATAAATAAAACAAAATTATTTTATTTACAAATTAGTTGAAACTAATATAAATATTTCAATACGCAATTGCAGAATATGCTATTATACGAAATTTTTCATATTTAAAAGTAGACAACCGCCATTTAAATATCACTAATTCCAGCATATTTCACATCAACTTTTGTTTTTTGTTCTTTTCAGACCCGAATTTATAAATTGATTTATGCCGAATTCTTTTCACCCATCAAAAAAAATTGATGTAAATCAAAAATTTTGTTATTTTCAAACAAAAACATCAATTTTTTTTCCGATTTACATCAAAAAAAAAATGTGCATTTTTTCGTAAATTTTTTTGACATTACTAATATCAACAAAGAAAATTTAAAAAATAAACGTTTTGTTAACGACAATTTTTATATGTGTAACTATGAATTGTTTAATTTTGAAGAATTAATTATTGTGTTTTGTATTATATATACACAATATAATGTAACAAACATTTAATAAAATAACTCCTAATAAATAGAAAAAACTCTAAAATGGATTTATAGAATTAAAATATTATATTTCATTGGGCGGATGAAAAAAGATGCATCATAGAAAAAAACGAAAACGCTTTTCTCTAAAATGAAGTAATATAAATTGAAAACAAATATGAATGAATAAAACAAAATTATTTTATTTACAAATTAATTGAAACTAATGTCGTTTTCTTTTTGACAAAAAAAGTGATCTAAGAGCAAAAAAAGTAGCTGTCAGATCACTTTTTTTGCATTTTGTATTCTTTTTGTACAAAAAATTGCTGTTTTTGATCTGAAAATATTTTTTCTGAATCTAGATTTTTTGATAGATCAAATTGCAAATACAATAAATTTACACAAATACATTTACAAGTCTGTAAAATTAGTAAACAAACAAGACGCCATTTATTTATTATTATTTTTTTAAAGTGAAATAGTAATTTGTTTAAATAAATGTTTTGTTTAAATCGTCTTTTAAATCCAAAATTAATAAAAATTATTTAATTAAATTCTATTACTTAACAAAAACATTAAATGAGAGTTCACAAACACAACTACAAAACTAGATCAAATTTTTTCATATTCGTTTTGTGAAAAAAAAATCTTAAAGAAATCACTTTTTCTGGAGTGCGTTCGAGAACTAAATGAGATATTAACCATTTAATGAATGACAGATGACAGCGTTCGAGAACTTGAAAAACCGATTTCATTTAAATTTTCATTTAATGAAACCACGCCTCTTTTCATTTAATTTTAAATGCAGTATTTAGTTCATTTAACTGACATCATGACATCTCTATCATTTAAATAAATGTCATAATCGAGGACGGTTAAAAATTTAATAACAGTATTTTTGATTTATTTCGTCATATTTCCGATATTTTTTATTTAAAAAACAATTATTATTTGATAATTATCAAATAATATTTGATTATTATATAATATAATCAATGATATTTCATTAAAATGGATAATTTGCAATTATATGAAGAAAATGGGAAGTATTTCGTAAAAACGGTGGACGCAAATGGTAATTATTATTTATTTTTGATTTGCACTTGAAATAAAATTAATTATTTAATTTCCAGGTAAGCCGTGTTTCGAGCCTCTGACGCACGAGTTGGCTCAACACCTTGGTATCGAAGTAGAAATAAGTCTCGAAGATCAAGAAAGCATCGAGCATGAAACAAATATATCAATGCCCACAAGAAGTATTTGGACTGTAAGTGCAGAAAAAATGCTACTACAGAATTACAAGGAAAACCTATCTTGTTTTAAAAGTAGCATCATGCGAAACGAAGAAGTGTGGTTGAAAATTTCTAAAGAAATGGTGAATAATGGCTTTAATTTTAATGCAAAAAAATGCAAATACAAATCTAAAGCATAGGTATACCACCATAAAGGATCACAACAACAAAACAGGAAATGACAGGAGAGATTTTCGATACGAATATTTGTTTGATGAGATCTTTGAAAAAAATCACGCTATCGAACCGCCACATGGCGTCGAAACATTAACGCCATTTTGTGAACCACCATCTTCGGCTCATATAGCATCATTATCGGTTGATGATGCTGTTGACGATAATGAAGAAATTGAGGTTGATGTTACAAGTGCTTTAAAAAAAACGTAAACGAACAGTTAGTCAAGTTTTGGCTGATTATATGGATGACACCAATAAAAAAAAGAAGAGGAAAAACAAACCAGAAATGCTCAATTTGAAAAGTTTATGGAAATAGAACAACTTAAACTTCAACATAATAAGGAATCTGCCGAAAAAATTACGAAAGCGATTGAACGTTCAACAGAAATATTTAAAGAAACAATGGAAGCGCTTTTAAAAAAATTATAAGTTGTTAGTATTAAAATAAATAAATATTAAAATTACTCTTTTATTTTTTATTTTAATTTATATTTTAGTAACCATTTACATATTTATGATATCTATAAATTATTGGACATCTCTTCTCGTAATAAATCTCCACACATGGATCCAGTATAGTGGTGGCGTTCTGGTGAAGTCGCGCTTATTTGAGCTTGGGTTTCACCTGCACGTATTAGGTTTTCCACGGCATCGGTATCGAACATTAAGCAAATGTTGTGTAAAACACAGCAGGCTATTACAGTTGCTGGTATCCACTCTGTTAGCTGCATATTCACATTGTTCATTCTTCTCCAACGTCCGAAAAACAATGCAAAGCACCTTTCGATGACTTGCCTGGTTGAAGCATGTATTTTGTTAAATTTTTTTTCTTGGTCCGTAAGACGCCTTCTGTCAATATACGGCGGTATACACCATCTTGTAATAGGATATGCCTTGTCTCCTAAAATAACTGCTTTGTCAGGGAATAAATCTCTCAAGTTCGATTCTGCCTTCAAATATATCGCAGAGTTTTTGAAAATTCTAGCATCATGAACAGAGCTAGGGAATTTTATAGAGCAATCTATAAATTTCATATTCTCATCGCATATGGCTTGCAGTGTCATAGCAGTATATTTTTTTCGGTTGGTATACGCCATAACTTGGTCTTTCGGTGCCTTGCATTTGACATAGGTTTCATCTATGCAACCGATAACATTTTTAAATTTTCTGCCTTTTCCAAATTCTTTTTGGCTTTTTTACATCCCATCCTCGTTGGGCCAGCTTATAACTTTTGAAGTTATCTTGTTTATAAGCGTAATTATATTAAAAAAAACATTTCGATAGCGTTGACTTTGAAATGTCAAATCTTTCGCTAACAGATCTGTAATTAAAAAATACTAGAGTTAATTTGATATTCATATTGCTTTAGAATTATAAATACAATGAGATTAAGATTAAGCATTTCAAAAATAAATTAAGTTTCTACCTGTAGCTTTCTTGATTAGCTAACAACCAAATCACGGCAAGCAATTTCTTTTCCATTGGTACTTCAGGGCGATACACACAAATTTCTTCAGTATTAGAAATTTCACTGATTAATTTCAATGTGCAGAGATAAGCCTCTCTTGACATCCTAAAATTTTTTTGGAACAATACATCATCGTATTGTGCAGCTACTCTTTCTATATAGTGTGGTATTTTCACTTGGGCATCTGCTACACTCCCAGCACAAAGGTTGAGCATTATATTGATATCAGAATCAACAGTTGATGGGTCAAAAATGCTGCTGATCCATCTAATATCATCGTTTACATTTTGTGTTTGCGATAATTTCTGAAAATAAAACTGTATGAATAAAATAATTTAACCTACTTATACAAGCTATAAATATAACAAAACATACAAACTTGGCAATTTGATTATGAATACTTAATTTATATTCAATGCTTAGTAGTCGAATCAATAATAATTTTCTGCTTCTATCCATTTTCCAACTTAGTTAAATTAAATACTGCCACTATATATTTTTATATTTGTTTGAACTTTCAAATGTGTTTATTTATTTTTAATAACAATTTTACGATTTAAAGAAATTTGCTCTAATGATAAAACAAAACGTCAAAGCTGTCAAAAGTTAAATGAAAAGCGTTCGAATACTAAATGAACTTCGTGTGTTCTGATTGGTTCATTAAATATTTAATGAAAATGAGATCTCATTAAGTTCTCGAACGTACTCCTGCTCTGGCAAAAAGAAAACGACATAATATAAATATTTCAATACGCAATTGCAGAATATGCTATTATACGAAATTTTTCATATTTAAAAGTAGACAACCGCCATTTAAATATCACTAATTCCAGCATATTTCACATCAACTTTTGTTTTCTGTTCTTTTCAGACTCGAATTTAAAAATTGATTTAGAAAATTCAAAAGAAAACCACATTAGAAAAGTCAAAAGAAAACCACATAATATCAACAAAGAAAATTTAAAAAATAAACGTTTTGTTAACGACAATTTTTATATAACTATGAATTGTTTCATTTTGAAGAATTAATTATTGTGTTTTGTATTATATATATACAATATAATGTAACTAACATTTAATAAAATCACTCCTAATAAAAAAAACTCTAAAATGGATTTATTAGAATTAAAATATTATATTTCATTGGGCGGATGAAAAAAGATGCATCATAGAAAAAAAACGGAGACGCTTTTCTCTAAAATGAAGTAATTTAAATTGAAAACAAATATGAATAAATAAAACAAAATTATTTTATTTACAAATTAATTGAAACTAATATAAATATTTCAATACGCAATTGCAGAATATGCTATTATGTATACGAAATTTTTCATATTTAAAAGTAGACAACCGCCATTTAAATATCACTAATACAAACATATTTCACATCAACTTTTGTTTTTTGTTCTTTTCAGACCCGAATTTATAAATTGATTTAGAAAAGTCAAAAGAAAACCACATTAGAAAACCGTTTAAATTTAATTTAATAAAGATGTTTTGCCAGATTGCAAAACTAAAACATGGGAATGGTGTAATTTAAATTAATGGAATTTTGCATTATTAGCAAACTGAAACTTGGTTTTAAAAGATGGGTCTAATGTCATGAGACAAAAATAAATTTGGGGAATCTGGAATCGGGCACCTTGTGACGGAGGAAAGTAAAAGTGAAGAAATGAGCACGAAAAGATTGTGTTTGGGATCTCCTTCGTCACAACTGAAAAAGCCCGTCCCAATTTCACACTTTTTGGTGGAATGGCCAATTAGTCATTATACATTCGCTGTAAATTGGGTCCTCTATGACCACTTTGATTGAACATTTTCATTTCTCTCGCAAATTTAGTGATCAGATTAATATTTTCTGCTGTTGTATTTGCACTAAAAAGGTTTTGTATAAGCGCGGTTTAAAACTGTGATGAAGTTCTGAGATCTTCCAAATTGCATTTTCGTTATAATCTGTGCTCGATGATTCAGCAGTGTGAAAGGTCGATCATCCGCTTCACATTCCATGTCCGCTGCTTCATGTAACGTTAAATAATCTTAGTAAAAACTTTTATGCATGCTCGAATTGAAAATATCTTTGACTATCTGTCCGCTGAATAGCTGCCAAGGCATTAGCCAATACCGTTGAGTGAATAGAATTCATCCACCATGCTTACTTTGATATAACCTTGGCTAGTGACATCCCACTGCTTTTGTATTGGTATGTGATATTTCACGTTAGCTCATATTATGTCAATAACAGAGACTGGAGTATATCCGTAAACCAAAAATAAATAAATTAAAAATCAACAAACACTGATGCGAACTTAAATTACTTGTTTTTTAACAGGATGCCTTGTGTTTGTTGATTAATCCCGGCAAATGTTCCGTAATACCGGGATTTTCTTTTGTTAACCCCGGGATTTCGGGATCGTGAAAATGTGTCGGGATTCTATTCCTAAATCAGACATACACCACTTTTTTGGCTATTTAAATGGTCCAAAACAAAAATAAAAATAAAATTTGGGGTATCTAAGATTTTTTTGTTTTCTATAGATTGCATTACTGAATTGAAAATTGGGGTGAAGTGGGGTGCTTGGAATGCATTTCAGCTAGGCGAATCGTATCAATTTCTTTATCTTAGCCAAATCTGTAACATGTATGTCTCTACTATAAATTAAAACATCCATTATGTCAATTCATATTATCCTTATCGCATTATTCTTTCTTTATTTTGATTTATTTGTAAGTAAATTAAGAATGCTAGAAACCATAAAAATAATTAAAACTTGTTTGTTTTGATTTTGTTTATTTACACACTTTATGTGTCATTTTCTAAACATCATATAACTAATGTCATATAAATAATCGTTCAGATTTTCAAAATGAATTCCTTTAAATTTTTCAATCTGGCCAATACGATGGTAACCAAATAAAAAGTTTGATACAAATACAAACGTTTAAAATTAAAGGTGGGTAAAGAGCAAGAAAATAAGAAAATTTAATAAATTAATAAATAAGAAACATTAGCTATTGATGTAATTGACGTATGATCAATATTTTAGTCAGATTAGACCGGTGTATTGGTATATTACTTATTTAACGATGGAATGCTACGTTTAGTTAAGTGAATGTATTTTAGGAAAACCCAGGCATATCAATAGGAGAAGTTTTCTCTGTAGCTGGTGGTGAGGTTTTAAGCCAATATTCTGAAACTGATATATAAATAGCAACAATAAGTCCTATAACTGATGCAATCCACGTCGAGCTTTGGAAAATGACACAAGTTGCAACACACAGTCCAAAATAAGTAAGATACCTAGTGAAATTTACATATTGTTCCCTTTTTTCTGATGTTAGATCTGCAAAGAGAAATAGTTAAACATCATCCGTCAAGTTTTATATGAAACATTAGGGACGTGAACATACCTGTACATAACCCATCTCTTATATCAAACCCATCAGCACATTTTATACATTCATCGGGGCCATCCCCAAAACATTTATTGCATGATTTATCACACTCGAGACATTTGTATGAACCCTCATTATTTACACAAAACTGATTTGTTTTGCACGGATTAACTTCTCCTGCACATTCATTAAGATCAATACAACCACCGTTTGGTTCCATAATCCACCCGCTTTTACAAACACGACATCCTTTTGGTCCAGCTGTTGAACAACCTCCATCGCCACAAGCAACATGACAAATGCTGCATAATAATTTATCTTCGTCACGAAAGGCTTCATAATAACTCGTATCACATAAATTACAGTTTTCGCCATGATATCCTGTATCACATAAACATTTTCCATTTCCTTTGCGTGTTCCGTTTCCTTTACATCCACCGTTTCCGTAGCAGTCGGTACATTTATCACAGTTTGGACCGAAGTGGTTTACAGGACAACAAACTTTGGTTTTTTCAATACAAAGCCAAGAATGTAAATCTAAAATTAAAAATTCACTGAAAAAAATTGAAGTAATGACAACCTCATCTCGAAGTTGGCAGTTTATTATTCAAACAAAGAAAAAGTATTTGCAAACAATTTCACCGTGATTGGGATAACTACTTGAAAACATTTTCTTAACAACGGCATGACGGTTATTTAAATAATAAAGTGTTATATCCAATATAACAGTAGTTGAATAAAGTTAATAACTATTTCCATGAAAATAATTTTCTTTGGTCTTATATCATGAATTTTTCATTTTAAAATTGAAGTATTTGAGATTAATTTAACTATATTTTATTTTCAAATAAATATTGTGTGATTGTCTCAACAACATCGTTCTATAGTTGTACAGTTGTTGAAACAATTTGGTAGTTCTATTCGCCATATCTGCCCGCAAGGCGAGGTTGAGACAACTGCATTTCGATTGGAAATAGAACGTGTTTTTTTCAGTGTGCTTTTTAGTATTAAATCAAAACATTTATCCACTGACAATCATGTCACCAACAGTGGCATCGCTCGAAAAGTTTTACTAAGATCAACAAGGACTATCCCCTTAAGTTGGATAGGTGCTTAATAGTTATAAAAATAAAATTATCATCGAAGTCTGCTCTGTTTGACATACTAGATCACACATAACATGGCATCTTTTTGAATGGTCAAAGAATCCACAAATTTAGATGTAAGATCAGTATAAACTAACCTCAGAGAGGCGGCTACTTGCCTTAGCTTAAATACGACAACTGTTAATTAACAACAAAACGATACAGAGTCGTAGTTAATTCTATCATTGAAAACCTTGAATGTATAAATATTGTATTTTCTTGCGTTTTTGTTCTAAATAGGAGTGTTGCCGAACTAACCAGCTACCAATAAACGCATATTAAGGTTTCACACAACAGCGGATTAGTTTAAAGCCGAGGTTTTAAACTCGTTCATTATGTCAGTATTACATTCATGACATTCACTGAAATAAGGCATAAATCGAACGCAGCTAAGGACTAAACAGTACCTCTAGGCATGAAATAATAATAAACCTTTGCAATGGAATCCTAACTACTCCACTCCAGTAAAATACAGAAACGCCAAAATCAAGGTTGCCACGTTTAAAAGTACGACACACTACCACTATGGTCTCAAACCTAAAAAACTCGTTGTATTTGTGCCACTTCATTTTTCAGTTCAAAACTTTAATTTTTTTGAAAAAAAATTAGGTTTTTGTTTGGTGCATGAAGTATGTATGAATTGATAGACGTTATTTCTGTAATACTAGCTTACTTATTTATAGTTGCTGTAATACTAACTTACTTATTTACAAGACAAAAAATATTCAACCCTCAGTCCGTATTTTGCAATTGAACATTGACGGCATTAGCAAGTCAAAAACTGAACACTTATAGCTAGTCATTCGCGCTATACATATATATTCTTGGTTAATTTAAGATTTCCTTTACCAAAACTGCAATTTAGTTAGCTTTTCTTTGTACCAAATAGTTATGTATAAAAATCCTATAATAACTGCTATCCGCAATAATAACTACATACAATAAAATTGTATGCATAATTAATAGTTCAAATTAGTAATCTATCTCATTAAATTAAAGTTCATTTATTTTTTCTTATGTAAATACTAGTTATATATTTACTATTAATTATAACAAATTAAATTTGTGAAAACTTCACATTATATACAAGAGTTAGTTTATACACTTTTTACAAACACCATATTAATATTAAATCGATTGAATATCAATATCAATTTCACAATGTGAATCATTATTATTTAATTATTATATAGCTATTTGGTTTAACTAATTTTACTCTTTTTCGTTAAAATAACCAAGTAAATTTATAAAAAAATACATTAAACATTTTGAATTAACTTGAAAAATCTAACTTATTCTCATCAAAAATGAAAAAGAATTCTTACTCTAAAGAAAACTGAAAAGCTTTTTTTGTTTCAATTTTTAAATGAAAGCTTGTAGTTCACGCTATATAAAGTATAAGGATAAGCCAGTGTATTTACCTTAATCCAAAAGCTAGTAAAACTCGCTTAATTAAGGGTAAATTTCTTTCCAAATTGAGGTTCAATGAAATAACAGTAAAATATTGTAATGTTGTGCGTTAAAGATATCCCGGGAAAAAATTGAGAGATCAAAAAAGATCTGATTAGATCTCTTTTGATCAAATTAGATCTGATGAGATCTTTGTTTTGAGTCAAAAAAATGAGAGTTTGATTTTTTCAGATCTAAAGAGATCTCTTTAGATCAAGGTAGATCTTCAAAGATCAAAGAAAAGAATTAGCGTTTGATCTTTGAAGATCTACAAAGATCTGAAAAGATCTCTTCAAATCTTGATAGATCTTCAAAGATCAATGTAAAAATTTGCGTTTGATCTTTGATGATCTACTAAGATTTAAAGAGATCTCTTCAGATCTGCAACGGTCAAATACTAGTTTTTATCTTTAATCTTTGAAGATCAATAACGATTTACAGAGATCTCTTCAGATCTGCAAAAATGTGAAAATAGAAAAAAAAGTTTACAAAAATATTGTTCAGATCTAAAGAGATCTCTGCCAATTTTCTAACAACAATTAACAGCTTACACATATTTATTTGCATGTTATTATATTTATATTTTTATTTATTTGCATTTATTTGTTTGAATATAAGTTTCGATTATATATCTTTGCATATTTGAGTTATTTTCAAAACAAGTTAGCATAATTGAGTTATTTTTCACTTTTTCGTGCCTCTTTAGTTTTTCTGAAGTCGGTTTTATTTTTTTTTAAAGTTTATTTTTAATAAATGGGATCTTTTTAGATAAAATAGAATCTTGATAGATCAAAGCAGATCTAAATGTATCAAAGAAGATCTGCGTAGATCCAAGAAGATCTGAAATCTTGGAACATATCTATACAGATCTGTTTTGATCTAAGGAGATCTGCGCAGATCGTTGTAGATATGTTCCAAAATGAAGATCTACGCAGATCAGCCAACGCAGATCTGATAAGATCTCTTCAGATCTCTGTATTTTTTCCCGGGATCTTCCAATTTAAATCAGTTAAGTCCGCTTAATTTAACACACAGGTTAATAATATTTTCAATAATCGATATTTTGTTCCAATTGAAATGCAAAGAAAGGTTGAAAGAAGAGATGAAAAAATTCTTAGATGAGCAACTTAATATGCAACAAAATAAATAATCCAACTTTGTTCTTGTTGCATCCTCGTGTAATTGAAATTTTGGTAAAGTACTTTGTAATTGAAATTCTACAAATTTCAATAGCATCATCAACACGAAAATGAATGATCAAGATCAACCATAATAATAAAATAATGCGGAACATTACAAAACTGCATTTATATACATATTTAGTTTATTTACCCATAATCATTATTCATTATTAATAAGAATATTGAGTTGAATTATATCATTTAAATTTCCATTTTTAATAATGAATTCCAAAAAGAAAATTAATCAAACTATTGACAAAACAATTCTTTTTAATGGATAAAATATTATTAAGGAATTTATAAGCAAATTTGTGAAATTAAACTTTTTTAAATAAAAACGAAAAAACAAGAACTAAAGAAAAACTTTTTCTCTAATCATAAGAAAAATTCGACTAACTGAAAAAGCTATATGGGTTTTTGTTTTTCGTTTTCTCAATTTTTTCACGTGAAATTAAACTTTTTTAAATAAAAACGAAAAAACACGAACTAAAGAAAAACTTTTTCTCTAATCATAAGAAAAATTCGACTAACTGAAAAAGCTATATGGGTTTTTTTTCGTTTCCTCCACAATTTTTTCAGGGCATTTGTTTCTATCACCATCGATTCGGTAACCTTGCTCAAAAATGCCATCCTGATTGTTCTCGTTATGCTTCTTTCTCTCTTAATTCAAAAAACTAAATGGCTCACCGCATTTAGCGGAATGCGGTGTCTGCCACAATAATTACCGTTTGATGGTTTATGATACCATCACAAATCTCAAATTTCTTACCGATACCGGTGCCGAGGTATCGGTAATTCCAGCTACTTCCGCTCAGAAGCTCAGTGTGAAATCAGACTTCACTCTTATTGCTGCGAATTCTACTACCGTGTCTACTTATGGGACGAAAACTTTAACGTTGAGTTTAGGTCTTCGACGTTCATTCGTTCACTCTTTCATCATCGCCAGTGTCTCTGTTCCGATAATTGGCGCTGACTTTTTGAACAAATACGGTATTCTGGTTGATATTAAACAGAAACGAATTATCGACCCATTGTCTGATATTTTCACATCAGCAGTCACAGCTCCTATCTCTACTCCTTCATTGTCCGTTCTTATCAATGATAAATTTTCTCGTGAAATTAACGAGCTTTTAAACGAGTTCAAAGAATTAACCTTTGACTCAGGTCTCTCTTCAGCTGTGAAACACAATGTGACACATGCGATTATAACTACTGGACCACCAGCCTCCTGCAAAACTCGCAGACTACCAGCTGACAAACTTAAAGCTGCAAAGACTGAATTTGACTATGCTAGAGGAAGGAATCTGTAGACCCTCTAGTAGTCAATGGTCCAGTCAACTTCACTTGGTCGAAAAGAAAACAGGTTGTTAAGTGTTTGCGGTGATTACCGTGGCTTAAATAAAGTCACAGTCCCCGACAAATACAACATTCCTTTTCTTCAGGATTTTTCGCAACAACTTGCAGGTTGCACTATTTTTTCGACTATAGACCTAGTGCGTGCTTACCACCAAATTCCTATTGAGCCGTCTGATATTCCTAAGACAGCTATCACTACACCATTCGGACTTTTCGAGTTCACACGAATGGGATTCGGTTTAAGAAACGCTGGTCAAACGTTTCAGCGACATATGCACACCATTTTACGTGGTTTAGATTTCTGCTTCGTCTATTTAGAAGATCTACTTGTCGCATCTAAGTCCTATGTCGAACACTTAGGACATCTTAAGGTCATCTTTCAAAAATTGCAAGATGCTGGTATGATCATTAACCTTAACAAGTGCAACATCGCACAACACGAAATTAATTTCTTAGGTCATACCATTGATTCTAACGGCATTAGACCAACGAAAGAACGAGTGGATGTTATTTCCGGTTTTCCCACTCCTCAAATGGTCAAACAACTACGTCAATTTCTTGGAATGATCAATTTCTATCGACGTTTCATTCCTCACGCTGCTGGTGATCATTCCATTTTAAATGATTTCTTAAAAGGCTCAAAAAAGAACGACAAACGACCTATTAACTGGTCGGATACTTATCTTCAAGCTTTTACAAATTGTAAAAAGCAACTCAGCGATGCTACGATGCTCTCTCATCCTTCTCTAGATGCCCAACTTGCTATTATGGTCGACGCTTCCGACAAAGCAGTTGGTGCTGTCGTTCAACAACTGGTCACCGATTCATGGCAGCCTCTCAGTTTCTTTTCGGTTAAACTAACCGAAACTCAACAGCGCTACAGCGCTTATGATCGTGAACTTTTGGCAGCTTATTTAGCCATTAAACACTTTCGTTACCTTCTAGAAGGGCGAAATTTTATCCTATTCACGGATCATAAACCTTTAATTTATACATTGTCGCAAAATCCAGACAAAGCTAGTCCTAGAAAATTTAGACATCTGGATTTTATCAGCCAGCTTACAACTGACATTCGACATATTTCTGGAATTGACAATGTTGTTGCTGACGCCTTGTCACGCATTGATCAAATCCAACTACCTGAGAGCATCGACTATTCGGCAATTGCTGATGCTCAAACTACTGATTCAGAGTTGAAGGAACTACTTTCGGAAAATAGCACGACGCTTAAATTCCAACAGTTTCCTCTATTCCTTCACTCTAACAAATTTATTTATTGTGACGTTTCAACGAGGAAATTTCGTCCATTTATTCCAAAACAGTTTCGTCAAAGCGTTTTCGTGCAAATGCACAACATTTCTCATCCCGGAATCAATGCCTCTATTAAATTACTGACTGACGCCGTGGTCTGGCCGTCAATAAAAAAAGATGTCCGGGAAATGATTCGAAACTGTTTACAGTGTCAGAAATCAAAAGTTTCAAGACACACTCGATCTCCTCTATCTAATTATTCTTCAACTTCAGAACGATTTTCCGAAGTTCATTTAGATATTATTGGAACGATGCCTTCATCTGAAGGACAACGGTATTGTGTAACTCTGATTGACAGATACACAAGATGGCCCGAAGCAATCCCGATCTCAGAAATTACGGCTGCAACTGTAGTCACTGCTGTTTATTCTGGGTGGATATCTCGCTTCGGGGTTCCAAATTTCATTGTGACCGATCGAGTGTCACAATTCGAATCACAACTATATTCTGAACTTTCAAAGCTGTTAGGTTTCGAACATCGACAAACCACAGATTATAAACCTAAATGTAATGGCATGATCGAACGTTTTCATCGAACATTGAAAGCGGCCATAATGTGTCACGATCGATAAGATTGGACACGTACTCTCCCGACTATACTTCTTGGACTGCGTACAGCTTTTCGGGAAGATTTTAAATCTACCTCCGCAGAATTAGTGTATGGATCTACCTTATGCTTACCGGGACACTTTTTATCGGAACAAACGACATTGGTTCCACAGTCGGATTTTGTAGCTAACCTCAAGCTACAGTTCAACAATCTCCGACCTGTTACTTCTTCTCATCACTCGAATGATAACGTTTTTGTTTTCAACGATTTGAAAGCCTGCTCACACGTTTTCCTCAGAGTAGACACGGTCCGAAGGTCATTGCAACAACCCTACGATGGACCCTATCTCGTCATCAATCGTGATGACAAAACTTTCACTATAGATATTAGAGGAAGAATGGTTAAAGTTAGTGTCGACAGATTGAAACCCAGCTATCAGGATAGCACTAAATCTGAACAATCCCTGAATAACCATTCACCGATAATATCTAGTTCTCCTCAGCACTGTTCTTCGATACCTGTTTCGAATTCTACGGAACAGGGTCACATCTCTAACTCCGATCCTTCTTCAATTTCAATTTCGAGCACTCCGATCAAAATTAAAAAAAACAGTGCGATTTAATTTACAACCTCAAACTTTTGTTACCAGGTCTGGTCGGATAACGCGTCCACCTTCTAGATTATTAACATCGATTATTAAATTAAAAAATTAAAATTTTTGTTACGAAATATGTTTTGGTTGCAAGATTTTCAAATTTTTTTTTTTTTTCAAAATTTATATTTTCATATTTTTCATATTTTTAATACGGCATAACATGTTAACACCTATTTATCGTGATATTTTTATTTATCAATATCACTGGTAAGGGGGTGTATGTGGCGTACGTTTGAACTTAAAAATTTTAATCAAGTAGTTGATAAAAATTTTTAAGTTTAAACGTAAGCCACACACTTACAGAGTATTGAAAGATTTCGACATCGACGTTGTAATTTTGCAAGAAACGCATGCAGCAGATGAAGCGCAACTTACCTCTAGAGGAAACATTGTTGGTTACAAACTAATTATTGCTATTTACCATCAATCATATGGATCTGCCACGTATGTTAAGTCAGAAATCATACACTGCACTCATGTACATACACTGACCGACAACGATATACATCTTATTGTTGTGGATATATCGGACACGAAGATTGTAAACGTATAAAAGCCGCCAAATACAGCATGGCCAGCTGATACTTTACCATTATTTCACCACCCAGCAATATATGCTGGTGACTTCAATAGCCATCACACTCAGTACTCCTACTCAAATAACAATCCCAATGGCATACAACTGACTGACTGGGCGGATGGTAACAACATGTTCCTGGTTTATGATGCGAAAGACATGAAAACCTTTAGATTCGCTAGATGGCAACGTGATTACAATCCCGTCCTCTGTTTTTCCACAAAAAAGGATCAACGTATTTCAATTCCAATATCTAGGCCTGTCTTACAAGGTTTTCCACGCTCTCAGCATCGTCCAGTAATTCTTGAGATAGGCATCCAAATCCCACTCGTTAACTCTACTGCTCAACCTAGATGGAATTTTAACAAAGCTGACGGCTGATTATAGGTCGGAGTTGGATGCAGTGATTCGCCGGATCCAACCCATTCCTAAAAATTACGATAGGTTCGTTGGAGCCATCATCTCAACTGCTAACTAATGCATCCCAAGAGGCTTCCGTGAAGAATACATTCCTGGCTGGAGTAGAGAGAGCGATATATTATATGAAGAGTACATTAGTAGTGGTGAGGCAGACGTGGCTGATGGTCTAATATACTCACTGGACGCCGCGAGGAAACAAAAGTGGAATAACGCTGTTGAAAACATTGATTTTTCCCGTTAAGGCGGGGAAGCTTAGAGTCTCCTTTGGAAGCTGAGTAGCTCAAACTCAATTACTCATGCTAACAATAAAATAAATCCAGAGGACATTGCAAATCATATCGTAAACATGTCTCGTTCTTCTATTAATCGCCTTCATAAGAGAACCATTAAACGTAAATTAAGAGAAATGAAGCGCAATTGCTCGTCTCCATCGAAGTATGCGAACTCTTTTAGTAACAAAGAACTAGATTCAGCTCTGTCCCAAACAAAAAACGGAAAAGTAGCTGGCTGCGATGGTATTTTTCCGGAATTTCTTAGAAATGGTGGAAAAAATGTAAAACTATGGCTAACTGAATTTTTCTCGAATATCCTAGAAACCGGGAATCTTCCAAAATATTTTAAGACTTAAGCCAGGTAAACCAACCAATGAACCAGGAAATTATCGCCCAATTGCCCTTTTGAGCACCTGCTATAAATTGCTAGAACGACTAATATACAACCGTATCGCACCCATCTTGAATGACCAGATCCCAGTCGAACAAGCTGGTTTCCGTCCCAATAGTAGTTGCACTTACCAAGTGCTCGCTTTAACATCCTACATCAATGCTGGGTATCAAAAACAATTAAAAACAGGCGCAGTATTCATCGATCTCACTGCAGTACATGACACGGTCTGGCGAATTGGGATTATACATAAGCTGTTCAATGTTCATGCAATACCTTGTAGCACCATCTCACGTTTAATTAACAACATGCTGAGTAATCGTGTATTTAAAGTTCATTTAAATAATTTCTGTAGCAGGTCCAAAATGCTTTACAATGGTTTGACACAGTGTTCCGTCCTGGCGCCATTACGTTTTAATTTGTACATTCATGACATTCCTGACACAACGTCAAAGAAATTTGGTTACACTGATGATTGGACCCTGACCACTCAAAGCAAAGAAATGGGTGTCTTGGAAGATTTGCTCTCAACTGACCTGGCTATAATGAACGACTGTTTTCAAACATGGAGCTTATTTCCTAATCTAACTAAAACCGAGAGTTCTTGTTTCCACTTAAACAACAAACTGGTAAAACACGAACTATCAGTGTTATTTAACGGCACTGTCATTAAATACAATCAACAGTCAAAGTACTTGGGCCTTACTCTCGATAGAACTCTTTCTTTTAAACTCCACCTAGAGAATACGTGAAAAAAGCTTAAAACGAGAAACAGTATATTGCACTGGCAGGCTCGACATAGGGTGCTACTCTTGCTACCCTCCGCACAACTGCTCTAAGTCTGGTTTACTCAGTGGCCGAGTACGGCGCGCCAGTGTGGTTGAATAGCACACATACTAAAAAAGTTGACTGCCAGCTGCATGCCACGATGCGTACTATAATTGGTACTATCAGGTCCACTCCTTTACCTTGGCTCCATGTGTTAAGCAATATCGCTCCACCTGCACTCAGATGCTCGATGCGCTCATGCGTGAACATAAAAAAGTAACCAACAACTTCACGTTACCCTTGCACGAATATTACGGAGACCACACTCGTTGTCGATTGAAGTCAAGAGTCTCCACACAAAACTACCAGCAACCTGCTGGCAACTAATTTTAATATTTTGAATGCCTGGGACACCTCCTGGATTCATTACAACACACCTGGCCTTTTTATTACTAACCCGACTTCTGTCCAACCTGGTTTCGATCTGCCACGTCATATCTGGACTACACTAAACCGAATAAGAACAAATCATGGACGTTGTGCTGATTCTTTCTACAAGTGGGGCATTTCAGAGTCCCCTCAATGTGACTGCGGAGCTCCACAACAAACCATAAAACACATTGCAACTGTGTGTCCAATTCGTGTCCAGACGTCCATATGGCAACTCCCGATGTAGTAGCATGGATAGACTCACTCGATGTAAACATCTAATGTTCAAATGTACTGTCCAATGTTCAAATTAGGGATGGCAAACCGGTTTTCGGTTAACCGGGTAATTTTTGCAAAATTTTACTATTCGAATAACCTGGTTATCAACTCGGTTAACGACCATTTCCGATCAAATCGAGAGGGGGTCTTAGGTGACCATTTCCGATTTGTCTGAAAATGCGTTAATAGATTCGTCTCGTGAAAAAAAAAACTAATTTGATCGAAAAAATTTAATATGTGTTTCGGGAAAATCGGGAAAAATCAAAAAAGGAGTTAAATTCAAAAATTCGCAGCTCTTTCATTTTTTATCCGATTTGCATCAACAGTATATCGTTGAAAAGGTAATTTAGTCTACATTAAGATAAATTATTCAAAATTTATTGTTGCCGAACGAAAGATGGTCAAAATGTGAGTTTTAATATATTTTCACCCTTCGGCTCAAAACCTTACCTTTAATTGTTTTTTTTAAAGGTCAACAAATTACCTTTTCAACAATATACTGTTCTTGATGGTATCTTGGTTTGTTAGGTTTTTATTGAGTTTTTTATGGGATATGCCATGAATTTTCAGTACAAAGTTTTACAGCATGAGTAAAAAATCGACCATATTGTCTATTCAGTCACAGATAACTAGCCAAATATCCCTTTTTTCTATAAGTATAACCTCTAAAAACAAAAAATCCCACAAAGTAACAACATGCTGAAACGATTAAAAATGTAAAAGGTTAGAGCGACGAGGCGCCAATATTATTTGTTCCTTTTGAAATTTCTATTTATTTTTAATTCTCTTTATCTCTCTCCCTCTCAAAAATAAAAACAATGTTTTAATAACTTAGGATAAGAAAAAATAAACTTTAATAAGTTAGTTTGTTCAAATTTAGATTCAGTAAAAATTGGTCTTTAAGAATAATTAGTTAAAATATCTTTTTAGAGTTAAATAAAAACAAAATAAGTGACAAAAAATATTTTTTACTTATTTTAAATAAGTGCTAGTGCTATAAATATAAAATATAATTTTAATAAAATTATTATTTTAATAAAATTATATTAAATAAATATTTTATCAAAATGTTGTGTGCTGAGCCAAACATGAAATGCCATTTGAATTAATGCGATAAATGCCCCGGGAATGGAGCAATTCTTCGAACAAATTCTTGAAGATAACCAAATGGAGAGTATACCATACAAACAATTAGTCAATCAAAGCGGTAAATTTTGAGCTAGCTTATTTTTGAATTACGCCATTCATTACGCCATTTGAATTACGCCGTTCAGTAATTTATTTTAATAATTTTAATAATTTTTTTTAAAAAATAGGCAGAACGAGCTTGGAAAATATTACGCGTTCTTCCGATGATTTCGTTAGGTCGTATAGCATGCAGCTGTCAGCTTTGATTCCACACGATTTCATCGCGAAGAAACAATCTGATTTTTTGAAAATGAAAAGGATCAACTGCTGCAAGGTGAGTTTATTGTAATCTCCGACTTTGCGGAAAATTATCACTGCGTTATTCAGGTAAATATTTATCTCCAATCGATTCGCAAAATTGGTTGAATCTACCATTTTATATTAAATGCGAAACTTTTGAAGGACGAAGTACAATCAGCACATTGGGACCAGCAGCAGGTTACACTTCATCCGTTTGCGATTTATTTCAAAGATGAGAGAGATGAGTTGAAGTTCAAAAGTCTTCTGATAATTGCCGAGATTCTGAAGCACAACTATGAAACAGTATACCAATTTCAGCAGGAACTTTTTAAATTTTTGGATGAGACCTTTCAATTCGTCACAAAAATATACTTCTTTTCGGAAGGAGCAGCTTCGCAGTACAAAAACAAAAAAAAATTTCTTTCAATTGTGTCAACATTGAAAGGCCCATAATTTCGATGTTGAATGGCATTTCTTTGCCACGGCGCATGGAAAGGGCCCTTGCGATGGTATTGGAGGTGCCTTTAAGCGCAACGCAACAAGAGCTACCGTCTTCCCCGCGAAAAAAACGCCTAGGCGTTGTAAACAAATAGAACGCCTACCCTGCGTTTTATTCAAATATAACGCCTAGGCGTTATGTATTGAATTATGAATACAAACAAATTTTTTTAAGGCATTCACCACATGTATGATAAATAATATCATACGTATTTTGATTTTTATATGAAAGCAATTGATTTTTGGCAGAGAAAAACTCGAAATCTCTTTTTGACTATTTCAAAAACTTCAAAATCAGTTTCGAACCGTTCGGTACGTGGCTAAGAAGTATTATAAGCGATATCATCCTAGAAATTGAAGCCAATCTAAATGATCTTATCGACGAGAACGACAAGGCCAAGCTCCATAAAGGGTATTCGACATCAGCAGCCAAATTCTGTAACTGTGAAGCGGTGAAGTGATAAAATTTTCTTCGTTTCTTTTCATTAAAAAACTTATCACTTCACCGCTTCACAATTACAGAATTTGGCTGCAGGTGGTATGGAGATTGTAGTTTTTTGCAAACTAAAATATGTCAACATTACTGTTGTGGAAGTGGACAACAATTGTATAATGATCGATTAATGTTTATGAGTCATTTTTTTACAAACCGGACACCTTTCTGACCGACACATTTTTGATTTGGCTGAAATTTTTCGTAGGGGCTTTATATCGAAAAAATTTTCTATTAAAACGTATATTTAATTAATGGAGAAATGAGTTTTACTGTTAGAAATAAATTAATTTTTACAGCGCGGGACGACAAAAATTTATGAACATTTTTGTCGTTCCGCGCTCAATAAATTAATTTACTTCTAACAGTAATAGTAGATTCTTGTATAAACTTAGAATGAAAGCAATTCTTCACGAGGATGAAGTTTCCCGGAACGAGCGTAGCGAGTGGAGGGAATCATCCGAGTGAAGAATTGCGTTCATCCTAAGCGAATACAAGATGCTATTTTATCCACAACTTCAAAATATTTCAAATAATTTCCAGTTTTCCTGTAAAAGTTTATATCGCCATATTGAAATTAATTCATCAAAGATAACAAGAAAAACAAAACAAATTTGTTGTTTATTTTAGATTTTATATATGTATTGTTCTTGTTTGAACTTGTTTATATTACCAACAAATCAAGTTTTTAATTGGTTAGGAGAATATTTAATAAATAAAGTGGAATGAAATAAATAAAGTGGAATTTAATATATAAAGTGGAATGAATACAATTACAATGAAAGCAGGGATGGTTAAAAAGCCGGCTTTTTTCATTTTGACCTCTCCAGGTGGATAAAATCCGGTTTTATCCGGATAATATTAAAAAAGCCGGTTAATTTGTTTTTGTATAAAAAAAAGATTTTTTATGTCATATTCGTAAAGCACACAGCACCATTTATTCATATAAGTTTTTATCCTCTAATAAATTAGATCTTTCTCTAGAGTCTAGACCAGGGTTCGCAACTGAATTTTATTGGCCTGCCGAAACAATTTTTGTTCTAATAATCACTATTTTCGCCTGCCAATCCAATTCAATTATGAAAAAGTACATTTGGCTACAAGAGATGAAAACGTTGCTTTTTCGTGAGTGACACTTTTATTCACGAGACGCGTTAGCGTCGAGGGAGACAATTTCACGGACGTAAAATGTGTAAATAAAAATTTGTTCCCGCAAAGTTTCTAGTTTTAGAAATTTGCCGTATTTTCCCAATTGTAGCACAACGTTAAGAAATTCCAGTCTGGCAGCGCAGTTAATATCTGTCCTCTCATCAACTGCCAACGCAAAGACTTCAACCGCATGAAGATCAGATTTTAACTGTTTAAAAATATTTTCACGTATTTTTATAAAATATTTATAATCTCTTACGGTATTTGATTTGCACTTAACTGCATACTTTGGCTACGGGTGAGAATTTTATCTTTGCTTTTAAAATTTTTGAAAAGTGTTTCACCACAACTTAAAAGAGTTGATTTAATAAATCCGTAAATGCTTTGCCATGTTTGACAATATCTCTTGCTACTTTAAAACTTGCGGCGGTAATATTATTAGAAGATTTAGTATATATTTAGTAATTTTATTTGATTGCGTTTCATAAACCTTTTTTGAAATATTCTTTTGTATAAAATTAAATGGCACATTTACAGCAGTTTTTTCCGAGAATGCCTCTTTTATTTGAAAAGAAATTTCGGTAATAATATTACTGTTGTATTTGATAGTTATTATGAGCAAAATATGAAGATGTTAGAAATAAACCGTCGTTCACAAAAGTTTACCTCATAAGAATACATAAGAATTATCTTTGCAGTCCATCAGAATGTAAAAAATTCTTATGTATTCTTATGAGGCACTAAAACCTTTTAAAAATGATTTTCTGTAATTGCAAAAAAGGATGTGATGCATTATGTAACTGTCGAAAAGTTGGACTTTTTTGCAACGCACTTGTAGTGGATGCTCCGGCAAAATCTGTCATAACTCATAATAGTGCTCCGATTTTAGATCAAGAAAAGGAGGAGATTCACAGTCATTAAAGTTCTCATGAGGATACCATGTTCTAAATATTAATGAAAAAACATTCAAATTTAATGTAGTTAAATTAAAAAAAGAAAACAAAATTTGTCGCCCGTAGTAACTTTTTTTAATGTAATCATAATACTGGGTGGTTTTTAAGGGTTAAGATTACTTTCAAATTTTCAGGAAAATCGATACTGATTCAAAGAATTCAGAGGTTACCTACTATTTTTACCGTCTTTTACTGAACTAACAGTAATGTTTAACTTATTACAAAATATCTGAAAAAATCTTTTCTTTATTATGATTCCTAAAACGCGAATTTAAAGACAATTTTGGACACAATTTCAGAATGTTTGCCGTGCCAGAAAAATGTTTGCCGTACCAGACAAATTTTCAAACGTGCCAAGTCTGACACGCGTGCCACGTATTTGCGATCACTGGTCTAGATTATCTATCTTTTTAATTGCATAACAATTTAGTATATTTGAGATTAATTATAAAATGTATCTGTTTGTCATAAGCACTTCCTGAGAAATCACAATAAGACAAAAAAACATTTCTTTCATCTTTTGGATAATAAAATTGTATGAACTAATTTTATCCGGCTAAAATCCAGGATAAAATGAATTAGCCACCCGGATAAAATCCAGTGGATAAAACCGGTTAGGAGAAATCGCTGCCATCCCTGTGAAAGATACACGCATGGAAAGTATATATTCTTTAGTAGTCGTGGATAAAAATCGTTTCTCTATTAATAAAAATAAGCTTTTTATAGAAAATTGAACCTTGCATACGATGGTTATACTAAACTCTTTATTTTTGTTGGACACTGACTAAAAATCGATTTTAACATATTATTTGTTAATAAAAATAGTAATTTGTTAATAATTTTTAATGACTTTATTTTTTTCAAATAGCATCTTTTAACTTTAAAATAAAACAATCTAGAAGTTTCTATCTTTAATAAAACCGAAGCTATGAATTTTTGAAAATAAGTCTTCAAGTCAAAAAGCACGAAGTTCTTAAAATTTAGAACCGTTCTATTTTCCAAAAACAAAAAAAAATTTTGAAATAAAATACCTAAAAAAATTTCAGCCAACTCAAAAATGTGTCGGTCAAATTTCCTCTAAATTTTTTCGATTTGTAAATGAATGCTTCCTATACGTTAGCCGCTTTACAATCGAGTGAATTGCTGAATCATTCACTTAAACTGAATTGTATTCGGGAATTTGCATGTTCCAATGGTAATATTCAGTTCACACTGGACGTAAATTGAGCTACTATATACTACAGAATTGAATAAAGTGAATGAAAAATAGATTCATCAGTTCAACATATGCATATTTTGTTATTTGCGGTTTGTGGTCAAACGTTAAAAATAATAAAAAATTAAATCTGTACATATTTAATTGTGTTTAAATTTTCGATTTTGATTATGTATTTTTTAAATGTCGAACAAATTGCTTTTTCTGTTGTTTTGGCTCTACTTTTGATGATTTACTGAATATTAGACCAATTGGCTACAATCAATTCCTTCAGCAATTCAATCGATTGGAAGTGGCTAATAACACCGGCACAAACTCTTTATTAAAATTGAATAAATTTTTCGGTTTGAAATTGGATACAGAATAAAATGGCAATGTATAACAACACATATAAAACCATATAACCATATACAGATTACCTGAACTACTAACTTATGTTTTATTTACAACAAAAGTTTTAATTAAATTTAAATTTGTTAAAAAATCGCTTACTTCGAAAAGTGGCGTTCTATTCGAGATAGCGTTCTATTTGAAACAGCGTTCTATTCAAATAATTATATCACTTTTTAAAAAAGTCGAAAAATTGCTCACCCTCGAACACAACGCCTAGGCGTTGTTTTCGGAGGAAGACGGTAGTCTCCAGAAAAAATTCGAAGGCCATATAACAACTGCAAAAGAACTCTACCAATGGGCTATTTCGAACAAAGACTCGGCCATTGCCTTTCGCTTTTGTCCGGAAGGAGAATACAAGAACATTGAAAAGAGATTTGAAAAAAAATTCGACAAAGTGTCAACTATCGCAGGAACACAACAATTTCACTGCTTTACTCCAATCAACGACAAAGAAATTAAAGTCTCAAGATTCTCAGCTTCGAATGATTTTACAATCTTTAAATTAATAAATTAAACAGAATTTAAAGAAACCATTTTGCATAACACTATTTACAGGTCGAAAAAAAAAATAAACTAAATCATATCATTTCCTGTTCTGTGATTTTTTAATTTTTAATTTGTTCAATTTTTTAATTTTCTTTTACTATATATGTATTTGTATTTTTCTAATGTTCTTAATAGTCTTAAGATTTGTGTTACTACTGGGCAAGAATTGGGTCTCGGCCTGTTTGCCATCGTTGATTAAATAAATAAATAGTGTATTCATACAGATAATAAAATCGAAAATTCAAGAAAATAAATAATTTGTTTAACTTAGAGGTCAAAAGTTACGTGAGAGGTCATTCACCTGTATGGATTAAATATAGATTTTGTCGAAACAATCAATATTGCCGAAGAGCGAAGTTAGTTATCTGTGACCGAATAGAGAATTTGGTCGATTTTTTACTCATTCGGTAAAACTTTGTACTGAAAATTCATGGCATATCCCATAAAAAACTCAATAAAAACCTAACAAATCAAGATACCATCAAGAACAGTATATCGTTGAAAAGGTAATTTGTTGACCTTTAAAAAAAAAAATTAAAGGCAAGGTTTTGAGCCGAAGGGTGAAAATATATTAAAACTTACATTTTGACCACTTTCGTTCGGCAACAATAAATTTTGAATAATTTATCTTAAAGTAAACTAAATTACCTTTCCAACGATATACTGTTGATGCAAATCGGATAAAAAATGAAAGAGCTGTGAATTTTTGAATTTGACTCCTTTTTTGATTTTTCCCGATTTTCGCGAAACTTTGTATGGTGATATCTCATGAAAAACCACTTAGTGAATTTTTTCGGTCAAATTAGTTTTTTTTTACGAGACGAATCTATTAACGCATTTTCAGACAAATCGGAAATGGTCACCTAAGATTTTTGCTTTTTCCTCTCGATTTAATATGAAATGGTCGTTAACTGGGTAGTGCAATTATGTTATTGTTTCACAACTAATAACATTTAAAAAATTTATAAAATCACTATATATGTAGATAATTTGGTAGTTAAGCCGATAATCACGTCTAAATATACATATTATTACAAATTATGAGTTTCACACCCATAGTAATTTACTTGCGACCAGGGACTATTCGAACAAAATCCCAACAATTTCATATGCTAATGGTTTAATTAATCGAATGTTTTCTATAGCTGTAGTTGAACGTAAACAAGGAAAATTTGAATTCATCTGAATCGGACAACGATCAATGCCAACATTTTATTATTTCATGATAGAATGAAAAAAAATAACAAATAGCTATACATACAAGTGAAAAATTGCAAGCATTTATTAAATAATATCAGTAATTAAAATATAATTGGTTTGCCAATAATCATTGTGCTAACTGCTAGTGATTTATTTATTGATCATGAACGGGCTTTATTGACAAACGAACATTCTCGAGCATTAAATCCCGCATATAGAGCTACACTAAAGCGCATTACTTCGAGCAAACAAGCGTGTCATCGCCAAGAAATATTCCATAACTAAAATTTAGGGTGCTACCGTTTACTGAATAAAGTTCATTCGCTAAGGTATCGCATGCGCCAGTTTTAGCTTACTGTTGTTGCCAGTGGTATATGAAATCACACGTCAACTCATATGGCTATAGCAAGGACTGGAGTATGCAGGATTGTCATACCCCTAGATCAAAAACATTACAAATCACCAAAAACTGATCCCTCCATGCGAATTTAATATTCCTGATTTTTTTACAGGATTCCGTTTTTTCATTGATTACTCCTAGTAAATATGATGATCCCGCAATAGCGAAAAAATATGTCGGGGATTAGGTAATCCCTGCAATCCTTGGTCACAATCGAAATAGGATGGAACATATAAATTAAATGGCTAAACCGTTAATTTATTGATAATAAAAACGGAATTGCGAGATACTAAGGGCCGATTGTATGAATGCGGATAGAAGATAAATCCTCGGATTAATCGTCGTTTGTATATATACAAACGACGATTTATCTTCCATCCGCATTCATACAATCGGCCCTAAAACAAGGAATTTTATTTACAATTAATCAACATGTTCACCAAGTACCAGCGGTATAAAATCCATCGAATTTGAGTACAATGAAGTACAATTTTATATTTAAAATTTAAATCGATAAAGATTTTAACTCTCAAATACTGATATTTAGTTTTCTTATTTTCTATTTGTTCTGGTATGTTTTAAATGAAGTGTTTTAAACAATTACTTTAGAAGATTATTTGTGATTTAGAAACACATTTTTGTTTTAATTTTTTTCCTATCGGTTAACCGGTTATTTTGGAAATTTACTATTCGATAACCGGATAGTAAAAAAGTCGAATAATTGCTATCTCTAGTTCAAATATTTTACTTTTCACTTTTTCACTAAGAGACGCGCAATCAAATCGATTGCAAACTCATTTAATCTGTATTCATGTTTTGTTTTAGGTAGATTTCATGTTGTTGTGTTGTAGCGACCGTGCGGTGCTACTCCTCCGGCTCCATGTCCAGATTCAGGAACTCTGCTAGGAACTCAGGAACTCTTGGGCGGTACCACAAGTCTTCCTTCGTCAGGTTGGTTGGTTTTCCTGGACAATTAAATAGGTGGTTCGCATCATGCGGCGTGCCCTCCCTCACATATGGGACACTTGTCAACAATGTTATGGTCAATTCTGGTCATATAGTTATTTAAGATGCGTGACCAACCGGATCTTAACTGCGCTAGGATGGATCTGGTTCTGCGCGGTAGTTTAACCTCTTCCGCAGCGACTTGTGGCGGCTTACTCCTGAGAACTCGAATTGGAGCGTGGTTCTTTATTGTGTCCTCAACAACTTTCGTGTGAATCGTTTTTAAGCCCGTTTTATACGTAAGCACGTCAATGTTATCTGTTACTTGGTTGTTTCTGACATCACTTAAGAAAAATTTCGCAGTACGCCTTATGTCTAGGTGGTATGGTTGTGGATAAGGTGTCATTGCAGGGATCTTGCTCTTTGTGACAGGCCCATATATATTGTTTGGTGAGTTTTTCATTGTGTTGACGAACCGGCAATATGTTACATTCTTGGTGCAGGTGATATCGGTGAGCCATCAAATGACATCCGGTTGCTGTTCGCAACGCTGCGTTTTGTGTTACTTGAAACTTATTCCAATGAGTGTCAGCGACTTGCGGTGTCCGTATGGGTGCAGCGTAATTCAAAATAGGTCTTCTTATTGCTTTGTATGTTGTTTCTTTATCTTTCCCCCATTAACTGCGAGCCAGTGCTTTCAAAGCATTGTTCCTGTTTTTCAATCTCGCGTTCACCTGTTGAGCATGAGCATTGAATTTAAGCAGTGGATCGAATGTGACCCAACAGTCTCGGATTTTTTACCGTGGGAATAAGCACGTTTTCGATGCAGATGTTGAGTGTTGTGTTCACCTCCTTCGTCCATGTTGTGAAAAGAGTAGATGTGAACTTTTCGGTGGAAAGTTTCAGTTTTCTGGTTTTAATCCATTCGTTTAGGATGTTAAGGTACGTGTTCGGAGCATTAGTGAGTTGTTCCAGGTTGTTTCCTGTTGCAAGCACCGTGCAGTCGTCTGCATATGACGTGATGGTTATTCCTTCTGGTGGTGTAGATAAGCTGATTAGGTAGAGATTGAATAGTGAAGGTTAGTGAACTCCACTTTGTGGGACTCCTTGTTTGAGCACTCTCATCTTTGATTTGAAGTTACGGAATTCAACGTATGTTAGTCGGCCTCTTAGGTAGTTGCACAACCAGCGCTTTATTAAATCTGACAGATTGGTGTTAAATATATCATTTAATAGTGCAGCGTGCGACACTGTGTCGAATGCTTTTAATAGGTCGAGCGCAACTAATATTATTCTGGCACAAGGTTGTTTTTGGTTTAATCCATCACTGATTTGATCTTGGATCTTGTGAAGAGCGGTGGTTGTACTATGTGCTGTCCTAAAGCCATGTTGGTGGGGCATCAAATTACAAGATCTGGATAACCGAGGTAACAGAAGTGCGTCAATCAGTTTTGCAACCCTCCTCTTCAGGTTTGCCAGGTTTCAAGATTGGGCTTATTCTTGCTGTTTTCCAGATGTTTGGTATCTAAAGAGTATTTAGAGATGTGTTGAGTATGGTAGTAGGAAAGTTCAATCCTTTGGGACCAATGTGTTTTAGCATGATGGCTGAGATGCGGTCGGGTCTAATAGCTTTGGATGGCTTAGTTTTCTTTATAGCATTCTCAACTTCTTCTTCGGAGAATGTGATACACTGATATCCTCTAGATGTTCAGTATTTACTCTGCGCAGATGTCTCAATACTGACCTTGTTATCTTTTCATGTTTACTTGGTTTTTTTGTAAACTGTGTGTTAAATTTGGTAGCGGATTTCCTTTGGTTTTCGGTTGAGATATCATTAAAGTAGATCATGCAGTTGTTATCCGGTTGTCTTGGATGAGTTAAGCCTTTTATGACCTTCCAGAGACTATTGCTTGGGCCAAAGCTTGACTTACGCACTAGCTCTCTCCATTTATTACGTTTGTGTTCCGTGAGTAGCTTATTTATTTAGTTGTTTAGGTCTTTAATCCTAGTGTCGGTTGGATCTGCCTTGCGGATGTCATCTCTTAATGTTGATACAACACAAGCTTCCTGTGGGAAGCTTGGTTTCACCTTTTGTATTCTGCCGGCTGGAATGAAGCGAGATCTGGCTTTATTAAAAATTTCTCTGAATTTTTTTTTCCCAGGGAGGGCGTCAAGTGGTAAAAATTGTTTACTGAATTCTATTTCAGTAAAATTTGTAAAATTTTGCCAAGCTGACTGGCAGCTAAAATTAATATATGTCTTCTTCTCGGACTTTATTTGATTTATTGAACGGCTTGAGGTGATTATGATTGGCACGTGGTCTAATCCTAATGCGATTTCAGTTGTCCATTCAGCAATTGGCATTAGTGACATACTGGCAAGGGAAACATCTGGAGAAGAATTCGAGTTATTAGTTACCCTTGTTGGTTGTGATTCGTTGAGGACTCAAAAGTTGGATCCGTCAATTTGATCAGCAATGCTTTCGCCTTGTGAATCAGTGTTCAGGTGTGAGTGCCATAGATCATGGTGAGCATTCACATCTCCGACAATTAGAGAGTCTTTAGTATAAAATAGGTGTCCTATGGACGGTTCATAACCTGTATCACAGCTGCTTACTGGCGTTTCCGGATTTTACTATGATACCCAGTTGTTCTAGATGATTATCAGTTCCCGGTACTGCTGGTAATGTGGTTGTACGGAAGATAACGGTTTTGTGAATGATAAAGGCAAGGCAACTACCTCTGTCCTTCCATCTATCCAGCCTTATAATTCTATAATCACAAATATTATCACTAATTTTAGATCTAGCATTTAGTTTGGTTTCCTGTAAAACCGCGACTAGAATATCATTATTGCACATATAGTTTATTATGTCATCAATTTTGTTTATGAGACCATTGCAGTTTAATTGCATTACTTTCACATAGCTTGGGGTTTCCAATGTGTGTTCATGCGCATTGTGTTCTGGTGCGAGATCGTGCTTGATTGTTGACCTAATGTCTGGCAACATGGCGCTATATAGTTTTTGGTCCATTGCTTATGTGTGGCAAGGCCTGAGCAGTTCTTGAGATGACACCATTCCTTACAACTGTTACACTGTAAGGATGTAGTGTTTGCCCTTAAAATGTTTTTACATATTGTACGGTGCTATGTTTTAGTTGGTCTAGGGTTTCTTTCAATACCAGCCATGACGAGGAGAGTTTGAAGCAGTGAGACCAGTGACAGATGCTTCTTTATTCAAAAAATGGAGCGGCGGAATTGCACCTTTTGTCGAAATTGTTGTGATGGTCCTTGGTCGGAACTGCGTTCCGAGCACTTCTGGACTACTTCTGGAGTACTTCAGACCCTTCCATCTTCAGAAGCTTTCATAGAGAAATCTAATCTCTTTAAGCACGGCTTCTTGTATGCATACACCAACAAGGAAACCAGTACTAAATTCTTTAATTCGCCGTGATGTAGCGTAATAGACTAAGCAGTTTTAGCTCTGCTTCTCTCCGATACACCAACCTAATTCTGTCGGCATTACCCAGGCAACACGGAGTGGACATGGAATTTCGGTTTTGGCTACCATTTAAAATGTTCTTTAGAGTTAGAATTATATAAACAAATTGTTAATGAAAAAAAATAAGGCAAACCATAGCATAAAAATAATGTTTTATTCACGACTACCAAAGAATATATACTTTCCATGTGTATATCTTTCATTGTAATTTTATACATTCTCTAACTTGTGTATAGAATGTGACGCAATCGTTACATTCTACTACAGTTCTATAGTTTATTTGTTGGTTTAGTATTATCAAAAGGTTAAAACAAGAACAATACATATATAAAATAATAAATTGAAGTTTCGTTTTTCAATGCTATCTATGATTTACATATTTCAATATGGTGATAAAAACTTTAGAAGGCAAACTGGAAATTAAACGAAATATTTTGCAGTCGTGGATAAAAGAGCATCTTGTATTCGCATAGGATGATGGCAATTTTTCACTCGGATAATTTACCCTCGTAGATTGCCATCATTCTGAACTCATACAAGAATCTACTATTCTCTAATTTTCAAATTCAAACATTTTTTTGTTTCTTTATATTCACTCTGGATGACGTCATACAAAACTTTCGATTAACTGTCAAGAATACCTTATATTCGTTATACCATGATAAGTAACCTAAAGAGGTGACTTATTTGAAATTTTTTTTTCATAGAAATATCTAATTCGATTTGACAGTGTCAAATATTTTTGTTTGTTTACTAAATGATTTTAAGGAATAAAACTTCTTTTTCGACCCCTAATAAAAGTAATGCAATAATTTAAAATGAAAAAAAATAGTTTTGAAAACACTTTTAATTGATAAAATTGAATAAATCGTTTTCATTAAATTTATTTTTTAATTGGCTTTTATGTTGCTGTCAAATTAGGTATGCTAAATCGTTTCGAATATGTTTTATATACTTATTTAAAATGGCGGCGAATAAGTAAGTCTCCACAAATTAGTTTCAAATAAGTTTTGGTTTCGAATACAGCCTAAGACAGTGTATTACATTTAGCTTAAAGTAAGACATTTTTGTAGTAAATGAGGACAGAGGAAATTGTTGCACCAAAAGAGGACATGTGGCAACCCTAGCCAAAATGCATAAATATCAGAGATGAGGTATCTATTGGTCTAATAACGATGAGGCTACATATAAAACTCTAGACTTCAACTTTAAGAAGCAAAATGCGAGCCCGAAAACTACAAATAGGGTTACCAACTCTTGAATGCACGCGACCCGGAGATTTTATAATGTACAAAAATATAATTCAACTAAGGGACCCCTGTTGCATATGCGCAAATTTTAAAACAAATATTTTTTTAAGCCTGAAATAAAATCACAATCCAAAATAATACGACTATCCGCAAGCAAAGCATAAATTGAAATTGAAATTGAAATTGAAATGAGAATAAAATTTGGATGAAATCAAAACCTCCTAAATCATAGGCCTACTGATTCAAGCCATTTACAATAAACAATGAACATTGCCGTATGCAAAAAATTGGATTAGTGTTTTTTTTTAATGCTTTTGATTTTTTTTATATTGAGTTTTAATTTCAAAATTGCGCTACAAGTTCACGATTTTGTTTGTGCTAAAAAATGAGTTAGGATTCTATATCGGAGGTTTTGAAGAAATTCAAAAAATTTCGTTTATTTGTTTCGTTTATTTTAGTTTTTTTTTTTTGATTTTTTATACCTTTTTGTATTCTCTTCTTTCTCTTCTGTATTCTCTTCTTTCCTATGGCTACGCTTTTTCGTGGCTTGTGTATTATATATATGATAAAAATTTAATTTAATTTAATCTCCATCATGCTTTATAATGAAATTAATACAGCATAATTTGCATTTTCCTGTAAACTAGTTAACTTTTTCGAGCCCTCATAGTTTTTATTTTTTAACCATTCGTTATTGAACGAGACGTAATAACATTTTCTTGTATTGTCATTGTTTTGTTTGGGGTTATTTTCATTTCACTGATATTTATTATTTAATAGTAAAATTAACATACGCACAGTTTTATATGGGCAACTATATAATTAAATTCAAATGTCAAAACCATTCAAAATTAACAACAAAAAACTCTTAACATTAACCCAATATAGACATAAAACATCAATTAGGTTATAGGTAATATGGAAAAACAAAATATCCAATGAACCAACATAAATAACCCAAAAACTCATTGCAAAACTCGGCCGTTTTCTAATACACAGAGTTTCGTTTTTTTTGTTTTAAAACGAATTCTGTTTATTTGAATTGAAAGAAATTTGACATTATTTTATTTTTTATGTAAGTATTATTTCGCCCGGAGATTTGCCTTCCAAACCCTGAGCCCGGAGATTTGCCGGCAAACCCTGAGTCTCCGGGTGAAAAATACTCAGTTGGTAACCCTAACTACAACAAGCAACAATACACCGCTTTTTTACTTAACCACAAGCCATTTTGATAATTTGGAATAGAACTCTTTGGGCTGTATAAATGTACAATATAATAAAACGCCACCCAGATGATCAATGGAGATGGGATCTAACTAAAGGAAGTTTTCATAATGCTACAAAACACAGCTATACGCGATCCGTTTTTACAATCAAATCTTCACCCAATATTTTTCTTTAATACACAGTTTCCCGTTAAAAAAAACACAACTAACCAGGGTTGCCACGTTTAAAAAGTTTCAAAGTAGGTCATACTACCCCTTGGGTGCGTTTCGAAATTAACTATGGTAAACTTTACTCTACGAAATGTCGTTTCAAAATTAACCACATAGTAAAAAATTTACTGGATGACAGATAAACCATCGTTTCAAAACTACATAGTTTTACTGTCATAGTAAAGTGTGACGTCACTATTTTAACTTTCTTTTACTCTACTCGATAGTAGAGTTTGTTAAGGTTCTAATGTCAAAACGTATAAACATTTAAAATGACATGTCAACCTATTTATAAAACAAATTATAGTTTTTTGTAATAAAAGAAAGTTTTAAATTTTGTTGAAAAAAAGTGAGAAATTATATTGCTTTGTGAATATATCGTATATTTAATTATTTTAAACTAAGTATTTAATAATTTTTAGTGAAATTTGTTAGTTATTTTTATTTGATTCTGAAGACTGAAAAATAAATTATAGAAATAAAAAACAAACACTACATTTTGAGTTTTATTTATCGTAGTTAGCATTAGTTTTTTATTCATTTTGAATTTTTAGCGGTCTTTTTCTTTGACAGCTTTACCATGGTAATTTTATTTCTATATGTGACGTCACTATTTTAACTTTGACATTATTACCATGGTTAACCGTGGTTAATTTCGAAACGCACTCAAGATGGTTTCAAAACTAATGCCCGATTTATAGTCGCTAACTTTAACTTAACGTTAACTTAACGTAAAGTAGAAATGTATGAAAATGCACTAGAGTATTTATAGTCGTTAACGCAAACTTAACGTTAACTTAACGTAAAGTTCATTTCATTCTATCTTAAAGATTTTGTTAAGGATTTTTTGACGTTTAGTATAAAAACTGAAAAAAACTAATATTTAATTTTTAGTGTCCATAAAAATAAAATGTTATTTATTAAAAAATGCAAAGGATATAGCCAAATATTAGCATGAAATTAATATGAATATAAATTTTTTTATGGTACAATCCTAGTTTATCCCCCCAAATAGATTTGCGTTTTTTTTTTTCAGATAAATAGAAAGATTAGGTCCTCTGCATCCTAATTATGAAAAAAAAAATTTGCGGAAATGAGGGGGTCAAAAGTGATAAAGGATCAAACTTTCAATTTTACCTTGGTCCCCCTTTGGTTTTTTATTTAGTTTTTTTTTTTTTCTTTTTTTTTATTTTTATTTATCAAAAGTTATAAAGGATCAAACTTTCAATTTTACCTTGGTCTCCCCTTTGGTTTGTTAGACTTTGAATTCAATTTTTAAATTTTTTTTTTGACTCAATTCTGTAATCTTGCACAACTTCGATCAGAGATAGCACCGACCCCCCCTCTCACGCGTCGCGCCCCCCTCCCCACCCCACGTTTTTCCGCGTCCCCTGCGCCGCGGACGCGCGAGGGAGGGCGCATGGGATGGGTCGCGTTGGGGTGGGTCGGTGCTATCTCTGATCGAAATTGTGCAAGATTGCAGAATTGAGTCAAAAAAAAATTTAAAAATTGAATTCAAAGTCTAGAAAACCAAAGGAGGGACCAAGGTAAACTTGAAAGTTTGATCCTTTATAACTTTTGACCCCCTCATTTCCGCAAATTTTTTTTTTTCATAATTAGGATGCAGAGGACCTAATCTTTCTATTTATCTGAAAAAAAAAACGCAAATCTATTTGGGGGGATAAACTAGGATAATGCCGTTAGTTTTACAGAATTGATTGATTTATAAAATTGATTACAAAACCAAAATTAATATCAAATTAAACCTCAAAGAATACGTAATTTCTTACCGACTATAAATCAAAATTTTGTAGTGTCTTAAGTTACGGTTAAGTTAAAGTTAACGTTAAGTTAACGTTACAGACTATAAATCGGGCATAAAAACTCGTTGGATTTGTGCTACTTTATTTTTCAGTTGAAAAAGTAAGATTTTTTTTTAAAATTAGGTTTATGTTGGTGTAAGTATAAATGTAATAGGCGTTATTCTTGGAATGCTAATTTATTTATTTATAATGAATAATGGCATACGAATTCGAATTGATGTTATCGGTTTGTAATGCAGTCAATCTCGAAAAACTTAAATTTAAAATTTTAAAAACTCAGAAATCTAGACATATCATCTGCTGATTCATTGGCACTTTCATAAAAATCAATAACTTTATGTTGCAAGGCAGTTACTCATAAACAGTACTGTTTTATATATTTACATTTTCTTTCAAAATCGTTAGCTTTTTGTAGCCAAACGTTTGCTTTTATAACAATCGCAAACAAAATTCAGTTCAGCTATTTTATTAATAATACTAAGAACAGTTACTTTGTAACAAAAGATATTTTAAAAAAACAAAGGTTTTAAGTAAAGGTATATAAGTAGAGGTGTAATCACTATTACTTATTTTGCTAATGCATATTTATTGAGAGAAATAGGTACCAAAAAAATCTGTCTTGATCATTGTAAGATATTGTATTACAGTTTACCTAAAGGAGGACAGTCCTACGGAAAGTAGGACACGTGGCAACCCTACAACTAACGCAATTTGCAGAGGTTTTCAAATCGGATATTTGTATCCCCAATTTACTTTATTTTATTAGTAAATTTTCATATTATTTGTGTGTGCAAGATTTTAAAAAATATTGAATGTATCAATAAAAAATTAATTAATTAATTGATCACACACCAAATGAAAATCACTTCAAAAATTCAAAATCAGATTACCTCCCAGTTACTTCAACAATGATCGTATGATTAGGAGTGGCATTTCACATTTTCATAGATTATATACTGCACAAATATTGTACAAGTATGAAGTTATTTAACCAATTTACCAGCATTTTCGGATTGATGTTCAAACCACCATTCTTCAATGTCAGATTCAACTATTTCTGCTAAATTGTGACATTGATCTTCTGTTTTATCTAATTCTTTACATAGTAAGTCTTGAATTTCAACTAAACGTATTTCACTTTTTTTATACGATCTCAACTTTTCCTCCTCCCATGCGGCATCACCTCCATCATGTTTTCCTCTTGAAGTTCTATCGATTCCCTTAATTAAAAAAATAATATATAGTCTCGCACTATATTTTAAAGTTATCAAACGATACCTACTTTTTGAAAAGATTCAACTACTACTTTACACAATTTGCACGGTGGAAGTTTTGCCGACCCCGCATTCGGTAGCGATAATTTTGGAGGATTTATATTACCATTACACGATATTCCAAATAAAATTAATACCAATATAAAACGAATATTCATTCTTTTAGAACAAATATTTTAAACTTATATTAATATGTTTTTACAAACTATTTTGTTCTATTTATTTGTCATGTATTTTTTTTAAAATTTCATAAGTTTGACACTTGACACTTCAATTGAAACAAAATAACATCGATAATAAATACCAATTAACGTGGGCCAATCAATACCAACGATATATAATGTTCTAAGTACTTCTACGTTAAAAAGCATTAGTTTGAATCTTTGGTTTCGTTAAATAAAGTTATTTCGTATTCTTAGTATGGAGCGAATAAATCGATAAAACTGCTTTAAAAAAAAGAAATTGCAAATGCCCTACACAACAGCACACAAGTCCATGAGTTCGTTCGAATTAGAGATAATTTTTTCAGTACAATAGACCTTTTTTCCCGAAAATAAATTGACATTTGTGATCAGCTGATTTGGATTTCGAAAACATTAAAAAATTGTTATTTTTTGCAAATCAAGACTGTTTTACGTTGTCTTTAATACTAGTTTCCCACCGTAGCAATTTACTAGCCAGTATAGGGCGATTTTTCTGTTCCGGTGTTTACCGCAATGGCGCTGCAAAAAGGGGATAAGAGAAAAAATCACAAAAATTTTATATGGGATTCCATACAAAACACAACTTGAATAAATTTAAAAGTAATCTATGAAATTTCTCATTTTACCACAATTGAAGAATTTTAATTTGCTCATGAAGTATTATTGACTGTATATTAAGCGTAATAAATAAAATATTATTCTTAAGACGCTCAAAAAAGCAACATAAAAATTGCTAAAATTTCCCATACAAAGTTGTATGAAAAATTTAACCTATTTTCGTATTTGTTTTACGGACAGAAGAAAAGAAAATATTTTATATACTAAGCTTAATATATAGTCAATAATACTTCACAAACAAATTTAAATTATTTAATTGTAGTAAAATGAGAAATTTCATAGATAACTTTTAAAATTATTCAAATTGTGTTTTGTATGGAATTCCATATAAAATTTTTGTGATTTTTTCTCTTATCCCCTTTTTGCAGCGCCATTGCGGTAAACACCAGAACAGAAAAATCGCCCTATAGTTTAATAAAATATAATAGGGCGATTTTTCTGTTCCGGTGTTTACCGCAATGGCGCTGCAAAAAGGGGATAAGAGAAAAAATCACAAAAATTTTATATGGAATTCCATACAAAACACAATTTGAATAATTTTAAAAGTTATCTATGAAATTTCTCATTTTACTACAATTAAATAATTTAAATTTGTTTATGAAGTATTATTGACAATATATTAAGCATATTATATAAAATATTTTCTTTTCTTCTGTCTGTAAAACAAATACGAAAATAGGTTAAATTTTTCATACAACTTTGTATGGGAAATTTTGGCAATATTTATGTTCCTTTTTTGAGCGACTTAAGAATAATATTTTATATATTACGCTTAAAATATAGTCAATAATACTCTATAAGCAAATTAAAATTGTTCAATTGTGGTAAAATGAGAAATTTCATAGATAATTTTTAAAATTATTCAAGTTGTGTTTTGTATGAAATCCCATATAAAAGTTTTTAAATTTATTCTCTTATCCCCCTTTTGCAGCGCCATTGCGGTAAACACCGGAACAGAAAAATCGCCCTATAGGGCGATTTTTCTGTTCCGGTGTTTACCGCAATGGCGCTGCAAAAAGGGGATAAGAGAAAAAATCACAAAAATTTTATATGGAATTCCATACAAAACACAATTTGAATAATCTTAAAAGTTATCTATGAAATTTCTCATTTTACTACAATTAAATAATTTAAATTTGTTTATGAACTATTATTGACTATATATTAAGCTTAATATATAAAATATGTTCCTTTCTTCTGTCCGTAAAACAAATACGAAAATAGGTTAAATTTTTCATACAACTTTGTATGGGAAATTTTGGCAATTTTTATGTTTCTTTTTTGAGCGACTTAAGAATAATATTTTATATATTACGCTTAAAATATAGTCAATAATACTTCATAAGCAAATTAAAATTGTTCAATTGTGGTAAAATGAGAAATTTCATAGATAATTTTTAAAATTATTCAAGTTGTGTTTTGTATGAAATCCCATATAAAAGTTTTTGAATTTTTTCTCTTATCCCCCTTTTGCAGCGCCATTGCGGTAAACACCAGAACAGAAAAATCGCCCTATAGGGCGATTTTTCTGTTCCGATGTTTACCGCAATGGCGCTGCAAAAAGGGGATAAGAGAAAAAATTTAAAAAATTTTATATGGGATTCCATACAAAACACAACTTGAATATTTTTTTAAATTATCTATGAAATTTCTCATTTTACTACAATAAAATGATTTAAATTTGTTTATGAACTAATATTGACTATATAGTAAGCGTAATATATAAAATGTTTTATTTTCTTCTCACCGTAAAACAAATACGAAAATGGGTTAACAGGCTGATTCTGAGTTAAGAGGTCTTAGCTATGATTATTTTTGTTATGACAATTTTTTTAAGAGGAATATCTTAATTGCGATTCTGTGAACGTTGTCATAAAAAACCTCATAATAACTCTACAAATATGTTTTGGAGATCTTTCAAACGGCTACAAAATTATTATAAAATGTCATATTTTCTTTTTAAATAATTTAGATACAAATTAAAATACCATATAAATTATTATTAAGAATTATAGTATATTATACAACAATTTTTTATCAGGTTTATGTTTTAAAAATTTTTTTAAGGTATTAATAATTTTTGTTTGTGAAAATATTCAACCGCCATTTTAGTGAATATCATTAACATCAAAAATGTATTTTATTTTATAATAATTTATATACAATTAACATAAAATTATACCATATATTAATTATTAATTATTTTGCAATAAATTTGTGAGAAAAGAATGGTTGTTTTTCCTTAAAGTTTATATGAAATTTGCAAAATTTTCATAAACAACATGAGACGCCGACGTTTGATATTGCAAATATAAAATTTTCAATCGCCATTTTATTTAAAATCAATATCAATATATACTTTGTTTTATATTTTTAATTCAAACTATAATAAAATATAGATAATTATTATAAATTTTATAATAATTACATAAATAATTCATAATTAATATTTTATCCTTTATTAATATGTATAACTTTTCATACAAGAATTCAAATAAAAAAATATGAAACTTTAAACTATGATGCTTAAGATGACCATGTTTGATGGTCTTAGGTTAGGAGGTTTTTTTTTGACATCTCACAGTTGTGACTACATACAGAATCGCATTTAAGAGGTTTTAGTCTTAGCTAAGAGAAAAGTCTTTACTATGACTATTTTTACATCTGTGAGGCTATGTCAGAATCAGCCTGTAAATTTTTCATACAACTTTGTATGGGAAATTTTGTCAATTTTTATAATTCTTTTTAGAGCGACTTAAGAATAATATTTTATATTTCACACTTAATATATAGTTAATAATACTTCATAAGCAAGTTGAAATTGTTCAATTGTGGTAAAATGAGAAATTTCATAGATAACTTTTAAAATTATTCAAGTTGTGTTTTGTATGGAATCCCATATAAAATTTTTGTGATTTTTTCTCTTATCCCCCTTTTGCAGCGCCATTGCGGTTAACATCGGAACAGAAAAATCGCCCTATAGCAACGGTGTGAAAGCAAACTAACACAACAATTATTTTAGTTTTTTGCTATTTTTATTTGCTAGCTAGTAAATATAATACTTATCAAATAAATGAAATAAAGTATAATATCGACGGTGTGAAACGTAATTATTATTTTATAGGTGGTATGTCGTTTTATGGAATTTGTAAACATTTTGTTTTCTTGCGAGTTTTAGCTTGTAAAATTCATTTCTGATCTTTAATAAATTAAAGTGTTTGTATTAATGGCTAATTCCTAGCTTATGAGCTATTCATAAAATTTTTATTTTTAATTAATTATATAGATGTAAACAAGTAATTATTTTACCAAATGTTGCAATTTAAATGACGTTTAATGTTATTTTTGATATACAATTTCAAAGAATCAACATAAAAAATCAACAATTTCAAAGAATCAACAAAAAAATAATTATAACCTTAGGGGCCCACGTTATGGCAAGATTATTTGAACTAAGGCGCAAGTGGATTTTTTTTTATTATTTTTATCGTAAATTAAGAAAATTTAGTAAAAGGGACTTTCAATCTGTTTATCTGGGGTACGTTCCGAAACTTTACTATAGCTAAATATTTAATGCACCAATCAAATCACCGCATTAAAATATTTATTAACTATGGTTAAATAATTTCTCAACGACGAACATTAAGGCTTTCCAAACGACGACTTATTTGTGGAACATGTCTTATTCTAAACTTATTCAAATAAGTATGATGGCGAGGTGACTTATTTAGTATCTCTTTTTCCACAAAAATTTAATCTGATATGTCAAATATACTTTTTATTTAATTTAGTGAATATCTCTCTCTAATTTGATATAACGTTTTTATAAATCAGATTAAAACTGACATAATTATAGACATTATTGTCTTGAATGATTTTTTTCACATTTTCAATATGGCGGCAAATAAGAAATAAGTATCAAATAAGTCGTCGTTTGGAAAGCACCCTAAGTAAAATATTATATACACAAATACTAATACAATCTGTTAAAATCGTAGGTCAGAATAATCCTTGCATAAAATGTTTCAATTGAATAAAATTAAAACCGAAAAAATTAAAAACTAATAGCGTTTTCGATTCTCGATTTAAGTTTTGACCTGAGAGCGGGCAAAACTTTTTTAGTTTTGCATTTTCTTTTGTAGTTTTGCATTTATTTTTTCAGTTTTGCCCTTAAAATACTTGAGAATCAAACAGAAAAAAGTCACATTTTTTAGATCTGTCAAATTTGTTTAACAAAATAAAGGAATTCAATTTTTTAATGTATATTATTATTTTTACACTATTTAATTATTTTTATTTAAGAAAAATACATCATTAAAAATATGTTTTTTCTTATTTCCCAGGTAGTACGTAATCGATTTGCAATAAATTCGGTATCGATTACATGTAATCATGTAGTCGAAACATGTTTCGATTTAGTTTCGATACTGTATCGATTACATTTAGAACAACGTGTTCGCCCTAGTAAGCGAATATGTGATCAATACCAAATCGAAACTGTAATCGATACCAAATCGAAACATGCAAACGAAACTTAATCGAAACCTGTTTCGATACAAAATCGAAACTACTAGTGGCAATGTTATCGAAAGTTTAGAGTTATTTTTGTAATTGTGTTAATTTAAAATACAAATATTTTTATTAATATATTTATTTATTATCATATAAAAAACATTTTACATATTTTTGTTAAATTAATTACAAAAACTTAAAAAAAAAATGTGAATGTGAATGTGAACCTGAAATGAGAAAAAAATGCCATTAAAATAAATAGTATTTAGAATTATAATTATATATGTATATCAACATGTGAACCTGAAATGAGAAAAATTATCATTAAAAGAAATATTTTATAGAAATATAGATTTATTTATCAAATCAATAAATGCTGCAACTTCAAACTATAGGTTATGTTATATGATGAAAATAAAATTAAAATAATTGTAGATAGAATGCATATTTTCTTATATATATATATTAAAAATTTACTTACTGTTGAAATATATTATATTATATTCACAATATTTTAACTTTATATTTGTTTAATTTATCAACAAATACAAATATGTTATGCGCGACTAATGTCTATGGAAGATATATGTGCAATTTTAGATGTCAAAACGCCATATTTTTGAATCAGAGTTAGATGACAATATACATTATGATATGCCTCTTTTTCTCCAATTCGAAACTATCGATTACAAAACGATTTCGATTACAGTTTCTTGCCTGGGTTATTATAATATATTTATATATTAAACAAGGCAACATTCTTGCACCGTCTCTTGAGAAAAAGTCAAAAATGCAATATAATTGCCCTCAAAAAGTTTGAAACTTGCATCCAAATCGAGAAAAGAAAACGCAAATTTTTCCCGGTCAATATTTTTTCGAGAATCGAACAGAAAAAATGTGACCTGAAAAAAAAAGCAAAAAAAGTCACATTTTTTTGTAGAATCGAAAACGCTATAAGATAGAAATTACTAACCATATTGTTATAGAAAGTTTTCTATGCAATAGAATTTCTATCTGCATTTCATTCAGAATTTGAAAAATACACATATATGCTGCAATTTCAAAATAAATTGAACTGTCAATTTGAAATCGTTAAATTTTAAATAATGCTTATGTATATGTGTATTTAATTTTTAACTCTCCTCGAGAGCACATTTAATTTTTTAATAAGTGTCGGCGGGGCGTAGTGTGTTTCTGAACGCAAACAGCTGTCAAATAGTTAAATATTAACTTTGCTATTTCGTTTCTGAACGACCGTATTTAAATATAGTTAACTATAGTAAAGTTTCGGAACGTACCCCTGATAAGCGTAGGAAATAAAGCAAAAATTAAAAAAACAAGAAATTCTTGTCAAAGCAGTGTAATTTTGTATGAATTTTTTTTTTTTTTAGAGGCCTGTATCTTGGACCCCGGGGCTCCGATACAACTCGTTTTGGTTTTATTCGCTTCAGTGAGTGATTCTTTATCAAATAAAAAAAATCTTGGCGCCTAAGTAAAAGTCATATCCCCAAAAAAAGATATGGGCATTTGAAAAAAAAATATTTCATACAAAAAAGAATTCCATATTCTGTCGATTCCACTTGTTAATTTATATGTAATAAAATAAAAGTTTATAATTAATAAATTAATTGTTGATGTAAACAAAAAAAATTATAATTAAAAAATGAAAATAATTATTATTAATTAATAACTGGTATTGTTTTATAGTGTGTTCTTAGTTAACAGTTAACACACTATAAAATGTAACAATAACACACTAAGGTAAGTGTACAATAATACGCGCTAGTACATTATTCCGTGCTATTTCATAAAAAGCTTTAAAATAAGACAAATTTAAGCTTTTTTGGAAAATTTTAGATCATGATACACGCACTGAATTGCTGAGAACCAATTATTTTGGTTTTCTTGCCGGCATTTTTGGTTTTATATCCATAAATCATTCCTTGATTGATTCCTTGATATCCATAAATCATTCCTCGACGAAAATTTGCTGTTTGAGACAATTTTCTTATGGAAAAGGTTAAGGTTTTATTAACATTTTCTTAAGACGATAAAAATTTATCGGTATGTATTTTGAGTAAAAAATTCTTTTTTATTCGCCTACATATTAAAGTGTTACTTTATTACTGTGATTTGCGGCCTTAAACTATCACTTTTCAACTAATTATTTTGTTGTCATAGCTACGTCCAAAAAAGTAAAAAGCATTTGTATTTGTTTAAATTCTATGAAATAGTTATTTAGGCAACAAGTGCGCAAAGTTATTCTTTTTTTAACGAGATGAAATATTGACCGGACGAGCGATAGCGAGTACGGCAATTCACTCGAGTTAAAAAAAGAATTGCGCACGAGTTGCATACACTATTTTTTCTAAAATTGTGCGCAAAAATATTAAATAATAAAATTTAACTTTCAATGTTAAATTTTCTGAATCATAATCAACATTGATAAAACTTTCTATAACAAATGATTATTTCAAACGTCTTTTCCATTCGAATAGTTAATAGTGAAGCATTTAATTAAAAGATAAAAAAATATTTTTTTAATAAACTAATGAATAATATGGAAACTACAACTGTGCGCAAAAATATTAAAAAATAAAGTTTAATTACAAATATTATGTTAAATTTTCTGAATCATAGTCAACATTGAAAAAACTTTCTATAACAAATGATTATATAAAACATCATTTTCATTCGAATAGTTAAGAGTGAAGCATTTAATTTCGATTAAAAAATATTTTTTTAAAATAAACTAATGAATAATATGGAAACCGACGAAAGTGATGTTAATTTTGAAGGATGTACTCCTCCGGACCTTGTTGATATGGCCAGAAGTGCTATTTCGAATATCTTGCCGGAGAAATCAAAAGTGAAATATGAGACACAATACAAAAAGTTTATGGTTTGGAGTGAAATTAATAAAGTTACCAACTATACCGAAAATGTATTGCTTGCATATTTTTCATCCAAAAAAGAAAAATTTAAGTCTTCTACGCTCTGGTCACACTACTCTATGTTAAGAACAACATTGTTATCCAATAATAACGCGGATATTAAAACATATCCAAAATTGATTTCTTTTTTAAATAGATTAAATGTTGGATATCGTGCTAAAAAATCCAAAGTTTTAACTCGTGATCAAATCAATAAATTTATTCTAGAGTCACCAGATGATGATTATCTCCTAATGAAGGTAAATTAAAATATTCAATGTAAAATTCAATAAACAAGTTTTATTAACATTTAAATTATATTTTTTACCCACTTTGAAGATTGTTTTGATTTTTGGCTTAGTTGGTGCTTGTAGAAGAGAAGAGTTGACCAGAATGACATTGGATGACATCGAGGAAACCGGATTAATTCTTGTAGTGAGAGTTCCTGAAACAAAACAAATATTGACAGGACTTTTACTATTTCATCGAACCGTTATTTTGATTCAATCAATATATTCAAAAAGTATTGTAGCTTACGTCCTAAATCATGTACTCATCGTCGATTGTTCATAAATTTCATTGGTGGAAAATGTACGACGCAGGCTGTTGGTATCAACAAAATTGGTAAAATGCCTAGCCTAATAGCATCTTTTCTAAAACTGCCAGACATCTCTTTATATACTGGCCATTGTTTTAGGAGATCTTCTGCAACCTTGTTAGCAGATTCTGGAGCCAACATCACCAATATAAAATGTCATGGTGGTTGGAGATCAACCACTGTAGCGGAAAGCTATATTGAAAATTCAATAAGCAATAAGCTTGCAATTGGTAACAAGGTTATGGGAGAAAGTAGCTCAAATTCTGATACAAGCTATATAGAAAATGATCAACCTATGAGTTCTTTTCAAGAAAATACTGAAAACCAAATAATAACTCACAGTCAAATAAATAATGGTGCTTCAACTTCAAGACCAGAAATTAAAATCAATAACTGTAATAATTGTACTATTTACATAAATATTAATAAATAAATCAAGTTATCTATTCTTTATTTGTAATTTTTGAATATGAAACGAATATGAAAAAAATTTTGAATTGGAATTTTGAAACAAATTAAATTTTCAAGCCTCTATTATATAAGAAATTACAAAAAAAAACTGTTCTATAAAATTTCAGTGTATTACCGCACAATCAAAAAAACATGTACTTTGCGCACTACAAACTGTGCGCAAAGTGACTACTTTGCGCACTGTTGTAGAAAAAATAAATTTTTTTATCAAAGCAACCCTCAAATTCAAAATTTCGTTATCCAATTAAAATAGTTGTTATCATTTGTTGTTATAGCTACACAATAATTTGGAAAAAATAATAAATATTTTGTCAAAGGTTACTTGTTCCACATATTTTTATTTTAAAATTTATGAAAATTTATAATTTTAATTTAGAATAAACAACTTTTCTTAAAATATTTTGCTTGCGGCGAATAAAAAATAGTATATGATGCACGGACGTAAGCTATTTTGGACTTAATGTGGTTGCAAATCTCGGCTAGCTCCTCGATTTGCAAACTCCACATCCGTCCAAAATCTTTAGCTTTACGTCCTAGCATCATAATGTACTATTTTGTGGATTAATTAGGATTATATTAATCGATTAACGTTAATAGAATAATGATTTTGTACATTTTATGTATTAAAACCAGCGAGTTTTCGACGAACGGAATTACGTTCATAAATTTTTTGAAATGTCCGTAATTCCGTTCTTAGCATGGAATTAGGAAATTGTTAAACAAATTTATTTTGTATTTTATATCAAAAGTAATTTTCTATTAAATAAAAATGTAATTTTTAAAAATAAAGAACATTTGGTGATTTCTCACCAAATTTGAATTCACTAAATTTTATGAATTTTATTTTGGCAGTAATTTTCAGAGAAACTTTAGGATACTCTCAATTAACAAATCTAAGTATGTTTGAAAAACTTATTTTTTCTAAAAAACTTAGTTTGTTTTGAAAAACATTATTTTTCCTAAACAAAAAATGAAAAAATAATTGAATCGGTGATTTCAAAAACCTCATAAGTCACTCAATTAGAATTTTTCAGAAATCAATAAAAACTGTTTCATACACAAACAAATGAGTTTTAAAGGACTTTTTTATGTTTAATTTAGTATTTGAGTGGTAAAAAATTATAATAGCGAATAACATTTACAATTTATTAATAGAAATAATGAAAAAATCTGAAAAACAGTTCTTGACTTATGTTGTTTTAGCGAGAAATAGGGTTAGTGGTATAAAATTTAACCAAAAAATCGTAGTAATCATATTTTTTATTGCTTATTATTGAGAATTACACTTAAAAATAATCTTATTACCATTTTACATGTATTAATTTGTCATGTTTTAATATCTTTATGGTACATAGTCATATTCTCCATCATTCTTAATTATGAGTTAATTCATATATAATAGTATAATACGTATATAATTCATATATAATTCATATATAATACGAATCCTCGAAAAGAGGACGAGTGTCATGGGTCCGTACCCGCGGTTCCTCTCGTCCTACGCAGGAATTCAGGAATGCTATCGCTATCGACTTACGTGGTTTTTACCCAGAATACGCATCTCCCTTTAAGGAACCATTTTCTGCAAAAAAAGCATGTTGGAAAAAAAAGTGACTTAAGAGGTTTTTGAAATGACCGATTCAATTTCAGTTAAGTTTTGTTCTTCATGTAAAAAAGAACTATTTTAAATAATTACAAGAGAATTTATTTTGAGTTGTAATTTAATAATTGTTACTTTTAAAATAAAATTTAAATTTTAAAATAATTTATTTTCCTTGAGAATTAATTTTTGTAGTGAATTTCAAATATCAGTTTGAAATAAATTAATTCATTTTTGAAGTGATTCTCTAATATCAGTAATATCAGTTTAAAATAAATTTATTTCATGCAAAAAATTTAAATTAAGAAGGATGCAGTTTATTGAGATAGACTTAGAGATAATCATTTATTATAATTAAATATTTAGTATTTCTATAAAGAAATATTATTATTAATCTATTATTGAGAGTCAAAAGAAAAGACTAGAGGATTATAAATTTATAGAATATGAAACAAAATTCGTTTTAAAATTATTATATTTTAATTTGGATCAATCCTTTATGGAAATTCTACTCTAAGTATATGGATGCTCAGAAAATTAAAAGCGAGAAACTACAAGCTTTTAACTGGAGGATTCTCATCTTACTGTCTTTCGAGAAAAATGCAAGTTATTTACCTATGGATACGAAGTAAACTTATATAGCGAGAAACATACTAGCTATATAATTGGTGACCCCGACGTGATCCGGAAGAAGATTCTCCATTTTTTACAAACCGTGAGTATCTTAAAGTTTTCCTATTTCAAAAATTTATTGCCAATCGAAAATTTTTTTGTTTTATTTTAATTATTAAATATTTTGTTTTATTGTACAAATTCAAAACATACTATTCCGTATTACTATTGTAATTTTTTGTTTTCGGTCGGTCGAAACAATTTTTAACGGTCGTTTAACTTAACTTTTTTTTTGTTTGTTTGTTTGTGGAAATGGATCCACCAGCATCTTCCCCACCAGTGATTACAGATGGTAGTTCACTTGATCCAGACGAAATTCTCACTTTCACTCGTAATGAATTGAGTGAGCTTATTGAGTTAAATATGAGACGTTTACAAAATTTGCAATCTCAATCAGTACCAACATCTTCAAAAAGTATTAGACAACCTGAGCCACCATTAGGAAATTTTTCAAATCCAATGGGCAATGAAGGTATCGTCTCACATGTGGCATTTAAACCACCACAGATTCTCTATAATCAGAATCCTACGGTTTGGTTTAGAATTTTAGAAATTTAATTTACAAATTCAAATATAAGGTCTGAATTGAGCAAATATTCGCATGCAGTAGGTGCTATTGATTCGAGATTGCACGATAAATTAGCAGTTTTGATTTTTCAAGATTTAGGAGACAGACCTTATACTGTCTTTAAAGCAGAGGTAATCCGAATCTTGGGCGACAGTGGAAAGTCAAAATTGAATAATATTCTGCATAAACTAACTTTGGGTGACAAAAAACCATCTCAACTGCTTGCTGAGTTTAGGCTAAATGCTGGTACCGATGTTGATGAAAATCTAATCAAACAACTGTGGATGTCGCGCCTTCCACAGTCTGTCCAATTAGTATTAACTTCTTTTGAAAACGATGTGACACTTTCGGTGTTGGCAGAGCGCGCTGATAAATTGCTGGAAACTATGTCACAGCATCAAATTTATTCAATGGATGAACCTTCTACATCCACTGCTCATCAAACATTAAGTTGGAATAATTCAAATCAGGATGTTTTATTTAATTCTCAATTAATGGACGAAAAATTAAATAATTTTAAATCGCAAATGCTTAAGGAAATTTCCTTAATTGTACAAACTGGTAGTAGGTCCCGTTCTAAATCGCGTTTTTCCAGAAGCCCATCTAGATCAAATTCTAGAAATAGAAGTGCTACTACTTCAGATCAATGTTTTTATCATCATCGTTTTGGTGATAAAGCATTGAAATGCGTAACGGGTTGTAAATTTTTTAAACAATTTACATCTCTTTCAAATAATGGTGCTACAAAAAACGCGTAAATGATCAGCAATATGCATTCAGGAGTATTGCTGATCTGAGCAATCATCGTTTACAAATTTTCGAATCTAGATTAAAAACTAAATTCTTAATTGATAAAGGAGCAGACGTTTCAGTAATTCCATTTCGAATTGCTAATATCAAACCAGTAACTACTTCTTTTAAATTATTTGCGGCAAACGGCACTCCCATTTGTGCCTATGGCACCAAAGTTCTTGATTTAAATATTGGTCTTCGAAGAAATTTTTCATGGGAATTCATAGTTCCCGATATTTCGATCCCAATTATTGGATCAGATTTTCTAAATCATACTGGACTACTTGTTGATATACAGAGACAGAGGCTTATAGACCCGTCAACCTCTCTGTTCTCAATTGGTAGTTTATCAATATGTAATGAGCCTTCACTTTTTCTTGTTGATAAATCAATAGTATCAGCACCAGTAATTAAAGTCTTGGAAAAGTTTCCAGAGATTCTAAATCGGAATCTCATGCCAAGCACTGTGAAACATAATGTTACTCACAAATTGGAAACAATTGGCTTACCTATATCTTGTAAAACTCGACGCTTGGCACCTGATAAGTTAACAATTGCTAAAGCCGAGTTTGAAAAGATGGTACAACTGGGTATTTGTAGACCCAGCAGTAGTCCTTGGTCCAGTTCACTTCATCTGGCCAAGAAGAAAAATGGAGAATGGCGTCCTTGTGGAGACTATCGAGCTCTCAATAGAATTACTGTTCCAGATCGATATTCTATTCCCCACCTCCAAGATTTTTCGCATCAGTTGGAGGGATGCACAATTTTTTCGACCATTGATCTTGTTCAGGCATATCACCAGATTCCAATACATCCGGAAGACATTCCTAAAACCGCAATTTCTACACCTTTCGGTCTTTTTGAATTCTGCAAAATGACCTTTGGTCTTAGGAATGCTGCACAATCATTTCAAAGATTGATGCATTCTGTTTTAACCGGATTTCAATTTTGCTTCGTTTATCTAGATGATGTTTTAGTTGCATCTAAAAATCTAGAGGAGCATCTAATTCATCTACAAATGATTTTTCAGAGATTCTCTGAAAATAGTTTAATCATAAATTCAGATAAATGTGTATTTGCCAAATCTGAAATTAAATTTTTAGATCGTTTAGTGTCTGAACATGGTATTTTACCAGATCATGAACGTGTTCAAGTCATTAAAGACTTTGAACGTCCCTCAAATGTTAAACAGCTTAAACTATTCTTAGGCATGATTAACTTTTATAGAAGATTTTTACCAGCTGCAGCAGCTGATCAAATTTTACCCAAAAACTTCTTAAAGGGATATAAGAAGAATATAGTAAAATTCCAATAACTTGGACAGCTGAGTCCATTCAAGCCTTCGACAATTGTAAAGATAAATTGTGTAATGCCACTCTTTTAGCTCATCCGTCATCTTCAGCTCGACTAGCAATTATGGTCGATACATCAGATACAGCGATAGGAGCCGTAGTGCAGCAATTCGTTGAAAAAACCTGGCAACCGCTCAGTTTCTTCTCGGTTCGTCTTAATGATGCACAAATTAAATATAGCGCTTATGATAGAGAACTTCTCGCAGCTTATTCAGGCATCAAGCATTTCAGGTATCTCCTGGAAGGTTGTGAATTTACTCTATTCACTGACCACAAACCTTTAATTTTTGCTTTTAAATAAAATTTAGAAAAAGCATCTCCTCGTCAACTTCGCCATTTGGATTTCATTGGACAATTCACCACTGATATTGTAATGAAGAGCTTTCTCATTGGCGAACCAATGAGAATGGCATAGCAGGATGCGTACCTAGAGTAATTTAACGCCGTAACGACTAAAGCTCAGCCATCATGGATTTGATAGATTTTTACCTGCTGCTTCAACACAAATGCAGAAATGTACGCAATTTACGAAAATATACAGTAATGGAAAAAAGATACAAGTGAAAATGGGAGACTCTGGCGACGCCTTTTGCGAAACAACCACGATCAGCGCGTCCAACCCCCACAATCATTCCCAGACGCCCACCCACTCACGCTTCATACATGCTAACATTCACCCACGCATTCAGACTGCGAAGCAAGACAATTAAGCTCTAAGACCCACAGCAAGTCCCGAAAGGAGCAGTAATCAAAATTATGTTGTATGGCTGTCATCTGACCCATATGATACAGCTCGTAAACCACTGCCATTGCTGGTACACCGTGCATCAAATCTTAGAGCACTGGAGAACGTCACACGCTATATTGATAGTCTTTATTGCTTATTTCCCTTTTTCTTTATTAATCACATTTTTAAGAATTTATAAAACCATAAGTAATTCCCCAAAAAAAATATTTACAACTCAAAAAAAATTATAATTTTATTTGTAAGTTAAACAAACATGTCCAAACCAGTTTATTTCAATACCTGTAGTTTACAGTTGGTTAATGTATAACATGGTTAATAAACATAAAACATGACAAGAATTGGTCTTTTTTTTGTAATACAGGTTATTTGAGAATGATTTTTGATTTACTTAAAAATATAAATTCATAAATTTAGGTAATATAACAAAAGAAAAGGTATTTGGAAAACGAGACGTTACCTCGGAGCAAAAAAAATATTTTGATTAGGATCATTTCCAATTCAGACCACATGCATCTCGCTACACGCATCGCCAGCTCACACACACACACACGCATCGACAGGCAAGCCCCCATTCAATCACTTGTACACCCTTTCACACGCATTCACACCTCTATGAAAAAAAAGTAAATAAAATAAATCAAGTTCGCTCACCCCATGTTTAAATCCTCCCGATTTCCAAGTCTTACGGCCTTAGCCCTCCATCAACGATGAACAATCCAACAGGCAAAGTATCAAGAAAATTGTATATCAATGTTGAGTTGAAATTCAGTTGCAATCCCACCAAAATTTGATATCAGTTGAAATGTGTACAATATACGTTAGCAACAGCAAAAATTTGATATAAATGTTGAGCAGAAATATGTCAAATATACGGTGGTAACAGCAAAAATTTGATATAAGTGATGCGTTTCAATATGTATAATATACGGCAGCCATAGTAAAACTTTGACACAAATGTTGTGTTGAAACAAGTAGTAATAGCAAAACTCTGATATCACTGTTGAGTTGAAGTATGTAAAATAGATGATTTGATATAAATGTTGATTTGATAACAGCAAAAATTTAATATCAATGTTGCGTTGAAACATGTCTAATACACAGCAGTAATAGTAAAACTTTGATATCAATGTTGAGTTGAAATAATAACAAAACTTTGTTACACAAAAAATGAACCCTATTGCCTTGCTGGCATTATATTTCACTTTACAAAATATTTCAAATTAAATTTTATTTTTATCAGAACAATTCACAGAACATACATATATATTTTTTTTTGTAAATTAATTCACAATTTTTGTAAATTAAGCTAAACGATAACTATGCAGTAGAATTAATTTTTTTTTTTATTTAAGGCATCACTAGTTACTGTTATTTTATCTAACAATTTATTTAACAATTTATAAAACAATTTATTCTTTATTTTCAATAATAAAACTATCTGTATTATAAACAAATAACAACATTCATAATTTCTATGTAAAATTTGGGTTAGGAATATTTTTAAAATAAAAAAAAATAACAAAACGAAAAAGGTTTAACACACCAAACAAATATTACATGCAAACGTTTTTAAATTAGACTACGAGACGTCAAACACGCACAAAATTCCAATAGGAAAAAAAAATAGACTAAGAGACAGAGATTGTATAGTCATCTCTTTTTATAGCATTTTTAATACCGAAAAATTCGACAAAGTGGTTCTGTTGAAAGGAAATTAATTTATATTATGTTAATAAATGTTAGGACCTTTTTCGTTAAAACAAGACCGCTTGTTATTTTGTAATACATAATATTGTAAGATGATTTCACGAAATAAGTCATTTCCAACACATTTGTAAGAAATATTAAAATGAATTAGACGTAAGTTTAACCGATCTTATGATGTTTATGTGTTACGAAATAACAGCTTACTATAGTATTACAGTAAAATATAGATCTATAACGGAAAGATAAATTGACAAAAAATATCCATATAAGAAATCGAATACTTAACTAATTGTAGGATAATAATTTTTTCTATTGCGACGGTTGGACAAATATGTACAGCCGTTTGAGGTTTGAAAATTTTGTTGAGCAAGTACGGTTAGTGTCCGGAGAATTCAAATTTTAGTAGTATGGTAAAGTAATGCGGGTGAAATTCGTATTGTGAGTCAATAATAGGGGATTGTAAAGGAAATATTATTGTTACTTGTTTCATGCTAAGAACAAATTTATGTAACGGAAACTATATGAAAATATGACTATAGATTGTGGATGAATGAGAAACTATTATGAACTACGTATGGTCAGCAAAATTGTGAATTATGAGAAAACAGACATTGAATAAATCGGGAACTTTACCGCTCTACATTAACATACTCCAGTCTACATAACAATATCCGGCATATTTCAGGTGTCGACAATGTCGTAGTTGACGCACTATCTCGCATAGATCAAATCCTCATACCAGAGAAAATTGATTATGCTGAAATCGCGGACGCGCAAACCAATGACGAGGAATTTCAAAATATACTTCAAAGTAATACAACTTTGAAGTTTGAACATTTTCCAATTACTTTCAATGAAAGTAAATTAATATATTGTGACACATCAACTGCTATACGTAGGCCATATATTCCTGCACAGTTTCGCCAAAGTGTTTTCGATGCATTTCATAGACTTTCGCATCCTGGTGTCAAAGCTTCAACCAAATTATTAACCAAACATGTTATTTGGCCGTCTATTAAAAAAGATGTTAAACTTATGGCGCAACAATGTATAGCGTGTCAAAAGTCAAAGGTATTTAGGCATACTAAATCATCTCTTGGAACTATTAAAACTAATTCACAGCGATTCTCGCAAATTCACCTCGATATCATTGGTCCTCTACCAATATCGGAAAACCAACGATATTGCGTAACGCTAATCGACCGTTATACACGGTGGCCCGAAGCGATACCAGTTCCAGACATCACTGCTGCAACTGTTCGCTGTATACAATTCTTTGGTTTCGAGATTTGGTGTTCCAGAATCAATTATAACTGATCAAGGAACCCAATTCGAATCCCAACTTTTCTCTGAACTTTCCAACCTACTAGGTTTCAAGAGATTCAGAACCACTTCTTATAATCCAAAATGCAACGGTATGGTAGAAAGATGGCATCGCACAATTAAATCAGCAATTATGTGTCACGACCGTCCAGACTGGACAAAAGTTCTTCCTTCAGTCCTTCTAGGTTTAAGAACCTCATTCAGCGAAGAACTACAATCTACTTCAGCGGAACTCACTTTTGGAAGCTCGATTAGAATTCCAGGACAATTCTTAGATTCTACTGCAAAATCTTTTTGTCCCCAATCAGAGTTCGTTAAGGAATTGAAAAAACATTTTGATGAAATTAGACCAACACCAGCATCACATCATATATCATCTTCTTCTTTTGTGAGCAAAGACTTACATACTTGCTCACATGTATTTTTGCGTACAGATGCCTTAAGGAGATCATTGCAAGCTCCTTACACAGGTCCTTTCAAAGCTTTAAGTCGAAACAATAAAACTTTCAATATAGAAATTAATGGAAAAGAAGTCAAAATTTCAATTGATCGACTTAAACCATGTTATCATGCAAATTCAGACGATGAACACCACAGTTCTCTCGTAAATGCAAAATCCATGAATCATATCAGATTCAACTTCAAACATTAATTCTAAAAATTTTTCTGAATTTTCTAATTTAAGCAAGCAGATACAATTTTCTAACAATTTAAATCTAGCTGATCATTCTAATTCTTTAAATTCTCCTTCTAATCTGAATCAATCAGATTCATCTGGTTCAAATAAACCGGATTCTATTTTACTAAATAACAGTAAAAAGAAAGTAACATTCAATGATCAGCCATCAGTAATTATTATTCCCAATCAAAGAATTTCTAAATCTGGAAGGATAATTAAAACACCTCAAAAATTATTAAATTTTATTGATAATTGTTTTAATGATTTTAAAAAATCTTTGCTTTCCTTTAAATCTTTAGTTAGTTAAATGCTGTAGATGTTTGATCTTTTCACTGTCGTTAGCAACTGTCTAATGCGATTTTATTAAATTCATTTTTATTCGACAATTTCTAAAATTATTTATTCGTTTGATTCAATAAGCTCACTCATTTCAATATCATCTCATCCATTTCATTTTCATTTGAGATGATTATGAGGTCATTCTTGCTTGAATCATTGCTAAAATTTATTATATATTTGAAACAGCATTATTTCAAAATATTTCAAAATTATTTTTTTGTTTATTTTAAAATTAATTAATTTAAAAATTTATCTTTCTTTTGAAAATTATTTTTCGTTCTTCTGGCGAATCACTGGTGAGGGAGTGTTTGTGGTGATTTCTCACCAAATTTGAATTCACTAAATTTTATGAATTTTATTTCGGCAGTAATTTTCAGAGAAACTTTAGGATACTCTCAATTAACAAATCTAAGTATGTTTGAAAAACTTATTTTTTCTAAAAAACTTAGTTTGTTTTGAAAAACATTATTTTTCCTAAATAAAAAATGAAAAAATAATTTCAATTAAGTTTTCTTCTTCATGTAAAAAAGAACTATTTTAAATAATTCCAAGAGAATTAATTTTGAGTTGTAATTTAATAATTGTTACTTTTAAAATAAAATTTAAATTTTAAAATAATTTATTTTCCTTGAGAATTAATTTTTGTAGTGAATTTCAAATATCAGTTTGAAATAAACTAATTCATTTTTGAAGTGAATCTCTAATATCAGTAATATCAGTTTAAAATAAATTTACTTCATGCAAAAATTTTAAATTAAGAAGGATGCAATTTATTGAGATAATCTTTTTAACAATGTGTCTCTGGTGAATGTACTTCGAATCCTGACACGAAACACAACAAAATTTTTTCTAAAGGAATTTTAGAGAAAATGAAAAGTTATTTCGAATTGCAAAATTCAAGTGATTTCCAATATGTACTTAAGCTTAATTGTTCACAAAAACCAATCCGAAATTAAAAATTCCCCTAATGTTGTCTATATTTCCTAACCAAAAATATAACAACATATTGACTTTACGTCAGATATTAAGTTTCGCATTGATTGGCAACAATCGTGACTTAGGATGTTGATTAGAATGTTGACTTAGATGTTGACGAAATATTCTCTCATCCTATGAATTCACACATCGTAATATCTAGAAATTTAATACAAAAAATACCAAAGAAATACAATTTTCAATATGTAATCATAGATGAAAAATTCAACTTAAGTAAATATGAAAAATGATGAAGTTTCAATTTAGAAATTATCTGAACATCAAAATTAAAATATGTTTCGTCATCGCCGCTTTGGCTAAGTTGTGTAAGACACACGGGATTCGAACAATGTGTCTCTGATGAATGTAGTTCGAATCCTGACACGAAACACAACAAAATTTTTTCTAAAGGAATTTTAGAGAAAATGAAAAGTTATTTCGAATTGCAAAATTCAAGTGATTTCCAATATGTACTTAAGCTTAATTGTTCACATAAACCAATCCGAAATTTAAAATTCCCCTAATGTTGTCTATATTTCCTAACCAAAAATATAACAACATATTGACTTTACGGCAGATATTAAGTTTCGCACTGATTGGCAACAATCAATAATGACTTTACACTCGTGACTTAGGATGTTGATTAGAATGTTGACTTAGATGTTGACGAAATATTCTCTCATCCTATGAATTCACACATCGTAATATCAAGAAATTTAATACAAAAAATACCAAAGAAATACAATTTTCAATATGTAATCATAGATGAAAAATTCAACTTAAGTAAATATGAAAAATAATAAAGTTTCAATTTAGAAATTATCTGAACATCAAAATTAAAATATGTTTCGTCATCGCCGCTTTGGCTAAGTTGTGTAAGACACACGGGATTTGAACAATGTGTCTCTGATGAATGTAGGTCAAATCTTGACACGAAACACAACAAAGTTTTTTCTTAAGGAATTTTAGAGAAAATGAAAAGTTATTTCGAATTGCAAAATTCAAGTGATTTCCAATATGTACTTAAGCTTAATTGTTCACAAAAACCAATCCGAAATTTAAAATTCCCCTAATGTTGTCTATATTTCCTAACCAAAAATATAACAACATATTGACTCTACGTCAGATATTCAGTTTCGCATTGATTGGCAACAATCAATATTCAATAATGACTTTACACTTACACTCGTGACTTAGGGTGTTGATTAGAATGTTGACTTAGATGTTGACGAAATATTCTCTCATCCTATGAATTCACACATCGTAATATCTAGAAATTTAATACAAAAAATACCAAAGAAATACAATTTTCAATATGTAATCATAGATGAAAAATTCAACTTAAGTAAATATGAAAAATGATGAAGTTTCAATTTAGAAATTATCTGAACATCAAAATTAAAATATGTTTCGTCATCGCCGCTTTGGCTAAGTTGTGTAAGACACACGGGATTCGAACAATGTGTCTCTGATGAATGTAGTTCGAATCCTGACACGAAACACAACAAAATTTTTTCTAAAGGAATTTTAGAGAAAATGAAAAGTTATTTCGAATTGCAAAATTCAAGTGATTTCCAATATGTACTTAAGCTTAATTGTTCACATAAACCAATCCGAAATTTAAAATTCCCCTAATGTTGTCTATATTTCCTAACCAAAAATATAACAACATATTGACTTTACGGCAGATATTAAGTTTCGCATTGATTGGCAACAATCAATAATGACTTTACACTCGTGACTTAGGATGTTGATTAGAATGTTGACTTAGATGTTGACGAAATATTCTCTCATCCTATGAATTCACACATCGTAATATCAAGAAATTTAATACAAAAAATACCAAAGAAATACAATTTTCAATATGTAATCATAGATGAAAAATTCAACTTAAGTAAATATGAAAAATGATAAAGTTTCAATTTAGAAATTATCTGAACATCAAAATTAAAATATGTTTCGTCATCGCCGCTTTGGCTAAGTTGTGTAAGACACACGGGATTCGAACAATGTGTCTCTGATGAATGTAGGTCAAATCTTGACACGAAACACAACAAAGTTTTTTCTTAAGGAATTTTAGAGAAAATGAAAAGTTATTTCGAATTGCAAAATTCAAGTGATTTCCAATATGTACTTAAGCTTAATTGTTCACAAAAACCAATCCGAAATTTAAAATTCCCCTAATGTTGTCTATATTTCCTAACCAAAAATATAACAACATATTGACTCTACGTCAGATATTCAGTTTCGCATTGATTGGCAACAATCAATATTCAATAATGACTTTACACTTACACTCGTGACTTAGGATGTTGATTAGAATGTTGACTTAGATGTTGACGAAATATTCTCTCATCCTATGAATTCACACATCGTAATATCTAGAAATTTAATACAAAAAATACCAAAGAAATACAATTTTCAATATGTAATCATAGATGAAAAATTCAACTTAAGTAAATATGAAAAATGATGAAGTTTCAATTTAGAAATTATCTGAACATCAAAATTAAAATATGTTTCTCGCCGCTTTGGCTAAGTTGTGTAAGACACACGGGATTTGAACAATGTGTCTCTGATGAATGTAGTTCGAATTCTGACACGAAACACAACAAAATTTTTTCTAAAGGAATTTTTTTTTCTTTATTCAGAATAATTTATATAAGATTAAATTACATATACGTAATAAACAAAATTAATATTTTAAGAAATTAAAGTATATACTTCAATTTTATTTACTTAATTAAATTCACATGTACATATTCTTTCTTTTTCTTTTATTTTTAAGTATTGTTGCTCCAGATTTAGATATCATTGCAACTATGTGGGCTATTATAACACGTTTTTAATTACATTGCGAGATGGGTTAGAGAAGAAACTTAATTTATAGGCATTACTAAACTTTGATCTTATTGTGTTTTAAGCTAAATACTTGCTCAGCTTTGTTTTAAAACGTTTTAAGTTTTGTTCATCTGGCGGTAGGGAATTGTATAGATTCAAACTATTATATAGTACATTATGAAGGCTCATTCGGGATCTAAAGGGTTCAATTAGATAGTTAGACCGTTGACGTGTGTCGTGTGAATGCCTGTCAGACGCTTTGGTTAGATTAAATGATTGTTTTATTCTTTTTGTAATAATTTTAAATACGGTTAGTATTAATTCAGTTTTATTTATAATATATAATGATGTATAGCGTGGGTGACGTAAAAATAGTTGTTCTGTTGAGTATGTGTAAGGCAATTTATTTATATATTTAATTGCTCTCTTTTGCAAGATAAAAAGCTCCTTCATCTTTTTTTTTGAACAACCACTCCAGATAGGATTTAAATACACTATTTGAGATAGAATATACGAGTTATAAATAAAGCTCTATTTGGGACCAATTTGCTAATCTTCTTTAGGGTGAAAATATATGGAACTATACTACTTTTGATTTTATCGACGTGTTTGTCCCATTTTAGTTGGTGGTCAATCAGAAGTCCAAGGTATTTATATTGCTCAACTCTCTCAATTGATTCACAGTTATAAGTCAGCTTTTAAAGCAAGTCGCACTGTTGAAAGTCTATTCGATTATTCTCAAAAACCATATATTTACTCTTTTTTACATTTATAGCTAAACAATTTTCATTAAACCAGTTCTGAATAGTATTAAGGTCGTATTGCATATCTTTGTACAGGTCTTCTAGGGAGGAACTCTCATATTTAATAACCGCGTCATCGGCATATAGTTGAATTTTTCCAAATAATTTTAACAGAGTAAGATCATTAATGAAAATATTAAAAAGAAGTGGACCTAGAATGGAGCCTTGTGGTACTCATTTTTTTATAGTATAAGGTTGACTTGCTTTTCCACCAACAATAACTATTTGTGTTCTGTTAAGCAGGTATTGTTTAAAAAGGCATATTTGGTTTTCCGTGAGCGACATATCTTCTAGTTTTTTAATTATAATAGGGTGTTCCGGTGTATCAAATGCTTTTTTGATGTCTAAGAACAAACACGATACATATCTTTTTTTATCAAGATTGGAACTGATAAAGTCAGTTAGGTTTATGCATGCAGCTGTCGTGTTAGATGATTTTGTAAAACCAAACTGGTTTTCAGAGAGTATTTTATTAGACTCTAAAAAATTAAGCAGTTGATTATATAGCACTCTCTCATAGATTTTTGAAATTGAGTTTAAAATTGAAATAGGACGGTAATTGTTTGGGTCCAAACTATTTCCTTCTTTATAGATTGGAATAACTCTGGCTGCTTTTAATGATTGAGGAAATATGCTATTTTCTATCGATATGTTTATTAACTTCGAGATTACAGGACACAGAAGAATAGAATACAATTTTAAAAATTTGGTTGAAATATTATCTAGTCCAGTAGCTGCTCTGACATTAAGTTTATTTATAATGTGTTGGATTTCATATTCTGTAGTTTTTTCAATACTAAATGGGTTTGCAATATTATAGATAGGAGAAGAAATTCTATTATTTATGTTTGATTGATAAGTCGATGAACTAGTACCAACATTTACAAAAAAATTATTAAAAATTTCAGAAACTTCAGATTGGTCATCCACTACAACATCATTGTGCTTAAGATGAATATTTTTAGAAGCATTTCTTTTAGTGGGATGAAAAACTACCTCTTTAATATTTTCCCAATATTTGACTGGATTTGTCAAACTATCTTGGAACTTTTTACCATGATATTCAAGAATAGAATGGCGTATCTTCCTATTTAGATTTTTTTTATAGGCATGATAACGTTCCACTATATATTAATGATTTGGAAAACGTTTTTTTAATCTAAAAAATTTTTCTTTAACCTTGTATAATTCTTTGATCTCTTGAGTCATCCAAGGTTGTAATGGATCAATTGTCTTTTTCAACTTAATTTTACGTTGGTTACGGGAAATCAAATAACTTAAGGTATATATAAATTCATCGAAATCAGCAAATTGGTCCAAATCATTCTAGAAAGGATCATTGCTTATACCAGTGTAATTTAAAACATCATATTGAATTAGATCTTTTGATTTTATATGAGAAATATCAAAATTTAGCGCAACCATTTTATGATCCGTTAAAGATGAGACATCTTTTATCGAAAAGTTATAATTATATGTAACCAAATCTGTTAGGACGTGGTCTAAGATTGTATAGTTGATGTTTTAGAGACACGAGTTGCAAACATTGTTTCAATACTATTTAAGAATATGAAACCATTTGATACCACAAGGTCAATATAAGTGTTCACTCTAGTGTCGTTACTATCCAGTAGATCTATATTGATATCCCCCACTATCATAATTTTCGTCGTATGTGCAAGTAAGTTTTCTAAAAAATGTAAAAATTCATCTACTTTAGATTGAGTTGATCTATATATGCATGCTATATTTATATTAAGTTCCTTGATTCTAACAACAACTATATTAATATCGTACCAATAATTAGTTCTAACAAGATTAGCAGAAAGTTCGTTTTTTATATATAGGCTAGCTCCTCCACCACGGCCAAGCCGAGAGTCTATAGGTCTATATGAGTGAAATGCTGTATAGCCTGGGGCCCTATTCCCGAACACATATTTGTCAATCGACAATATTGTCAATTTCACCAAAATGCTTAACAACTTTGTTTAAAAATGGTATTCTGTAACTCATATTTGTGTCAAACAAATTATAACAAATTTTTACAAAATTATAACAGATTTTTAGTACTAGATTCGTACTTTTGACAACTAACTTTTTTAATCTTAAAAGATGCAAAATAAAATAAAAATATATTTAATAAATAAATATGTTTTAATGATATTTATATAAAAATATGATTATTTAATATTATTAAAGACTTAATTTTGCGTTATAAATTAATTTTTACGCCAATCGATGAAATTTGTATAAAAAAGTCAACACACAAAACATAAAGCAAAATTGTGATTTTGACAGTAACTATATTGTTCTTGTCAGATACACAATATTGTGTTGAATTTTCACCAAATCGGTGTTACATAATACGAAATTCACAATATTGTGTGAATTTACAATATTGTGATGACATTTATGTGTTCGGGAATAGAGCCCCTGGAATGCCAAAAAATTTATTTTCATTCTCATATAGCCATGTTTCTGTGAATGCAATTATTTGTATATCAATTTTAAATGAGTTTATCAAATTTACCACCTCATGATATTTGTTGCGTATACTATGTACATTTAAACAAATACAGTTGATTGAGTTTACGGTATTACCATAATACACTTTCGAGTGATATTTAATAGATACCTGGGTGGTTATTTTGTAGCGTTATCTCACTAGGTGAGATAAATAGTGAGATAAAAAAATTATGTTTAAATGTAATCCGTTTGTGCCATTTTTTTAACTGATATAAATTCCGAAAAAAATAACCGTTTGTATATATGATTAATATTAAATGCGTTACAGTATTGCAAATTTTGATGTAAATTTTTTCTAAAAAATGTACATATGTATGTAATATATAAAATATGAATCAATAGTTTTTGTAATAATCTAAAATAAATTTGGTATACAACCTGTGTTATAATAGAATCTATAAACTCTATTAAGTTTTAGTAGTTTGTTTTGTTAAAGAAATTGAGAAATTAAAAACTTAAGATTAATGCTACAGCAAATGCCAAAGTTTCGCAATCCAATTATAGATTCGATAATTATTCATGGGGTTCTTGATGTGATAGTGTGTTGTTGTTAATGTTATTCTTGTCATCATTTATATGCTTACAGATGTCTTCCAAGGAATTAATAGCCAGAGGAGAAGATTCTGTGTTGTTTATTTTTGGTAGTCTAATATAAATACGACCTTTATTAAACCATACTGGGGTGCGTTTCGAAATTAACCACGGTTAACCATAAGGTAATAATGTCACTAATATCATAGTCAAAATAGTGACGTCAAATATTAAATTCATATTACCATAGTAAAGCTGTCAAAGTTAAATTGAAAAAGACCGCTAAAAATTCAAAATGAATAAAAACTAATATTTTAATTACGATAAATAAAACTAAAAATGTAGTGTATGTTTTTTATTTCTATAATTTATTTTTCAGGCTTCAGTATCAAATAAAAATAATAAAACTAACACATTTCACTAAAAATTATTAAATACTTAGTAAATAATAATTAAATGTACGATATATTCACAAAACAATATAATTTCTAACTTTTTTTTCCACAACAATTAAAATTTTTTTTATTATAAAAAATTATATTGTGTTTTATAAATCGGTTGACATGTCGTTTTAAATATTTATATGTTTTGACATTAGAACCTCAACAAACTCTACTCTAGACTTGAGTAACAAAGTTAAATTAGTGACGTCACAATTTACTATGACAACTAATTTTTATAGTTTTGGAACGATAGTACATCTGTCATCCAGTAAATTTTTTATTTTGCGGTTAATTATGGAACGACATTTGGTAGAGTAAAGTTAACCGCGGTTAACCATAGTTAATTTCGAAACGCACCCCTGAAGAAATCATTTTTTGATTTTTTAGTTTTTTGCTCTCTGCCAACAAATTAGAATAAAAGTTGATTAGTCTATCTCCAATATATAATTTTTTTGTTGGTGAAGATTCTCCTTCAAATATTTGTTTAATTAATATCGGTCCAAATAATTTTGATTTCTTCATACAGTCTTCTTTCATGGAAATATCTTTGAATCTAGCAATTATTTGAAGGAATTTGTTATTATCTTTTGTTTTAGTGGTTATAATTTTATTGAAGTGAAACATGATGTCATTTTTTTGAAACTTTAACAGTGCAGCTATTTTTGTGATAATTTCATTTGAATCAACATTCATTGGCAGTCCCGTTATGATAATGTCTCTGCTAAATTCTTTCTGTTCCAGCGATGCTAACTTTTGTTGAACAACCTTAACATCATCACTTATTTTGTTAGTATTTTTGTTGAGGGTCTTTATTTCAGTTTTAATAGTATTATTTTCATTTAAGAGGTATGCTACTGCTTCGTTACTTTTGTTTATTTTTGCATTAAGACTTTCATGAACAGTCATAAGCGCAGTTAAAATATCTTTGTTTGATGGTTCAGGTTTTTTTAATATTTCCTTTATAGATGAAATATCAACTTCCTTTTCGCTTTCAGAGGCTTTTCTTGTAGTTGGAGCTATTTAAAAATTCGTTTTAAGAAGATCGTGATTCTACTAAGTAAATAATATTCACTGCACAATTTTACAACCGATTAATTTGAGGTTAAGTGACCACTAACATATGGCGGATAATCACTTTAATTGAGTTTAATATAAAATAATAATATTTAAGCACATCAAAAGACCGTCAACTCTACTCATTCGCCATTTGTAATTTTAGAGAAAATGAAAAGTTATTTCGAATTGCAAAATTCAAGTGATTTCCCATATGTACTTAAGCTTAATTGTTCACAAAAACCAATCCGAAATTAAAAATTCCCCTAATGTTGTCTATATTTCCTAACCAAAAATATAACAACATATTGACTTTACGTCAGATATTAAGTTTCGCATTGATTGGCAACAATCAATAATGACTTTACACTCGTGACTTAGGATGTTGATTAGAATGTTGACTTAGATGTTGACGAAATATTCTCTCATCCTATGAATTCACACATCGTAATATCTAGAAATTTAATACAAAACATACCAAAGAAATACAATTTTCAATATGTAATCAAAGATGAAAAATTCAACTTAAGTAAATATGAAAAATGATGAAGTTTCAATTTAGAAATTATCTGAACATCAAAATTAAAATATGTTTCGTCATCGCCGCTTTGGCTAAGTTGTGTAAGACACACGGATTTGAACAATGTGTCTCTGATGAATGTAGTTCGAATCCTGACACGAAACACAACAAAATTTTTTCTAAAGGAATTTTAGAGAAAATGAAAAGTTATTTCGAATTGCAAAATTCAAGTGATTTCCAATATGTACTTAAGCTTAATTGTTCACAAAAACCAATCCGAAATTATTATTAATCTATTATTGAGAGTCAAAGGAAAAGACTAGAGGATTATAAATTTATAGAATATGAAACAAAATTCGTTTCAAAATTATTATATTTTGATTTGGATCAATCCTTTATGGAAATTCTACTCTAAGTATATGGATGCTCAGAAAATTAAAAGCGAGAAACTACAAGCTTTTAACTGGAGGATTCTCATCCTCACTGGAGGATTCTCATCCTTCTCACTGTATTTCGAGAAAAATACAAGTTATTTACCTATGGATACGAAGTAAACTTATATAGCGAGAAACATACTAACTATAAACACTTTAAAAATGTGTCGGAGCTAATTACGAGACTATGTTTTTATAACCAAGGTAGCGATTTTGTACCATTATCTCTCCTAGAGAAATTAAAGGAGAGATAAATTGTAATATATACAATTGTCTTTGATTGATTCATTTAAATTGTAAATATGTCACGTGTCCATAAATGTCATATCGTGATTGGTTCGATTTCTATTGTATTTGAATTTATCTTAAGGAGAAATTTGAGTGTGGGTATGTAGACTTTTTTTTAGTTTTTCCCAGGAGAGATAATTCTCTACAATAGAGAGATAACAGGAGAAATAATGGTACAAAATCGCTACACAGATGGCTAGAATTAGGATTAGTAGATGTTAAATTTTCATTGATTAGAAGAAAATCTGGTCTACTCAATTGGCTCTACTCAGTCGTGTGTTATAAATTTTATCATCATAACCTTAAAGTTCATGATAATTACAACACACTCCAAATAAAAATGCTTCACTTATTTTTATAACAGGCTGTATCTCGCTAACACGGAATTAGGGTCAAGAAATTTTTAACTTTCCTAATTACGGGTTATTCGTCAGTTTGACGACTCGAAGCATTAATAGTCCAGATTTTTCAGATCTAGCATTTTATAACCATTTATTTTCACAATAACTTGGAGCAGCAGTCTCAAACAGCTAGTTTTCGCCGATCAATCAATCAAGGTATGATTTATGAATTTGGAACAAAAAATACAGGCTATATAGGAAATCAAAATAATTGATATTCTGAGCAATTCAGGACGTGTATCATGGATGAAAATTTTCCCCATGATGGCATGTGGAATTTCAGCTTTTGTTATACTTATATCGGCAGAAATCAAAAGTCATTAAAAGCATAGATAGGAAGGTTATAATAGAGCCACGGTTGTTAAAGAAAGACTTCAGATAAAATTTTGTATAATTTATTATATTTCTTTGGTATTTATTATTTATTATTATAATTTATTATTATTATTATAATTACTTAATTATTAAAAGTATTATTATATGCATACTTTATTTTTATAAATATTAAAAACGCACCAAAGTAATCTAATGCATAAGTTCAAGGAGACTTCTTCTGGATTATATAAAGATGGAAAATTGAATCAAGACGCCGATTATGTGAATCCGACCATATATGATTTCCTTAAAACTTCCGTAACCGTTAGTATAATAAAAAAATTAATACGTGTTTTTTATTTTGTTTATTGTTTACACTAGTTTCGATATAGGGTGGCTCCAAATTTTTTAAAAATTTAAAACACAACTGACAAGCTTAAAGTTAAATAGTATTCGAACCGATTAACCGATTTGAATAATTTGTTTTCGCTTTTCAATTTTTGATATTCTGATACTTATAAATTATTATTAGTATTATTAGCAAAGCTATCTATAGGTACTAATAAATAAATAACTAAATAAATAAATATTTATTTATTTATTTATTTAGTTATTTAAATAAACAAACAAATAAATAAATAAATAAATAAATAAATAAATAAATAAATAAATAAATAAATAAATGAATGAATAAATAAATAAATAAATAATAAATTTAAAATGTAAAAAAATAAAGGAAAAAAGGCATTTTTTAGTCTCCATTTTTGAAAAATATAAATTGTTTTATAAATTTATATTTTTATTCAATTTATTTATTTATTTATATATATATTTATTTAGTTTTTCATAATTAATAAATATTTATAGTCTTATATAAAAATTTTTTATACCCTTGATGTTGACCCGCAAGGTTGAAATATTGGGAAAACATTTGAAATAATGAAACAGTCTATTAGCCAATCTAACAGTCTATAAGCCAATTTTTAAGAAAAGCTAGAAATTTTATTTATTTATTTATTTATTTATTTATTTGTTTATTTTTTTATTTATTTATTCATTTATTTATTTATTTATTTATTTATTTATTTATTTATTTATTTATTTATTTATTTATTTATTTATTTATTTATCTAGGTATTTATTTATTTGTTTATTTATTTATTTATATTTAATAAATAAATAAATAAACAAATAAATAAATAAATAAATACCTAGATAAATAAATAAATAAATAAATAAATAAATAAATGAATAAATAAATAAATAAATAAATAAACAAATAAATAAATAAATAAATAAATAAAATTTCTTGCTTTTCTTAAAAATTGGCTTATAGACTGTTAGATTGGCTAATAGACTGTTTCATTATTTCAAATGTTTTCCCAATATTTCAACCTTGCGGGTCAACATCAAGGGTATAAAAAATTTTTATATAAGACTATAAATATTTATTAATTATGAAAAACTAAATAAATATATATATAAATAAATAAAAAAATTGAATAAAAATATAAATTTATAAAACAATTTATATTTTTCAAAAATGGAGACTAAAAAATGCCTTTTTTCCTTTATTTTTTTACATTTTACCGATTTATTGTTTATCCATAACACACTTAAATTACAGACAATTGTTATTTGAATATATTATTAATTATAAAACAAGTGTACCGATTCTTTTGAACTTTTTTTGCTTAAAAGGAATTAAATAAGGCATAATAAAAAAATCTTACTGAAATTTTTGAGTTTTAATTTTTCAAAAATTTAATTTTCAAAGATGGCGAAATTTAAAAGAACCTCTTTTCATTTTTAAGATTTTCTAAAGATTAGTTTTTTACCCAAAACCTTATCCAATGACCTGATTCGTACTAAATGCATGCATAGCTTTGAGTTTTGACCGTATTTCTAAGCCAAAGTGCAGAAACGTAGCTGAAGATTTGGTTCGTAACGACACCAAATTTGTTAAACACGAAGTAGAATAATAATGCCATTTACTTAAAGTGAAAGTTTGAGTTCAATGTTTTATGTTCAAGTCATTGTTCCTTAAACTAAACGATTTATAAGCTAAAATGTTTATTAATGATACTGTTGACACTACCAAGTTACAAGTACCAACACTCCAGTTATCGAGCGCACTAGTTTTCGCTGTCCAAACGTCCGATAGACAAAGACGCTGGCGGCTAGATATACATACTATTGATGCGTATTTAAAAAACATGGTAAGTGTATGAGCTTATCGAATAAAACTAGCATTTATATGTTTTCAGAATGACAAAATAAATAATATAAACCAAGTTATCGTAGATAAGTGTTAAAAAAATAAAACATTTGTTTTAAAAACTAAATTCTTCTCTGCCCAACTCTTTAAAATGCAAAATTGATATCTCTTTAAATATCACGGAATAAGGAACGCACTAACACGGAATTAGTTACATCGTCAATTTTTTTAGCACGGAATTAGAGACAATACAGAGGTCATTTGAAGTATTAATAAATGTCATTACACCAAATTTTAAAACTTTTCGATGCACAAAATGGTAAAGATTACAGTTATATAATTATAATAAGCCACTTCCCGAGCAGAAATTTGGCAGGGCTCAAGTAAGGCCCTGATCAGGTTTGCCCTAACCCGGATCAGGCATTGGTAGGGCTGCCTGATTGGGTCCTGATCACGAGTGTAACGCTTTTGCCCTATCAGGTCCTGATTGGGATTACCGGATTAGACCCTGATTGGGATAATCGGATCAGGCCCTGATTGGGATATCCGGACCAGACCCTGATGTATATTTAAATAATATATACATAAATTAGTCAAATTAAAATAAAAAAATTACAATGGAAAAAAATTAAACATGCATACCACCTTAATCACTATTATTATAGTCTTTTAGCCGAGAAGGGATAACTAAAATATACATGAAACGATTTTAACTATATATTTCTAAAATGGATAATGCTCTAGTGAATTTTAACCAATTGAAATTTCAGGTAGGGGTCAAATACGAAAAACCTGATCAGGGCCGGATATATTCAAATAAGGTTAACCCTAAAAGGGTATTCTTAATCAGGCCCGGAACAGGCCCACATCAGATTGCCCTAATAGGGATTGCCCTTGTAGGACTGACCAGAGACAAAGAAAATATTTGCAGAAGTGTTTTCCTATTCAAAAGAAACTTCTATTTGTAAAATAAGTAAATCGTTTTTGTATTTATTTTATTGTACTACATATATAATTTTTATAAAATTTTAAAAAGTTCATTATAAAATATTTGGTATTTGACATAAAAAAATCTCTTAGTTTATAACGCCATTTTTACAATTTTCCTTCAGAAAAAAAAAAACTGATTCCCGACAGTCATATGCACAACGAATTTTATCTTTAAAACAAACAAAAAACGCATGTCCTAAACTTTCACAAGTAGTTAGATATAAACTAAGCTTTAATATAGTTAAAAAACTAGTAGGGTAGGGTGTGACCATAGCGGCCACGCCAAGAACTTCCCGTTAAGTTAAATAGGAAACATAAAGATATTTTCTTAAAACTTTAATAAATTGAAATTCTCTATCTAAGACTTGCAATTAATCGTCATTTCATCTTTTGGCTACACTGGAAAGAAGATTTTCATTGCACCATATATTTAAAACTAGCGGGGAAGTCTACGTAAGGTCTACTTTGTCAACGTTGCTAAAAATTTTTCGATTTTTCTCAAACAATATCACCTTTTTTTACGTAATTTAAAATTACGCTAAGAAATACAGAAATATGATTGTTGTTTAAGGATGAAAAATGTTTTCATTTAAATGTATGGAAATCATTATTCCTAATTATTATTACGAAATATCAACCTATTGGTCAGTTAAAAAATCAGCATTTGTTTGATAGATACCGACCACTTTGTAAAAGATACCTGACTTGCTAATTATTAATTTTTCTCATGTTAACTGAAACGTTTTATCAAAGATTAGTAAAACACACTTCACAACTGTAGGCTGTTGTTGTGATATCATTAAAAGAAAGATAAAAAATAAGATACTCTACCGAAAGTGATAAACCGGAAGTGATTTTATAAACATTACAAAAACTTTATACACTATATACACTATGTTTCAACCAAATTAAATCTCAGAAATGAGTGTTATTGAAGTTTCAAATGAACAGTTGACCAAGTGATCCACTCACTAACCTCTGAACTTTTTGTCAAAATTTGAAAATAACTCAGATCTTCGATACTCAAGTAAGTCCGTATGCGTCTGCAGCTCATTTACATACCAAAGTTGCATCTAGATATCATACGTTAGCGTAACGAAAACAACACGTAGTTTTTTCACATTTTCTTAAAAAACTCAAAAAATAAGATAGCAATTGTTTATACAAATGTCGTTATAAATGGCTGACATGTTGACAAACAATATGGAAGTTTCATAATCTTGATAGCATTATTTAATCTCATGATATTTACAAGAGATATTTTCAGTTTTATGGAAACCACTAAAAAACAGATGATTTATTTTCACTAGAAAAGAACTGGGCTCTAAGTTACGCTGAGATACATCGATTGCGACCATTTTCGTTAAAATCGACCCATCCGTTGTTGAGAAAGCGTTGGGCAAAAATTTGTCTACATACAGCGATACATACATACACACACACATACACACACACACACATACAGCCTGCCAGCCAAAAATAGTCTAAACAGCTTCAGAAGGTCATGAAACGTAAAGATATCATAAAAATTCCGATTTCGAAAATCGACCCAAAAACAATAACTTCCCGTATCGGAAGTTAAAAAAAAGAGGCTGCGCCATCTTTTCTTATGTTACACCGTTTTTTCCTTATGTTACACCGCTAAAAGTTATTTCAAAAAATTAACAGTGTACATTTTTAAAAACTTTTTTCTAATATCTATTCAACGACATATCATTTATGAAAATCGATTGAGTAGTTTTTCTACAGCCGCTCGTCAAAATGCACTCACATCACACAATAACAAAAAATTGAGGGAAGTGAAGACCCCTGTGAAGATCCCTGGTAGAAAAAAAAAGAAGGCAGTGTTAAGGACTGCCGACAGAAGTGAAAACTTAAATCTGTGAAATAGCTGTGTTTATTGTCTGTCTTCCAATTATTGTAGCATTACAAATTAAAATTTCAGAATGTTTAAATTAAAATCATTAAAATTATTCTGGGTTTCACATCTATCAGCATTCCAAGCAACTATTATACACATTTTTATATTTAAAATAATCAAAACATATCATAGAAAAAATTGCGTCTATCAACACCTTAGAGAGCATTTTGTTGTAGGACCTTGTTCTTAAAAGTTTTTTATGTGTTGTTGTGACATACCTTGTAATTTCTGCTACCAAATACATTTTATTTAAAAAAAAATAGCGTATCATCAAAGAATATTCCATAACTTAGAGTAAGGGATGGTATAGTTGATTGAAAATACTTCATCCGCCAGCACCCCTAAGATATCACTATGGCTAATGAGATTGCACTGCTATTGCCAGTGGTACACGATATCACATGATAACTCATATGCTAATAGCAGGGACTAAAGTACCCGTGGTTGTCACACCCATAGATCAACAATTTTAAATTTTACAAATCTTCCTGCGGAAAGCTAAGTAAATTAATTGGTATTGTAATAAACTTCGTCCAGAATGGGTTAATTTAATCATTCATAAAGATGAATTAAAAGTTAACTCCTTTTAACTAATACAAATTAGCATAAATTAATGTAAATTAAATTGGTTATACAAATGTTTACATTAATGAATTAAAAAGGGGTGTGGCCTATTGTTTCTAGAAACAACTACAGTGAGTACCAGAAAATTCTGCTTATTTGTTTTTGAATATAAATAAGCGAACAAAATATCAGATAGTCACTTTTAATTTGGCAATTAAAAGTGTTTATAAATATTCGCAAGTATAAGGAATAATCGGTGGTACTTGAGCCTGGGTACTAATAGTGAAAGAATTTGAACTTAGTGGAATAGTAAATACAGATTTTACGATTCCATCTGCTTCCAACGATGACATCTGTCGAAGGTAGTGGAAGCCAACCAAAGAAATTGGGATAAGGATATTCGGTTATTCTTGATGGCCTATCGTAGCGCAGTGCACGATACGACAAGTGAAACGCCAGCGAATATCATGTTCGGGAGAGAACTACATCTTCCTAGTGACATCGAGTTCGGCATCCCTGGAGGTCTGGTATCTACGAAAACAGATTATGTGGGACAGCTAAGGGAGAAGATGAATAAAATCCATCAACAGGTTCGAGACCACATTAAGATTGCCAGTGACAAAATGAAAACCAGGTACGACATAAATGCAAATAGTGGCGGTTTTCAAGGAGAATTGGTATGGCTATACAACCCCAGGAGAACTAAGGGAAGATCACCCAAGCTGCAGCCAGACTGGGAAGGTCCATATAAAATAATCAAACGAATTAATGATGTTATCTACCGCATCCAAAAGGGACCCCGTACCAAGATGAAAGTGATACATCTGCAAAGGTTGGCACCGTACCAAGGTAACAGTACCAATGCGATCGCTGATATTGTTCGGGACGAACAAAACTAAATGGAGGGCAATGTAATAAACTTCGTCCAGAATGGGTTAATTTAATCATTCATAAAGATGAATTAAAAGTTACATTTACAAGAGATATTTTCAGTTTTATGGAAACCACTAAAAAACAGATGATTTATTTTCACTAGAAAAGGACTGGGCTCTAAGTTACGCTGAGATACATCGATTGCGACCATTTTCGTTAAAATCGACCCATCCGTTGTTGAGAAAGCGTTGGGCAAAAATTTGTCTACATACAGCGATACATACATACACACACACATACACACACACACACATACAGCCTGCCAGCCAAAAATAGTCTAAACAGCTTCAGAAGGTCATGAAACGTAAAGATATCATAAAAATTCCGATTTCGAAAATCGACCCAAAAACAATAACTTCCCGTATCGGAAGTTAAAAAAAAGAGGCTGCGCCATCTTTTCTTATGTTACACCGTTTTTTCCTTATGTTACACCGCTAAAAGTTATTTCAAAAAATTAACAGTGTACATTTTTAAAAACTTTTTTCTAATATCTATTCAACGACATATCATTTATGAAAATCGATTGAGTAGTTTTTCTACAGCCGCTCGTCAAAATGCACTCACATCACACAATAACAAAAAATTGAGGGAAGTGAAGACCCCTGTGAAGATCCCTGGTAGAAAAAAAAAGAAGGCAGTGTTAAGGACTGCCGACAGAAGTGAAAACTTAAATCTGTGAAATAGCTGTGTTTATTGTCTGTCTTCCAATTATTGTAGCATTACAAATTAAAATTTCAGAATGTTTAAATTAAAATCATTAAAATTATTCTGGGTTTCACATCTATCAGCATTCCAAGCAACTATTATACACATTTTTATATTTAAAATAATCAAAACATATCATAGAAAAAATTGCGTCTATCAACACCTTAGAGAGCATGTTGTTGTAGGACCTTGTTCTTAAAAGTTTTTTATGTGTTGTTGTGACATACCTTGTAATTTCTGCTACCAAATACATTTTATTTAAAAAAAAATAGCGTATCATCAAAGAATATTCCATAACTTAGAGTAAGGGATGGTATAGTTGATTGAAAATACTTCATCCGCCAGAACCCCTAAGATATCACTATGGCTAATGAGATTGCACTGCTATTGCCAGTGGTACACGATATCACATGATAACTCATATGCTAATAGCAGGGACTAAAGTACCCGTGGTTGTCACACCCATAGATCAACAATTTTAAATTTTACAAATCTTCCTGCGGAAAGCTAAGTAAATTAATTGGTATTGTAATAAACTTCGTCCAGAATGGGTTAATTTAATCATTCATAAAGATGAATTAAAAGTTAACTCCTTTTAACTAATACAAATTAGCATAAATTAATGTAAATTAAATTGGTTATACAAATGTTTACATTAATGAATTAAAAAGGGGTGTGGCCTATTGTTTCTAGAAACAACTACAGTGAGTACCAGAAAATTCTGCTTATTTGTTTTTGAATATAAATAAGCGAACAAAATATCAGATAGTCACTTTTAATTTGGCAATTAAAAGTGTTTATAAATATTCGCAAGTATAAGGAATAATCGGTGGTACTTGAGCCTGGGTACTAATAGTGAAAGAATTTGAACTTAGTGGAATAGTAAATACAGATTTTACGATTCCATCTGCTTCCAACGATGACATCTGTCGAAGGTAGTGGAAGCCAACCAAAGAAATTGGGATAAGGATATTCGGTTATTCTTGATGGCCTATCGTAGCGCAGTGCACGATACGACAAGTGAAACGCCAGCGAATATCATGTTCGGGAGAGAACTACATCTTCCTAGTGACATCGAGTTCGGCATCCCTGGAGGTCTGGTATCTACGAAAACAGATTATGTGGGACAGCTAAGGGAGAAGATGAATAAAATCCATCAACAGGTTCGAGACCACATTAAGATTGCCAGTGACAAAATGAAAACCAGGTACGACATAAATGCAAATAGTGGCGGTTTTCAAGGAGAATTGGTATGGCTATACAACCCCAGGAGAACTAAGGGAAGATCACCCAAGCTGCAGCCAGACTGGGAAGGTCCATATAAAATAATCAAACGAATTAATGATGTTATCTACCGCATCCAAAAGGGACCCCGTACCAAGATGAAAGTGATACATCTGCAAAGGTTGGCACCGTACCAAGGTAACAGTACCAATGCGATCGCTGATATTGTTCGGGACGAACAAAACTAAATGGAGGGCAATGTAATAAACTTCGTCCAGAATGGGTTAATTTAATCATTCATAAAGATGAATTAAAAGTTAACTCCTTTTAACTAATACAAATTAGCATAAATTAATGTAAATTAAATTGGTTATACAAATGTTTACATTAATGAATTAAAAAGGGGTGTGGCCTATTGTTTCTAGAAACAACTACAGTGAGTACCAGGAGATTCTGCTTATTTGTTTTTGAATATAAATAAGCGAACAAAATATCAGATAGTCAGTTTTAATTTGGCAATTAAAAGTGTTTATAAATATTCGCAAGTATAAGGAATAATCAATCGGTGGTACTTGAGCCTGGGTACTAATAGTGAAAGAATTTGAACTTAGTGGAATAGTAAATACAGATTTTACGATTCCGAATATTATTGTTTCAAATTGTGGAAAAGCGGTGAAGTTTATCGTACATAAATTGGAGACCCTGAAATTTATTGTAATTAAAATCGGAAGTTGCTGTACCTGGTTGATAAATAAAGTTTGAGATTTTGTTAACTAAAGATCTGTCTTTTTACTGTCGTGTTTGCTCAATAATCGAAAAGAACCAACGAAGAGTCGTTACAGTATTAATGCGCATTGTTGCCATTTGCAAATCACTATCGGCTAAGTGTCACCATTTTTAATTAGTTTATTTATCATGATTGCCATCCATGTTTAATCATACATAAGCTATGCTTCTTTATATAGAATTTATGCGATTTCCGTCTCGTAATTGTGAGCTTTAAATCGATGTAATCGATGTTATCAAGTATCAAGTTACAATTATTAGGTCTGTACTTAATTTTAGAAACATGTATTACATACAATTTCAAACCAACAATTTTGTTATACAAATGTAATTGTTTCAGGTTATACTATCTTTCCTACGTTTAATATTTATTTTGCATGATGACTAGAATGCAAATTGCAAAAGACAGTAGCAATATAACTTTAAAAAACTGTATTATAGATCAATTTTTTAAAATCCGTAAAAAGAAATTTTTATTATTTTTATGAATTCATGAAAAAAAAAAAATAATTTTAATGGTGTTTAATAAAAATTAAAAAAAAAACAATAAAAAAATGTACCAAGTGCAGGAATTGAACTCACGATCTTCAGAACATCAGTCGAGTGCGATATCCACACTGTTTTATTCTTAATCAGAATAAACACTATTCGATTTTTAGTGGCCTCCGCTCGCATCTGGTGGGTGCTATGACAATAACAATATAATCCCAATGTTTTATTCTTAATCAGAATAAACACAATTCGATTATTAGTGGATTGTTATCCGCTCGCCTCTGGTGGGTGCTATGACAATAACAATAACTCGATAGTTATTCGTAAAAACCTATGTTTTATTCATTTAAATTTGTGGTTTATATACAAATTGGTATACATTGATTATACCAACAAATAAGTACTTAAAACTAAAATTACTGATGTTCTGTATATTGCCCAAGTAGCAATTTTGTGTTAACTTACATAATTTAATATATTTTAAACATTTACAAATTGCAAATTCAATATAATTATAAATTCTGATTGCCAATATATTGTCTTTTACTTTATTATGTGTTTGGAAATAACAAAGTTCAAGGCAATAAATTGGAGCTCATTTGAATATGTTCGCCTAGGACTGAACATCCTCCCGGGCGCATTAGTTGATATAAACCGGCGCGGCAATGGCTGCAGTTGTACTGATGCTGGTGTATTGGTCGTCTTCTTGCAATGATATACAATAATTAGTCCAATAATTGTTGCAATGATCTCATATGCGAGAATGTAGTGATGAACATCGTGATGATTGATTTCTAGAGCTTTGCCTTCTGCTGCATTCTTCAAGTGCGTTACGTTAGTTGATAGTTGATTTAGATCCGTGAGAATGTCATCGAGTTTAGGAAGGATGATTGTCTCCTTTGTCATCTTTTGGTAAGTTTTACCTTGAAGAATAAGACTGCTGAGGTTCATCGTTGGCTGATAGAAAGATTTCATTCGAGTGTTGAAGTTTTCTATGGAATGTATAATTGTTATACCATCAATGATTGTACAGGCTTTATGTATCGTAATGAGTCCCGTTCCACTTATCAGTGTGGTTGTGACTTCCTTGTTACAGACGATATTTATTGTGTGATCTCGTTCAGCGATAAAAATCCATATGCTTGGATCATGTGTAGGAATCCACATGTATCTTGGTTCCATAAATTGAATCTGGCAAGCATCTGAATGTGTATCTTTATTCAAGATTAAATCAATCTCACAGGGTGTTGGATTACCTTGTGTATTGTACATGACGTTGTGGATCATGCAAATATATTCTGAAGCTCTAATAGATTTGCAAGATGTAAGCTCGTCTTCTGACATGAGATAATAGGATTCCCTATTTACACTCATCAGTAATAATTCACTTGCTGGGTTTATGTATGCATACCTATCTTTATGTTTAGTTGGGAGGGCGATTGGTTTTATTATTTGATAGGTTTCGTTACTGACTAAGGGCATCTTTAGTTCAAAGATTAATGTATTCTTTACTTGCCCAACTTTAGTTGTCATCATTTGGTATAAAGTCATCAGGTTGTTTTCTTCATATATAGTGGTATCGGCTGGAATGATTTCATGTAATTTTTGTAATTCATTTATTAGCTGATTGGGCTTGAGAATGAGTGAATTTATTTTGCTATGATGAATATCTGTGATGACCTCAATTAGTTGTTGTTGTATTGAATAAAAGGTTGTCATTTCGATTGATAGATGTATAAATTCTGCTATTAATGCTGTAGATTTATTCTTATTATTTTTCTGTAGTCAACAATAAATTTCTGCGTCTGGATATTAAAATGGCGTATAGCAATCCAAGACAAATCACGCCCGATATTAGAATTATAATAATTTATTATAGTCACTGTACTTTATATCTCACTTGTGTGAAGATAGTGGCTAAGAAGTTTTTCACCCAAACCAAATCTATAAAACTGTTTTGAAGTAAAACTTTTTTAGGTGCATTATAAAAATTTTGGAACGGAAGGACAAAAAACGAATATAATATTCGACAAATATACAATACAATTCAATTATTACACACATATAAATGTCGGCATATAAATGTCGGAAGTAGTAATTTTAACAGATATATAACCACATATATTCATCTCTATCATACTACAGTCTGATTTTTAATTTTAAACATACACATGCACACAATTCCAAAAAAACGAAAGTAGAAATTTAAACACAATAAAATAAAAAAGAAATTAGAAGTAAAAAAGGCAAACGAATATTATGTTCGGCAAGTATGCGACAATTCTATTATGTGTATTGCATTTTTTATACGCTTATTCAGTATCATATTAAATGTTATATGAGTTGTACTTGTCGATCTTAGATTTAAATATCTAATAATATAATATTCGTAATATTTTATTGAGTTTCGTAATTTTTTAAATTTATATTTTGAATTGTTTTAGTTTTTTGAAGTAAAACTTCTTTAGGACTGGTTATAGTAGTCATTGTGGTCATGGTGGCCATGGTGTTCATGGTGGTCATGGTAGTCATGGTGGTAATAGTGGTCATGGTGGTCATAGTGGTAATGGTGATCACGGTGTTCACGGTGGTTATGGCGGTCATGGTGGTCATTGTGTTCATTGTGGTCATGGTGGGCATAGTGGTCATGGTGGCTATGGTGGTTATGGTGGTCACGATGGTCATGGTGGTTATGGTGGTCATGGTGTTCACGGTGGTCATGTTGGTTATGGTGGTTATGGTGGTCATGGTGGTTATAGTGGTTATGGTGGTCATGGTGGGGTAATGGTGGTCACGGTGGTCACGGTGGTCATGGTGGTTATGGTGGTCATGTTGGTTATGGTGGTCACGGTGGTCATGGTGTTCACGGTGGTCATGGTGGTCATGGTGGTCATAGTGGTCATGGTGGTTATGGTGGTCATGGTGGTCATGGTGTTCACGGTGGTCATGATGGTCATGGTGTTCACGGTGGTCATGATGGTCATATTGTTCATGGCGGTCATAGTGGTAATGGTGGTCACGGTGGTCATGGTGGTCATGGTGTTCATGGTGGTCATGATGGTCGTGGTAGTGTCACGGTGGTCATGGTGGTCATGGTGGTCATGGTTTTTAGACTTTGCATCCCGAGCTTTCCCGGTCGGGAAAAAATATTTGTGTTGATTAAATTTGTTTTGTTAAATAGAAAAATGAGTGGTGTAATCTTTGCACGCGGTTGAAATAAATTTCTTTGGCTACTGTGGCAGGTATTAATAAAAAGATGAAATATAAAATAAATATGTTGTTCAGATAACAAGAGGCAACAACAATTCAACAAACAACTAACCTTTTACTTATTCAAAATTTAGTTTATTATTTAATTTATGTATAAACTGGTCTAATAATTTTTTGATGAACCTTCGTAAACATGTTCTAATGTTTATAATTCATGTAATTAATATTAACTTTATTTCGATGTTATTTTAATTTATACCAGTTAAAATCATTCAATTTAATTGCCAGATGATGTATTAAGACAGATAAAATGTATTTAGAAAATTAATCTTTCTTATATAACAAACCTTCAGCTGAAGAGCATCTATTCTAAAAATATTTAAATAAAGAATTTTTTGTGAAAAGTTGAAGCAAATCTTTTTGAAATTTATTTAAGCAGCTATATATAATTTTCAATTAAAACATTGGTCCTTCGAGAGGAAAGCAATAGCCAGCATTTATAGCCAGAAGCAGACCCAAAAACCAACGCGAAGCCGCACCGCCATTGATAAGTATCACTTTTGCTTTAAAAATTAATATATATATAAACTTTAATTATTCAGTCAAATTAAAATTTGGTTTTAAATATTTGTAAATATTTATTTTTTTATAAAGTTAACTCAAACCTGAAATAATTAAAAGAAAAACAAAAAAATATTCCGTGCAATAAAATCAAATAATTTTGTGTTGAAACTTTTCTTTTACTTTATAATTTTGTGTTGAAAGTGTGAATGTGTTCTACATAAATTAAAACTATAGTATAATTGTGAAGCAAAGCAAAAGTGAGTTTAGAGACTATGTCAGTCGAAATAGAATATTTAAAAAAAATGCGCGCGAGTCTTAAAGGGTCTATGACAAAATTAGTTAATTACGTAAATTCACTAACAAATGCGTCGGAACAGACAATAGATGATTTTAAAATACGTATAGAACGAGCACAAGAATTATTTAAGTCATTTATAGATATAGAAAAGCAAATTTTTCATTCCGATTCAAAAGAAGATTCTGGCTTAACCGCATTCGAGGATAACTATTATATGGTAATCGCGTCGCTTAATGGGTGGATACGTAGAACAAGTGTTATTGAAGCAGTAGCCGCTCCTAATGATACGTTAAATTTAACAACTGGTTCTTCAAGAAATCCTGTTAAAGCAAAATTGCCAAAAATTAATATTACGCCATTTACTGGAGAATATAAAGACAGGCAAACCTTTTTTGATTTATTTTCATCTACGATTCATGAAAAGGAATATCTCAGTTCCGCGCAAAAATTTCAATACCTTAAAAGCTTGTTAAAAGGTGATGCTGAACGGTTTCTGCGCAATACGAACATAACAGAAGCCAATTACAACGAAGCGCTGCAGAAACTAATTAAGCGCTACGATAAAAAACGACACACGGTAAATTCTCACATCGAATCGTTTCTTAAGCAGGCAACAATTACAAATGCATCAGCAGCAAATATTAGAGCAATATTAGATACTTCGGATAAAGCCATTCGCGGTCTTAAATGTTTGGGTGCTAAAGCAGAACTTCGTGATCCCTGGCTTATATATATTTTATTAAATAAGTTAGACGCAGATACACGAACATTGTGGTCACGATTCAATACCATTGATAAGGAATTTCCAACCTTGCAAGAATTTTTTGAGTTTTTGGAAGCTCGAACAGACTCATTAGAATCATTAAGCGCATGTACTTCAAAAAGATTTACACCCACCATTGTCCCTCAAAAGCTCCAAAAATCAAATTCATTTGTAACCTCTACCACCATAAATTGTTGTCCAATATGTAAAACTGATGAGCACAAACTTTTTGACTGTGAGAATTTTAAAACAAAAACAATTGAAGAGCGTGAACAATTGATAAAATGTGAACATAGGTATTTCAATTGTTTAAATTTTAACCACAATATCTACAACTACAAATCAAGAATGCGATGCAGGGAATGTGGGAAAAAACATCACACACTTCTTCACAAAACAAAAGCAAATACACCAAGCAGTTCGACAGCAACAGTAGCGTTAGTTGGATCTGGAGATTCAGGGTGTTTAAATGGCTTATCTCAAACACACGTAATATTGCCAACAGCAAATGTAAGCATCAAGGGAAAAGACGGTGAACTTATGCAATATCGAGCCTTACTAGACTCAGCGTCACAAGAATCTTTCATAACTGAAGATTGCATACAAAGCCTTGGTTTACAACGCAAGAATAGCAGGCTAGCCATGAAGGGGTTGGGCGATACAAATCTTGGTCAGTCGCGAGGAAAGGTTAGAAATAATAGCAGGGACGAGCAATAAGCAAAAATTTGAAGTGGAGGCATTTATTGTACCAAAGATTGCAGTCGCAATACCTACCAAAATTTTGATACAGCAGATTGGGAGCAAATTGCGGGATTAGATTTAGCAGATCCTAAATTTAATCGCCGTAATTCCGTAGATGTCTTGCTAGGTACAAAGGTGTACTACAAAGTGACTGGGGGGAAACGAATAATCTTAAAGAATAATCTGGTAGCAGAACAAACAACTTTTGGATGGGTAATAGCAGGAAGATGTATAGAGCAGCAGCAGCAATCTTCGAGCTTTAATGTTATGCTTGACATCGATGCCAGTTTACGTAAGTTTTGGGAAACAGAATTATTACCAGATAAATCAATCCACACGGAAGAAGAAATTAAATGCGAGCGATGGTTCGCTCAGACCACCAAAAAATCGTCAGACGGTAAATTTTTGTGTCAATTTCCTTTTCGCGAAGAAACGTCAAAACTTGGTTCAACCTTGTGGCTAGCAGTTTCTCGACAGAAAGCAATGGAGTGGAAGTTTGCAAGAGTCCCAAATTTAAAGCACTGTATATTGCTTTCATGCAAGAATACGAGCAACTAGGACACATGGAACGCATTGAACCTAATCAGAATCAGCAATATTATTTACCACATCATGGCGTGTTAAAAGAAGCAAGCTCAACAACTAAACTACGTGTGGTCTTCGACGCCTCAGCCAAGTCATCTAGTGGACTATCTTTAAATAATATACTCTGCGTTGGTCCTGTGGTGCAGTCTTCTTTAATGGATATTTTGTTACGTTTTCGGCAGCATAGGTATGTTTTAACCGGCGACGTTGAGAAAATGTATCGGCAGATATTGATGACCGAAAAAGATTGTACAGTTCAAAATATTGTTTGGAGAGATGATACTTCCCAGCCACTTAATCACTACAGGCTTAAGACACTTACCTATGGAACTGCACCGGCATCATTTATAGCAACTCGTTGTCTTAAAGAACTCTCAATTAGCAACAAAGATGTATCACCAGCAGCAGCAAAAGCTATTGAACGAGACTTTTACGTTGATGACTTGATGACAGGAGCAGGAAGCGTAGAAGAATTAATCAATTTGAAAGAAAGCATAACTAGTATTTTAGCATCTGCAAACTTTAAGCTTAGAAAATGGGCAAGCAACGAAGAATCTGTAAGAGATCAATTTGTTAAAGATAGCAGCATCACCAATATCAAGCATATTGCAGAAAATCCTGAAGCAACTAAAATGCTCGGCCTTGCATGGAATGCTAAAACAGATTCATTTTTTTTTCTTAGCTAAGTTTGAATCAAAAGAAAAACATACTAAGCGAACTCTACTTTCAGAAGCAAGCAAAACCTTTGATCCTCTTGGCTGGTTGGCACCAACTGTTGTTCGAATTAAAATTCTATTTCAGACCTTATGAATGCAGGAAATTGGATGGGATGATCCATTATCTCAAATTACGCAACGACAATGGGAAGAAATACGTAATGATCTGCCAAAAGTAAGCAACATAAAAATTCTGCGATGGTTTGGTAGCAGACAGATAATTCAGCTCCACGGATTCTGTGACACCAGTCAGTGGGCGTATGCAGCTGCCATATACTGTAGAAGTGTTGACTGTGGGGTAGTTGAAACACAACTAATCGCATCAAAAACCAAAGTCGCTCCAATAAAACAGCTTAGCATACCGCGCTTGGAGTTGAATGGGGCTGTGCTACTAGCAAAACTAATGAACGCTGTTATTGGTGCTTTGGACTTACAAATCGATCGAGTTGTATGTGAGACTGATTCAAAGATCGTGCTGGCATGGTTGTCTTCACATTCAAGAAGATGGTCAACCTTTGTAGCGAATCGGACTTCGAGCATATTGGATGATTTTCGTCGTGAGCATTGGAGACATGTAATATCCGCTGAAAATCCTGCAGATTGTGCATCTCGTGGCATAACTGCAACAGAATTACTATCACATAGATTATGGTGGTATGGGCTTGATTGGTTGAGAGCGCCTGAAGAAGAGTGGCCAACACAAGAAGAACAATATATATCAACTGAAGAGATAAAATGTGAAACACCTGCATTCCAAGTTACAACTCATAAGGAGATTTTAGATGAGCTAGCGGAAAAATATTCGAGTTATCGCAAGATGAATTCCATAGTAGCATGGGTATTGAGATTTCAATCAAATTGTTTACTATCAAAATGTCAAGGTAAGTTCGGCGAATTAAAGGTGATTGAGATTGAGAATGCATCAAATATTTTTTGTAAATATGTCCAGAAGCTAAACTTTAATAGTGAGCTGGAAAGTTTAAGGAGGTATCAGCAAGTTCCCAAGGAAAGCAAATTAAAGTCTTTAAATCCATTTTTAGATGAAAATGGCATTATGCGGTTGGAGGTAGGATAAGAAAATCATTTGCACCATATATTACCAAGCATCCGGTAATTCTACCACAGAAATCTGCAATTACGACAGCAATAGTACAAGACTATCATAAAACTTATTATAATGCTGGTATTGGACTTATGATGAGCCTGTTACGTCAAAAATGGTGGATATTAAGAGCAAAGGATGTAGTTAAAGGTGTGGTCCGTAAATGTACGCATTGTGTCAAGCAAAAGCCAATATTAGAAAATCAAATAATGGGTGATCTTCCTTTGGAGCGAGTGGTATTTGATCACGTATTTACGTGTGTCAGCATTGACTATGCTGGACCATTTAAAGTAACGCCAATAAGAAGAAGAGGTCAACAATCATTTAAAGCCTATATGTGCATTTTTGTCTACCTAAGTACTCGAGCAGTGCATATTGAAAGCGTGGGAAATTTAACGTCCGAGAACTTCTTAGCTGCACTATCTCGGTTCACTGATAGACGTGGGTTGTGCACAAAAATATTTAGCGACAATGGCACTAATTTTGTCGGCGCTCATCGTCATTTGACAGAGTTATTCTCATTTTTAAATAAACAAAATGCTAATATTTCTCTTTATCTTTTAAGGAAAGAAATTACTTGGCATTTCAATCCACCAGGTGCACCACATATGAATGGTTTGGCTGAAGCAGCAGTAAAGTCGGCAAAAACATACATTAAGAAGGCTGTTGGTGAAACTATCCTAAGTTTGGAGGAATTTAACACTCTGTTGACTGAAATAGAAGGGATTTTAAATGCACGTCCACTCTGTGCTAATATTTAAGATGATGGAGAAGTTCTTACACCAGCACATTTTTTAAATTGGAAGAGCTTTACATACACTACCTGAAGAAATTTCTAAATCGGCCCGTTTATCACCATCAACACGTTGGGATCTAGTTAAAAAACTACGATATCATTTCTGGGTCCGTTGGCATCTCGATTATCTCACCACTCTACAAAGCAGAAATAAATGGAAAGATAAACAAGCGAATTTGCAACTAAACGATGTCGTTATACTTAAAAAAGAGAGTATGGCTTCAGTAGGATGGGTCTTGGGAAAAGTTGTTGAACTTCATCCAGGAAGTGATGACTCCGTGCGAGTTGTATCTATTAAAACAGCAACAGGAATTTTAAAGCGTCCAATTCATAAACTCTGCAAGCTTCCAGTGAGTTGAGTACTTCAACGGCGGCGGGATGTTCAGATAACAAGAGGCAACAACAATTCAACAAACAACTTACCTTTTACTTATTCAAAATTTAGTTTATTATTTAATTTATGTATAAACTGGTCTAATAATTTTTTGATGAACCTTCGTAAACATGTTCTAATGTTTATAATTCATGTAATTAATATTAACTTTATTTCGATGTTATTTTAATTTATACCAGTTAAAATCATTCAATTTAATTGCCAGATGATGTATTAAGACAGATAAAATGTATTTAGAAAATTAATCTTTCTTATATAACAAACCTTCAGCTGAAGAGCATCTATTCTAAAAATATTTAAATAAAGAATTTTTTGTGAAAAGTTGAAGCAAATCTTTTTGAAATTTATTTAAAATTTCTTTTTGAAATTTATTTATATATAATTTTCAATTAAAACATATGTCATATTGCAATTTAGAGTTGCATTTCTTGATAATATAATTTGCAGCATGTGTAATAAAAAGTAATATTTATGTAATGTATTACAAAGTCAATTCAATTATTAACATAATTGAAATATGAAATTAGAGGTTTATGACCAATTTGCTAAATTTTTTGAAAAATGCATCAATTGTTGTACCAATTGTTAAATTAAGTGGACATGTATTCATCGTGAAATTTAATTTGTAATACGTTGTAAGACTTTAAAAAACATGTACATATGGCTATTTATTACACATTGTTGCAAATTATATTATCAAGAACATTAGAAAGAAACTCTAAATTTCAATATGACATATCTATTTTATTTTATATTTAATATTTTTAGTAATACCTGCTGCAGTGGCCAAAGAAGTTTTACTTCGACAGCGTGTAAAGATTACGCACTTCATTTTTTTCTTTTAACCATATAAAAACTTTGGTTTATTATAAAAAACTTATTTTTTTAATTTATCAATAAAATTAACAATTATTTCAAGAATTAACTTATACAATTTTATTTTGCGATATCATTATCAAAAATATTATCTTTAAAAAATGTAATTTCGTTTTTAATTGTTTAATTCGCAGTTGGTTAAGCCAAAACCTGCAAATCCAGTTTGTAACAATTTGTTTATTCAATCTCTCTCTTTACTGAGTTTGGTTAATTAGAGTAATTTTATTTATCTCGTCATTTATTAATTATTGCAATCCGTACGAATATATGGTAGTATTGTTATGACGCGATTAAAAGTATTTTATGTTTTACTGATTTATTATAAGTCGTTTCGACCTTAGTTACCGAAATAATAATGACATTCTTGATTCCCAAGGGAATTATAAGAGGGAGTTATGGATTCATAATAGACCTAGTTTTCATTATAAATTTTTGTTTTGTTTATTTATAAACAACATTATTTACAAAAAGCCATAGAAACGAAAAACAATAACCCAGCAATACAATTTGAAATGAAAAACAACTAACTTGATCAATTAAAACAAAAAATCATGCTATCAAATACTTGATAAAAATAAATGTTTTAGTTTAATAAATGTTTTAGGTAGTAAAACATAAAATCATTTATGTATCACGTGAATTATTAGATGTCAATTACCTTGTGAAACTTACTAACCCTCGGGCCAGAGGCCCTCGGGTAGTAAACGTTTCCCTCGGTAATTAACATCCTTATAATTCCCTTGATACCTAAATAACTATTATTGATTTGATTATTCCATTTCGTTTTCTTTAGTTCACAAATATAAAAAGCGCTGAATCAGGTTCCAACAACACTCCCTTCCTTTTAAAAAAACGTTGTGATTGTCGAGGAGGCAACTGAAATGTCACTCTCCCTGATTTTGATTTCTTGTTTACTGCGTCAGTCATGTAAGCAGGTTTTAGTCTGTCAATTGAAATATTTTGATTCTTACCATTTATTTCAACGATGTAACTCTTCCGGAAACGCATAATAACTTTAAATGGACCCTCATAAGGTGGTGATAAGCTAGGTTTTACCTTATCCACCCTGACGAAAACGTAATCGCATTCCAAAAGATCTTTTGGAATGTAAATATTAGTTTGAGGATCCTTCCGGCTATCTTTCGGAATTAAGGATTGCATCCGTTGCCTGAGATGTTCAACCAGATTTGTTGGTTCTATTGGATGCGCATCTTTGGGATGTATAAATAGTTCCCCTGGGACCTTTAAGCTTTGTCCGTAGATAAGATCCGCAGGAGTACATCCAAGATCAGATTTGATCGAAGACCGAATGTCTAACATGACGATTGGGAGTGTATCACTCCAATTGGTAGTATTACCATGAGCTTTTCTTGATGATTTGAGCTATCTATGGAATCTTTCTACCATTCCATTGGCTTTAGGATTGTAAGCCGTTGTCCTGATTTTATGAGAACCCATGAGTAACATAAGTTCTTGAAATAACTTCGATTCAAAATTCGCCCCGCGATCAGAAGTTATATTTAACGGCACGCCAAATCGTGAAATGTGATTAGCTAAGAAAGCTTTAGCAGTAGATTCAGCTGTTCCATCCACCAAAGGTATTGCTTCCGGCCATCGAGTAAAGCGATCGATAGTTGTCATAATATACCGATATCCATGAGATGGAAGTAAAGGACCTACCACATCGATGTGAATATGCTCGAATCTGGCCGACGGTACAGGTATCTGACCGAATTCTGAATGAGTGTGTCGTTGGATCTTGCATCTTTGACATGATAGGCATGTTTTAGACCAGAATCCAACATCAACACTCATTGAAGCCCAGAAATAACGTTTAGGAAGCAACTTCCGGGATGCTCTTATACCGGGGTGGGATAGACTATGTAGTGACTCAAAAGTAGATTTTCTAAGAGACTCTGGTAAATACGGACGAAAAATGTTGGTCGATGTCTCACACCAGATCGGTTTACTGTTATGTTTAGTGGAGATAGGTTCTAACTTACACTTAGAACCAACGACTTGTGGAGTTGAAAGGAGATGTTGGAGTTCTGGATCAGACCCTTGAAGTAGGATGAGCTTTTCTTCATCTAATCCAGTCAAATTGATTGACATTTCCTCAGTGCGTGGTAACGTATCTGCCACGACATTGTCCGTGCCAGTGATGTGTTGATGAATATCTGTCGTAAACTGGGAAATGAAATCGAGATGCCGAGCCTGACGAGGACTTTTCTCAGTCTTTGAAGCGATTGATGTTACTAGAGGTTTGTGGTCAGTGAACACTGTGAACAAACGACCTTCTACAAAGTAACGAAAATGCTTTATAGCTTTATATATTGCAAATAATTCGCGATCAAATGTTGAATATTTTTGCTCTGCGGGTGAGAGCTTACTGGAAAAGAAACCTAAAGGTTGCCAAAACTCTTTGTTGAATTGTTCGAGTGCTGCTCCTAGTGCTGCTCCTAGTGCAGTACCTGAAGCATCCGTTTTAATACAAAAACTTGCTATTTGTGACGGATGAGCCAAGAGTGTGCAGTTTACTAGTGCCAGTATGACTGTGTCAACGGCTGTACTGCATTGTAGAGGCCAAATGAAGGCTGATTTTTTCTTACTCTTGGCCAGCTCAGCGAGATAACCATGTAGTGGGGAAATAATTTCGGCTAGATGAGGTATGAATCTATGGTAATAATTAACCATACCCACGAATCGCTGAACTTGACGAACAGAAGTTGGCTGTGGAAAATCTTTTATTGCCATGATTCTATCTGGGGATGGTTTAATACCATATTTTGTGATTTCATGGCTTAGGAAATCAAGAGAAGGAACGCCAAAAACGTATTTAGAGAGTTTGATTTTAATGTCAAAATCAGTTAGTCTATTGAAAAGTATGTGCAAATGTTTTTGGTGTTCCTGTGTAGAATTGCTTGCCACCAATATGTCATCGATATACACAAAAACAAAATCTAGTCCTTTGACTACTTCATCCATGAAACGTTGGAAAGTTTGAGCTGCGTTTCTCAAACCGTAAGGCATTCTCACGAATTCGAAGAGACCAAAAGGGACCGTTATAGCAGTTTTGTGAATATCTTCCGCAGAGACTGGTATTTGGTGGTACGCACGGATCAGATCGATTTTAGAAAATATAGTGCATCCATGAAGATGCATTGAAAAATCTTGTATATGTGGTATGTGGTACCGATCAGGAATGGTAACATCATTCAAACGTCGATAATCCCCACATGGCCTCCAGTCACCTTGATCTTTCTTTGGAACTAAGTGCAAAGCAGAAGAAGCACTAGATGAGGAAGGTCGAATCAATCCCAGCTGAGCCATATGCAAAAATTCATCTTTTGCTATTTTGAACTTGGTGGCTTCCAGTCTACGTGGCCGAGAGAAAGGTAATTGTCCTTCTGTGATGATGCGATGAACCACGTTGTGTTTGACTGGAGCGTTGTATTTGGGTTCCTGAGTAAGGGTTGGGAATTCATGGAGAATATCCCCATAAATTCCTTGAAGAGTATACAAATGCAGTGAAGGTGTTATCTAAACACGAAATTGTATTCACTGAAAGTTTCGAACTTGTATCTAGCAAGTGCTTACGCTTTAGATCGACTGTTAAAGAGAACTTAGTCAGAAAGTCAGCACCTATAATAGGTTTACTAACTGACGCTACCACAAATATATGAGATAGTTCTCGACGGAAACCCAAATCCAAGTTGAGAAGTTTAGAGCCAAAAGTGTTGATTACAGATCCGTTTGCGGCGGTTAGGACATTACATTCATCTTTGATGAGGTTAGAAAACGGTCGATACGGGATCACTGATACGTCAGCGCCTGTGTCGATGAGAAAATTGAGTTTAGTGTTCTTACACTTGATAAACAGACGGCTTGTTGTCTGTATCCCAATGTTTGCCGTGTCAAATTTGGGAACTAATAGTTTCCCGATCTTGATGTGTTACTGTTTGATGATGATGATGATGTCGATGACGATCTACTAGGTTTGTAGGAGCAATTTCCAACGCATCTGGCAGCTCTCGATCCATATGTACGATGATACCAACACAGATTCAGCGAAGCAGAAGATCTACCTCTAGATCTAGAAGAAGATCGTCGATAAGACGATGGTCTAGAGGGGGTAACCGATCTGGATCTCTGTCCTTGGTTGTTGTTTTGCCAGCTGCCAAATTGCGATCGGAGTTCATCAAGAGAAATTGTCAGTTGTTCGACCATTTTCTCTAAATTGTTGTGGCTTTGTGATGTATTAAAACTCCCTGTAGATGTCGAGGGTGCTAAAACTCTATCAACATTCGAATTATTTAAGCTACCACAAGAAAGGCCAGAGGGTATGCTAACAGCTTCCCAAACTCTGTCCGCGATGGACGTGACAGCTAAAATGTCGACATCTCTAATTGAAACTACGACTGATTTAACATTTGCTGGGAGACGGGCCACCCAAAGTTCTTTAATAAGGGTGGGGTTGGATGCTGTGGAATCGCCAGCTATTTGTAATAACTGGTCGTAAGACGCTGATGGTTTCTGGTTCCCCATTTCAACAGTTTCAAACAGTTTTTGAATTGCCTGCTCTGATTGTGCTAGTCGACTGAGAATTTCAGTCTTTAGTGTTGTATATCGGTTGGCAGTTGGGAGGTTTATCAAGAGAGGACGGATCGCCGACAGCACCTTTGGCTTTAGAGCTGCTAAGACTGCTGCGAATTGTTGTTTGTCCTCTGTGATGTCTCGGGAAGCAAACAAGGCTTCCACCTGCAGGAACCATAGTCCAGGATCAGTATCCAAGAAGTCCGGGAGTGCTGTAGTTGCCATTCTCAGTTTTGGTTTTTCAGGTGGCGATAATGGTTGAATTGAAATCGGCTCTGGCGGAGTTTGTGGTGGTTGCTCAACCCTTCTACCCGACCGTAAAACCTTTCTATCTGAATCGGTGTCGGTTTTCGACTCGCGATCGCTCATATGCGTTTAATGTGTATAAATGTAAAACAATATTGAGCACAATTCACAAACCAGACGCTGATGTCCGTAAAAAAATATTAAACCGATAAAAAAATATATGTAAAAAAACAATTTGTAAACTTCTCTTCCAGAACCATTGAAAATAAAAAAAAAATCAATGAGTAGAATCGCGCAAAAACCGAGTATATCAAGAATAAATATATATGTATTAATATAAATATATATACTATAAAACCATATAGTACATTAAGAAATAATAAATAATCAAATCAATAAATATTCAAAATAATGGAAAACTTTTTCATTTATTTATTTAAATTTTTAAACAAGAACAAAAAATTTAAGAGAGACTAACTAAACAAAATGTCACTCACCTTTGTATTATTTATGTTGAATTTCTTCGTGTTAAAGATTCCAATAACCTTGTTTAAAATCCTGCCATCGTTGATGCTTTATTATGTTAGTTGTTATATATTTCTATTATTCACGTATTCTTGTTGGTTTAGTTTAATCTTAATATATAAAGCTGCGACTTTCAAGTGTATAATCCAAAAATATTATCCAAATAATTATGTCCACACGGAGTTACAGATGGCTGTGGTTATATCCCAAAAAAAAATATTGCTTATTAAAATTATGTATTTCTATATAGATCTTGGTTTGCCAATGAAAAGGAAACTCTACTTACAATTTACCTGGCATGCTTTTCTTATATTCTTAAGTAAGCGTCCAGGTTTCAGTTACACGGCCTTTAATTATTATTCGCGTGTTCGCGATTTTCGGGGTCACCATTATAAATTCTGCTATTAATGCTGTAGATTTATTCTTATTATTTTTCTGTAGTCAACAATAAATTTCTGCGTCTGGATATTAAAATGGCGTATAGCAATCCAATACAAATCACGCCCGATATTAGAATTATAATAATTTATTATAGTCACTGTACTTTATTTCTCACTTGTGTGAAGATAGTGGCTAAGAAGTTTTTCACCCAAACCAAATATATAAAACTATTTTTCTTTTAACCATATAAAAACTTTGGTTTATTATAAAAAACTTATTTTTTTAATTTATCAATAAAATTAACAATTATTTCAAGAATTAACTTATACAATTTTATTTTGCGATAATTAGCCAACTGGTTGAAAGACCAAAAATATAATGTTAATCATTATCAAAAATATTATCTTTAAAAAATCTAATTTCGTTTTTAATTGTTTAATTCGCAGTTGGTTAAGCCAAAACCTGCAAATCCAGTTTGTAACAATTTGTTTATTCAATCTCTCTCTTTACTGAGTTTGGTTAATTAGAGTAATTTTATTTATCTCGTCATTTATTAATTATTGCAATACGTACGAATATATCGTAATATTGTTATGACGCGATAAAAAGGATTTTATTGATTTGATTATTCCATTTCGTTTTCTTTAATTCACAAATATAAAAAGCGCTGAATCAGGTTCCAACAGATGTATCCATAAAGCCATAAATCCTTGAACTGCCGAATTTTCGTTCTCCTTATTTTGTATTAGATTGAGTATTGATACTGTTTGTTTATCTATCTCTTGTAGATGAGTATTTATCGCTGTAAAGTCCTTTTTTATGATATTTACAGTCGATTCTGTTATTGTGATTTGTTCTTTGAGCAATTTGTAAATGTTTTGTTTATTATTCTTTAAAGAACTGATTTGGCTATCGTACCGTTTCGCATCATCTTGGTCGAGAATCCCGAATAGTTAGTTAGTGAGAGTACCGACTACATTCACTAAACCACGTTTTACCCGGGTATGATTATAAGTAGGTTGAAATATTTTGTTGTTCGTATTTATGTTGAAAAGTTGTTGTTTCATTTGCAAAACTGCAGGTCTACAAAGTTGTCTTAGATGTATCCACCCATTGTTATTGTTACAACCTTGTGTCATCCTGTCAATAGCGGCGTTGTAAATTCCAGCTTCTAACAGCATAGACGATATATTGAAATAGGATATAATCGTCCATGGCTGATGCGATAATTGCGCAGTCCCAATGTTCTCAAAATATATGCTTGTTATATAATTCAACGGAGCGACATCAAAACTTGACTCTGTAAGTGTTGCTGACACTACGCTCAGTATACTTAGTAGTGGAATCATGGTATACAATATAAGTTTAGATTGAAAACAAGGTCGAATTCTCCTCTTTGGGTTTTCACGTTATGGAATGTGTTTCATCTTTTCTGCAGCCTCTTTTACCGTCTCGTCTACTTGTCCTCTCAACCAACACCTTGGTAATTTTCTTTCGCCATGTTCAGTTGCTTCGTTAGAGTCGTTTTTTCGTTTCCGAGTATTGTTGTTGTGGTGAGCTGTTGTTGATAAGACAGAAGAAGTTTTAATATCCAATTCTAAGCCTTGGTCTTCCGTTGTTCGTTCTTTGATTGGAAGAACCGCTAATTTTGTAACTGGCCTTTTTATAAGGACCCTGCCGGGGCCGCGAAGTGTTGCAACACGCACGATTCCATCTTCTCCTGGATGAATCTCCTCAACACGTCCAGTGATCCATCTGGATGGTGGAATATTTTTGTGTAGTACAAGAACTAGCTGTCTTATCTTTAAGTTTGGTGTTTTTGTAGTCCATTTTGCTCGTTGTTGTAATTGGTGCAAATACTCTTGTGAGCACTTCTTCCAAAAATCTTCTTTCATTTTTTGAACCAACTTCCATCTAACCAATGAGTTTATATTTTCTTCAGAAACGCTGGCTTCAGGTTGGGTTAAAGTAGATTATCAAATTAAAAAATGACCAGGAGTTAAAAATGTTGGATCACTCGGATCATAGGTCATTGGCGATATTGGTCTCGAATTGAGGCGAGCCTCTATTTGGTATGTTAATGTTGATAACTCTTCGAAAGTCAGTGTTGTTTCTCCTATCACTCGTTTCAGATGATATTTTACAGATTTTACTGCCGCTTCCCATAATCCACCGAAATGTGGGGTTCCAGGAGGAATAAAATGCCATTTAGTGCCATGTTCTGCAGTTGATGTTACTATGTTTGACGTCATTTGTTCTACTGTTTTTGGTGTTTTTAATTCCATTAGTTCACTAGCCCCAGCAAAATTTGTGCCATTGTCGCTAAATATATCGGTGCATATTCCTCTTCGTGATACAAATCTTTTATATGCCGCCATGAAACCTTCAGATGTTGAATCGCTTACTACTTCAATGTGGACGGCCTTTGTTGCCATACAAACAAATATTGCAAAGTACCCTTTGTATGCTTTATTGCCTCTTCTTTTTGATACTCTAATATTTAATGGTCCGGCGTAATCAACACCTGCTTTCAAAAATGGTCTATTTTGAACAATTCTTGCTTCAGGTAAATTGCCCATTAGTTGATTTTTAATGGTATGATTGAAACGGTGGCATCTTAAACATTTATTTGGTGTCTGACAATATTTCTTCCATTTATTATCCAAAATTTTGCACGGATGTGTGCTAATGTTAACTGGGTCCCACCATGCATTGTTAGTTTATGACTTTCCTGGATTATTAACTTAACTATTGGATGTGAATGTGGTAGAATGATGAGATGTTTCTCATCATATGACCAAGTTGTTGAATTCTGCAGTCGTCCGTCAACCCTCAGTAATCCATCTTTTACAAACGGTATGAGTGACAGCAATTTACTTTTATTATCAATTGGCTTGATGTTTTTTAAATTGTAAATTTATTTCCCAAATTGACCTTGTTGAACGCTCTCAACTAAATGATGAAGAGCTTCTTGCATTTCTTGAGGTGAAATATTGTCGACTGATTTGTATTTTACTAGCTTCAACTTATTAATGAATCGTTTGCAATGTGAGACTATTCTCTGAATCTTTTTTAGATTTGAGTGCCTTACGTATAGTTCATCAAATGGATCTTCGTGATCTTTTACAATCATTGCTTTGGCTGTTGCTACTAATTTTGTTTCTGGAAGATCTTCAAGATTCGCTACCTAAACATGAATCGGCCAATTGATTTGGTTGATCGTTAACCACCTTGGGCCATTCCACCAAAGTTCATGTTTTGCGAGATTTTTCGGTTCCACACCTCTTGATGCACAATCAGCTGGATTCTCAGATGACTTAATATAGTTCCATGTTGATGGGTTAGATAGACTATGAATCTCGGATACTCTGTTGGCCACAAATGTTTTGAATCGATGTGGTTCTGATTTTATCCACGCGAGTACGATTTTTGAGTATGTCCAGGTATACGTTGTTGTTTTTTGAATTTGTAAACTTTTGATTACTCTTGACATCAACCTTGCCAGCAATACAGCTCCACACAACTCTAATCTAGGAACTGTTAGCTTTGTTTTTATTGGTGCAACCTTTGTTTTTGATATTAATAGTTGGGGTTGTGCTGCTCTTACTGGGTCAGCTTTCTGGTAACAGTATATTACGGCTGCATATGCATGTTCGGATGCATCGTAAAATCCGTGTAGTTCAATGGGTGAATTGTTGGATGTTCCTATCCATCTTGGGATTTTGATTTGTTCAAGCGCAGGTAACGCGTTCTTGTAGCTCTTCCACCTAAATGATAAATCGACTGGTAATGGTTCATGCCACGGTTATCCTGGACCAAACCCTGGACCAACTAAAACATGGCCTTGTACAATATGTAAAAACATTGTAAGGGCAAACACTACATCTTTACAGTGTAACAGTTTTAAGGAATGGTTTCATCTCAAGAACTGCACAGGCCTTGCCACACATAAGCAATGGACCAAAACTATATCACGCCATGTTGCCAGACATCAGGTCAACAATCAGGCACGATGTCGCACCAGAACACAATGCGAATGAACATATATCCGGAAACCCCAAGCGATGTGAAAGTAATGCAATTAAATTGCAATGCAATTGCTTCCCAATACTGGTGGATTGTTTTTGAATTGGATACGAACTGTATATCTTCCACTGGAATCACGGCTATGGTTTTCCTCATAAAATTCCTGGCAACGTTGTTTATCTTCTGTTAATGATCTTTCAACCTATTGTCTAGTTCTGTTTTTGTTATTAAACACTGCACTGCTGCCGATTCGTTGTGGTTAACTAGCCCACATATAATCCATCCCAACTCCGTTTTTTGTGCTATTGGTTCCCCAGCTGCCCCTTTAATTACATCATTCAGTACTATTGCAGGGTAGTAATCTGCACAGAGCAATATATCGATTTTGTTAGGCATGTTATAGTTAGGATCTGCCCACAATAAATTGTTGATATGAGGCCACTTCCATGCATTAAAACGGTATTCTGGCAGGTTCCCCACTAGTTCATTTACTATCAATGCGCTTACTTTTGTTTTAAAATTTGAGGAAAATCTTGGCTCAATCTCAAATGTGATTTGTTGTTCTGAAACTCCAGCTTTAATTCCTCCTATACCTCTGAATTCAACGTGTGTTTTTTGGCTCTGTATGTTTAATTTCCTTGCTGCTTCTTGAGTTATGAACGATGCTTGAAAGCCTGGATCAATTAGAACTCTGAGTAGCTCTGACTAACAACCATTTGTTGGAACTTTTACCAACGCTGTGCTTAGAATCACCTGAGCTGCTGTTGTTGTGTTATTTACCATGTGTTCCTGCACTACTGGAGTTATATGTTGGGTCGTTGGACTCCGTGCTGTCAATGATTTGCTCTGCTGGTGTAAATTTGTGTTTGTAGTTGCGCCTTCTTTAGTATGTAAAAGAGTGTGATGTTTACCTTTATATACCCAACATTTTGTTTCTACATGGCACATTCTTGTGACATGATGATCATCTAAACATACTCTACATAAATTTTTTATTGTGCATGTTTTATTTCGATCCATTGTTGACATCTGTAAAAATGATCTGCATGCTTCAATGTTATGTGTTCCCTTACAATTCACACATTTGTATGTTGTTGCTGCTAGTGTTGTTATGGCCTTTTGGGGTTGAGGTCGGCTATTCGATATCGTACTTCGATTTGGCTTGTTTCCTATTGCTTCTAGTGATTGAAACCGTTTTTCCATGAACAACAAAAAATGATTCAAATTTTGACTCCTTTTTGGGTCTTCTAACGTTGTTTCATAAATTTTGATGGTTTCGCAGTCTAATTTCTTCATAAGTATATGTATTATTAACGCATCAAATTTTGCTTCATACTATTGATGTTGTGAATGGCTTCTCTTGTCGTGTCGTGCATTGTTCTAACGCCTGCCGCGGTTTCTACTACCAAATTTGGTTGATTTATTAGTAGGTTAAAATATGTTGTCCCTAGAACTCGTTCGTTGTTAAAGCGATTATTTAATATGTCCCAAGCGAGTGCATAGTTTTCCGCTGTTGATTCTAAATGGTTTATTATCCGAGCCGCTGAGCCTCCTAAATGACCCTTTAAATAGTTGATATTGTGAGTATCCGTCAACAATTGGTTTTTATGTACCAATTTTTCAAATGTATCAGCAAAACTTTTCCACTTCATATTGTCACCATAAAAAATTGGGATTTCTATGACTGGTAATCGAATATCTATTGACTTGGTGTTGTTGTTGTTGTTGTTGTCGGTCTCCATTTTGGTTGTTATCTTTATCACTGTTTGATCATGTGCCCGCTTACAGTTGTCGAAGAAATTTTCTTTGAAATATTTTAATTCTATTTCATCTTCTTCTGAAGCCTCTAAGTTAATTTTTTCGTCCAGGTTCATGATTTGTTCCTTCAACTTTTCTAAATATCTTAACGCAAGCTGAAGTGCTTGTTTTGGCTCTTATTGCGCTAATGCGTCTTCAGCTGCTTCTATTTCCCTGTAAAGGGCTCTCATCTTAATATTTTGAAGTTTTAACACCTGCTCGAACTCTTTCCTGTCTGGTGATGTAGTGTTGGAACTTCTTCCATCTCCCATTGTTGTTTTTTCTGCCGATGTGAATGTCGGAAATTGCGTTTCGTCCCCCGTTGTTGAATGTTTCGGGGTAGTTGGTGGCCCGTTGTTTAATCTTTTACGCATGTCATCGATTAGAAAGTCGTAAGATTCCACTGTCTTACGCCTAGTTTCGAAATAATCATGGTTGTTCTCTAACGGTGGCTGCATTGCTCGGATGGCTTCATCTGTAGCAACAAAATCACCGTATTTTGTTTTTAGTGTAGCTATTTTTGTTTCTAAATAGCTTATTGTTTTACGGTTGCTGCCGTCTTTACGATAGTTCGTATTTAATTGATCTATCTTCTGGGCTGCTATATTCTGTTTCAGTAACAGACCTTGTAAGCTCGTCATTGCTGCTTGGTTGGTAAATGCAGTAGCTTAAATGTTTGCCTGTTTGTTGAATATTGATGATCTGCGATTTGTGCGGTTTGAGCTCTAGTTTATTGATGGCTCGTGTCAGTGCCTGTTGTTGGTTGGTTGCTTCGCTATTTTATAGTACCCGTTGGATGTTCTGCGACTTGAGTTTGATGGCTCAGCTTCAGCGCCTGTTGTTGGTAGGCTTCGCTATTTTATAGTACCCGTTGGCTGTGCTACAGTATTCCAGTATTTTCTTAGGTGTCCGTTGTTTTTTGGTTTCGAAGGAGCAATGTTTTATTCTTAATCAGAATAAACACAATTCGATTTTTAGTGGACTGTTATCCGCTCGCCTCTGGTGGGTGCTATGACAATAACAATATAATCCCAATGTTTTATTCTTAATCAGAATAAACACAATTCGATTATTAGTGGATTGTTATCCGCTCGCCTCTAATGGGTGCTATGACAATAACAATAACTCGATAGTTGTTCGTAAAAACCTATATTTTATTCATTTAAATTTGTGGTTTATACACAAATTGGTATGCATTGATTATACCAACAAATAAGTACTTAAAACTAAAATGGCTGATGTTCTGTATATTGCCCAAATAGCAATTTTGTGTTAACTTACATAATTTAATATATTTTAAACATTTACAAATTGCAAATTCAATATAATTATAAATTCTGATTGCCAATATATTGTCTTTTACCATAGAGAAACATATATAGAGAGAAATAACCTCTATTCACACAAATTGTATATAGAATACTGATAATACAAATAAAAGTACAACCAGAGATGAAAGGTTAAGCAATATACAAATTTTACAAATTATACATTGCATTCTTTCTGTCTTATATGAAACAATAAACAAAGCAAATCAAAATAAAAAAAAGAGAATTTATTCTCTTCCATTTAATTATATCAGCTTTATTTGTATGTTTTTTCGATAATAATAGTATGTATTATTGTATTGTTTTCTAACCTATAGCCTAATGAACTTAAACTATTGCCTAATGAAAATTTTATTCAATTGGTATGATTCCAATTGGTCAAATTGTTTTGATTTCATTAAAATTATTTTCAAATTATAATCACAATTGCTTTGATAAGTTTTGTTCAAAAATCAAATGTTAATTTAAATTCTCTTATTTCGTTTAGTTGAACTTGGTTGATTGTATGAGAAGGACGTTTTTTATCATCAGGGTTTTTTTTATTAAGAAATTTGATTTATCAATTAAAACAATAAAGATTTATTGTTTTAATTGAAGAAAATGTTTTTATTTTTTATAATACACAATTCTTTTTTTATAATAAAATCTTTGTCAGAGAATAAAGTATTGTAATCGATTCGTGAATAATGAATTTTATTCTCTCGCAAATTAAAATTCTCGCTCGTGCCTCGCTCAAATTTTAAACTTTTGCTTGAGAATAAACTACTTCATTATTCACTCATTGATTAAACTACTATTATATTTGAAAGAGAAATATTTCTTTTGCTTTATTTTCTATTTTACTTTTACTTAAATACGAAAAAATACGATAATTATAAAATAGAAAATAAAAAAAAAGTACTCGTATGTATGAGTGTTTAAATATATAAGGTGCGTTCGATTTGACGGAAACAACTGAAAAAACAACAACAATTGCATTTAATTTTTTAGTTGCTTCAGTTGTTTCAGTCAAATCGAACACGGCTATAATTTAAGGATTGTATTGGGATGATAATTTTTTATATTTAACAAATATAATTTCATTCATTGATAATTTTTTGTTTTTGTATATTTTCTATTTTACTTTTACTTAAATACGAAAAAATACGATAATTATAAAATAGAAAAAGTACTCGTATGTATGAGTGTTTAAACTTTAAATATATAATTTAAGGATTGTGTTGGGATGATAATTTTTTGTTTTTGTATATTGAAGAAGCAAATGATTGAATTTGTTATTTGGGTTACGAATTGTTTGTTTTGTTGTCAAGATTTTTTATTTATTTTTTCATTTCTTTTTAAATGGATTTGAACTATATTAAGTTTTTATTGTCCTAGGTCGATGACTTTAGATTTTAGAATATATCAATTTAGTTTGGTCAGAGTTTGATTTAAATTGATTCATTTGGTCGTGTTTGATATAATTACTTCGGTCTGAAAGATCTGAGATTACATTCATGAGCTCAAAGTGAAATTCTTACCCATGCTTTTTTGGCATTTCTCGACGTTTTAGGACCTACTGATTCTAAAAAAGCGACAAACAAAAATGTATGTCTGTCTGTCGGCCGGCCGTCCGCCGTCCGTCCGTCACAACCTACGAAATCTAGAAAACCGCTGAACGGATTTGAAATTTTTTTTTCTAAAAATAGGATTACTCAATAGAAAGAGCCGAAAGGACGATGTGTTCGATAGCTGTACCGGAAGCGTGTCAAAAAAATCGTCAAGTGTGTCAAAACAAAGAAATTTGCATATTTTTTGCTTAAAATACGTTCATTTTAAGTGATTACGAGTAGGAACATTGAATTTGGAGAAATCATGATGGTCGGGATTGGTATGGGAGACCAAAATCTAGATTTTTGCATTATAAGTTTGTCAAAAAAATGTTGTCAAGTGTGTAAAAAGAAAGATTTTTATTTATTTTTTTACTCAATTTTTTGGAAAAAAATAAAATTAATAATATGTATGCATGAAAATATATTATTATTATAGAGAATTATAACATTATAAGATTGTCAAAAAAATAATGTCAAGCGTGTCAAAAATGATTTCATTGATTTTTTTAGCCAATTTTTTGGAAAAAAAAATTTATCTGTTTTTATGAATTGGTTTTATTGAATTGGTTATAGTTTTTGAAATAGTTTTGGAATTTTGATAAAAGTTTGTTTTTTTGATTTTGTAATAATTTTTACTATATTTTTAGAATTTTGGAAAAACTTTGAATTCTTAAGAATTTTTGGAATTTTATTAGAATTTAGAAAAAGTTTAAATATTTGATTTTATTCTAATTTTTGGAATGTTTTTGGTATTTTTCAATTTTTTATTTTGTTATAATTTTTGCAATATTTTTAGAGTTTTGGAAAAAGTTTGGATTTTTAAGAATTTTTGGAATATTAATGGAATTTAAAAAAGTTTAAGTATTTGATTTTATTCTAATTTTTGGAATATTTTTGGAATTTTGAAAAAGTTTGATTTTATTTAAGTTTTACAATATTTTTGGAGTTTGAAAGAAATATGAATTTGTGATTTTGTAATATTTTCTCGAAACGCTAAATGGAGATGATTTTGAGTAGTTTGCTGAGTGTATCATCTTTTCACTAAATTATGTTAATTTTGGATCTGTTATAATTTTCCGGCAACGTATTGATGTTTCGTGTTAGTTTTGAAATAAATTTCTAAACAGAGATAAAAAGTACTTATACTTTAACAAATCAAAATAAAAAAAGAGAAACATTTATATGTTTTGAAATTTCTTTTGCTTTATATTCTATTTTACTAATGAGACAACAAAAAATACGATGATAAAATACAATTAATAATAAAAAAAAAACTCGCATGGATTAGTGTTTCCTTTGACATGTTATATAAATATATAAAGGTTTTTAGAATTCATTGATAATTTTGGTTTGTTTTTGTAAGTTAAAAATGGTCAAAATAATTTTTCAGTTTTTGAAGAATTTGGGTTACGCGTTGTTGTTGTTGGCTACATAGATAGATATTTGATTTATTTTTCATCTTTCAAATGCACTTTAACCATATGTTTAGGTTGTTGACTTTAGCCAATTTTTTTGGTCAGAAATTGATTTAATTTGATTTGGTTGTGTAGGATAAAAATATTTTTAAATTTCAAAATCTATGTATGAAAATTTGTATCAATTTAATGTTTTAAATTTGAATACATGAGTTCTAAAAGAATAGATTATGAAATTTAAAAATATTATTTTCCAATAATTTGTCTTATGATAACTTTAAACAAATTGGGTTTAAAGTAGTTATGCGGTTATGTGTTCTAAAAACTTTTTTACTTTATATGGCTCAAAAATACATTTACCTTAAAATTAATGTTTAATCATATCAAAGCGATACAGTAGATCGTTGTTTGTGATATAATTATAACACCTGCAGCCAAATTCTGTGACTGTGAAGTGGTGAAGTGTTAAAAATTTCTTTATTTCGATTTTATCACCAAATTTTTATCATTTTAACATTTTTTGCGATTCTATATGCAATTTATGTGCGATGTAAGTGTTAAAAAATCTTAAAGTAAGTAGGCGACTCACTAAATATCAAACGTCAATGCATAAAATTTTCATTGATTGTTTTATTTAATAGAATTATTATAAAAAATCCTTTATTTATTAATATTTTCAAAATAAATTATTTTTTGTGAACAAAATATAATGGTTGAGCGAAATTAATTTTTAATTGGATTAAATAAAAGATTTGTTCAATTAATTCATGCCGTCAGTTATGCAAAGACATATTTATGAGAAATGCTGAAATAAACGAGATGTCAAGTATATTGCTATTTTTTGCAGATAAGACTTATTTTGACTCTAGTGGGGTCATAATTAAAGTTCTAATCTAAAAACAGGAATTTGTTCCTCTATTGTTCAAGAAATATAGATTTTGAAAGAATTCTATAATATCTCATTAGAAGTATGTTATATTACCGTTCTGGAAAAAAAGTAATATTTGTAAAAGTACTATCTTCATCACGACTACGATAGCAGACGTCGATCTTTTTAACAATATTCTGAACACACTTCTGCATAAGTGTTCAGATTAGGGTTTCTAATCCGGATATCCGGATATCGAATTATCCGGATTATTCGACCATATTTTGACTATTCGATTATCCGGATACTTTTTTGCAACTATCCGAATATTAAAAAACCCTTTATTTTATAAAAAAATAATCAAACTGCGTTGAAAAGTTCAAATAACTATTAACTTGCGTTGCAAAGTTTGTTAGTGCAGTGAAGTGACTACAAGTTTTAAAAATTTATTTAAAACTTTAATGTTTTGAAAACTGTAATCATTGAATATTTTATGAAACACTTCGTGAATCTGCAGTGTAAAGATATTTTACTAATATTTATTTAATGCTATGTTAATTTAAAAAAAATAATGTTTTGTAAACTTGTGGCTCTGTCAATAAAATCTGAAGTGTTGGCTATTTTTTTAAAGTTTATGAGAGCTGTACTTCTAAATTATGACTCTGAGGAAATCACTAATGAAAATACTATTGAAAGTGAAGATGAAGAAAGTCTAAGTAGTGAAGTTTGTATAAACAATCGTGACTGCAGAAAGTACTTGAGAATGCTATTGCTTTAATTACTCATGTTGAGAAGCAGAATGAAGGAAGTTGCATATTGCTGAAAAAAGATTTCATTTATTTAAATAATTTTAAAAAACGGAGGGCAATTTAAATATTCTATATTGCGTATTATTACCAATAAAACCTACATCGACTGCAACGGAGCGGGTATTTTCAATTTCTGGTCTTACCAGGACAAAAATTAGAACTCGACTCAATTTCGAGACATTGTAATAATTAATTAATTGATGCAATAATTTTTCTAAAATATGCATTTTTATAAATGCATCAATAACTTCATTAATTTAAGTAAATTTATCAATAATTGTATTTTTTTATTATTATTATTTATGATTCGTTACTATTTTTTTTTGTTATTTTTTGACTATATTGTATAAAAATTAATTAATATAGATACACGAAAAATATACATAAATGATTTAAATACCGCAGAGTTAAAAACATGTTTTATTTATTGTTTAATTATCCGGGTATCCGGATTATCCGGATAATTTATTGTTGATGTATTCGATATTCGGATAATCAAATAGGTCGGATATTTAGAAACCCTAGTTCAGATAGAGACAGATGACAGATGGTATTGTGCTCTTGCATTATTTGTAATTGCCAGTTTCATTTTCAAAAAACATTAAGTTCAAGAAAACAATACATAAACCTACGACAAACATGAGCGTTTTGATACATGAATGTAAATCTAGTTGACTGTATATACGTATATACATATAGATATATTAATTCCGAACTACGGTCTAAAACACATAAATACCAATCATTTTGAATAACACAATTTAAACATCAATTTAACTATATTTAAATATTTTCGAAGTTAAATTTGAAAAAAAATTTTTGATGTTATTTTGAAATCTTAAATAAACAAATCACATTGGTGTAATTGTGTTTTTTGACATAATGGCGTTAGCAACAAAAGCATTCATTTTATTTTTTCACAAACCAAAAGTCAGTGTTAACTTTTCAGTTTTAACATTTCACTAATTTAGATTTTTTTACGGTGAAGTGATAAAAAATTTATCACTACACCGCTTCACAGTTACAGAATTTGGCTGCTGATGTTCTAAATAATATGATATAAGTTTATCCTTTGAGCTGCTTGTTTTAGGTAGATTTCATATAAAATCTACCTATTGCAATGGGAATTCTTGGAGTTCCGGATAAAATTTTAACAAAATGAATTTATTAGGCGTCGAGGAGAAACATATTTTTAATGCCGGGTGAAAAACACGTGAAATCAGCAAGGTCTGGAAATGAGGTTTTAATTTTGTATAATTAGAATTCGTTGACATCAATAAAAAAAAGTTTCTGCGTTTTTAGTATTTTTTTTAACCCTGTCTAAGATACAGGGTGTTGAAAAATCAAGAAATTGCTCGACCCTGGTGTATTGAAATGGCTCTACAGTCAAAACTACTGGACTGATTTTATGGTTATACAACTCAAAATGTATGTATTAAACAGAGCAAAATAATAATTCACATTATATGACCTTGAACAGTTTCTTTTAGAAACATAACGGTAAAAAATTCAAATTCGATTTGTTTTTTTTTATTAATTTTATTGCAACACGCCTTAAAATGTTTCATCATAAAAAAAGTGGAGTTAAAAAATGAACAGTGTTTTTTGGATTTACATATATGTTTTTATAATAAATAACATAATGAACAGTAAAAAATGAACAGTGTTTTTTGGATTTACATATATGTTTTTATAATAAATTTTTAATTTTAACTCAAAATAAATATTTTACACATTTTTTATCATTTATTTAATTTTACATTACTAAATTCCGTTTGCAGTAACTGTCCGTGTGCTTTGTTGATGGTAATTGGAAAAGCGAGTTGCACTGGAAACTAAACGTTTGAATCTGTTGGGATCATTGAAATATGTGGCCTGTCTGTCGTGCAGCATCCTCTTCGAATTTTCCACTCAAAATTGTAGCTTCTATGACATTGTTCATCATCTTTTTCCCCGAAGTTCAAAAAGTTTGTGCAATTTCAAAATATGTGACATATTTGAAATTACAGAATGTGTCACAACAACACATATAAACATATAGGCTCTACAACATAATGCTTTTTAAGACGTTGATGACGCAAATTTCTTTTTTTTTATACACTCAAAAAAATGTTACCGGTATAATTTACAAAATTGGTTTGTAAAAGTGCTAACAAAATATTTTTGTGAATTTACCAAAAAATGTTACATTTTATATAAAATTTTGTGTTGTCCATTTGCCTTTTTTTAAATCTGAAAAGCATTTGTAAACTTACTAATTGTTTTTGTGATTTGGATTAAAAACGTATAAATTCATAAATAGTTCTAAGCACAATTCATTTTCATTGTTTAAACAAAAATAATGTTAAGGTTATATCGCTTTTTTTTCAATTTTAAATCATAAATCATATATACATAACAAAATAAAATTAATTATACAAAATTTTGTAAAATTTTGTTAACAGAAAAATGACATTCTACAATTTTTGTTGTAAAACCTAATACGAATATTGCAGATTTTTTTTTTAAACTTACAAAGAGACTTATGCAATTTAAGAAACAAACATATTTTTTACAAAAAAACAGTTTGCTGTTACAAACGTTTTATAAAATTTCATAATTGAAGTTATAACCAAAATATTAAACAGTTTCAATTTGGTTGTTGTCTAAGTAAAAATTCGAAGAAATTTTTTAAAATCGTGGTAATTTAGTGGTTCATTATTGATAAATAGTGGAAGTGATAAATGATAAATTTAGCAGACATATGCTATGCACAGGTAAGAAATTTAGATATTTCGATATTAAGATGCTCCTGACCGATTAAGGAGACATTGGAATTAGAGATAATGGCGGCATCTTTCCTAGGGCGGAACGAAATTGGATAATAGAGGATAACTGTAGTTTCCGAACTGCATATCCTTAAACAAATAGAGAATAATCAAATCCAGCACAAATTTCAAGAACCACTTAATCGGTGACGGGCAGTATAAAGTAAAAAGGTATCAAAACCTTTCATTGTTTCAGATGTTTCAAAAGACATTGATGCTCATTTAAACGTTTTTCCCACTCTTTCTAGAACCAGTGAGTATTGTTGTGTTGCTGATAGCTGCAAAAAAATTTTTCAAATGTAGATAAATTTAGAAGACATTTAAAAAAGAATAAGCATGATAATATTTTAAATGTGAGTCATTCTTCTTTAGGAAATATTAGTAGAGTAGTAAAATTGTCACTTTATCTTCGTCTAACATTCAAGATGCATCAGTTGAGCAGGACTTCGAAAACAACACTTTTCCAAGAAAAGTAAAGAAAAGTACATAAGATTTAGTGTTGTACTTAATTGAAAGACTGCAAAAGTAATTTTATTGTTTAGTTTTAAGCTTATTTTTTTTTAAATTATTGGATTACGCTTGGAAAGATTTTATGTAACTTTGAAATAAATAATACTTATAAACTTTAAATAACAAAATAAATAAAATATGACAAATGTTAGCAAAAATTATGTTTTTTTATTAACGACGTCCCCATATAGCATAAATATATACATATTTATATACATATATATATATATATATATATATATATATATATATATATATATATATATATATATATATATATATATATAATATATATATATATATATATATATATATATATATATATATATATATATATATATATATATATATATATATATATAAGATTTGATATTTGGCTTGTATATATTATATAAATAATAAAATTTTTTGGGTAAAGCCAATAAATAAAACAATAATTATGATTGTTTATCCAACAATTGTTCGGTTTATTCAAAAAACCATCTTCAAGGATAATATATATTATAAAAAAAAAATAATAATTCTTATACAAGAAAAAAAAACAATCAAGTAATAATGTTACAACAATGACGTTAAAATCACAAAAAAATAGTTATTTTATTAACGATTTTTTAATAACTATTTTTTTTTAATAACTATTTTTTGTGATTTTAACGTCATTGTTGTAACATTATTACTTGATTGTTTTTTTTTTGTATAAGAATTATTATTTTTTTTTTATAATATATATTATCCTTGAAGATGGTTTTTTGAATAAACCGAAACAATTGTTGGATAAACAATCATAATTATTGTTTTATTTATTGCTTTACCCAAAAAATTTTATTATTTATATATATATATATATATATATATATATATATATATATATATATATATATATATATATATATATATATCTATATATATCTATATATATATATTTATATATATATATATATATATATATATATATATATATATATATATATATATATATATATATATATATATATATATATATATATATATATATATATATATATATATATATATATATATATATATTTATATTATATATATATATATATATATATATATATATATATATATATATATATATATATATATATTATATATATATATATATACATATATATATATATATATATATATATATATATATATATATATATATATATATATATATATATATATATATATATATAATATTATATATATATATATATATATATTATATATATATATATATATATATATATATATATATATATATATATATATATATATATATATATATATATATATATATATATATATATATATATATATATATATAATATATATATATATATATATATATATATATATATATGGGTAGTAGCGGGGTAGCAAAATCCGAAATTCGACGTCCACGCCGTGCTGCCTGGGTAATGCTGACAGAATTAGGTTGGTGTATTAGAGACAAGCAGAGTGAAAACTGCTTAGTCAATGACGCTACATCACGGCGAATTGGCGCTCTACAACCAATGCGACTCAAGCGTCTGTTCTCCATGTCAGGGGCGGCTTGGATCGAGCGTCTGTCTTGAATCAAGCGGCTCGCTATATAAACGTGTAAAAAGGTTGTTTCTGGTGACCTTAATATGCAGAACGGACCCATTCTCGACAATTTGGGTTGGGCCTAAGGTTAACACCCTAACCCCGGAAAAAAAACTAATATGTTAAATTTGATTATCAGAAACAGAAAACAGACCCGGAAACAACAACAGAATTTTACCTGGACGTGAAAAAGGACCAGACTACCGAATCGGAACGTGGAACGTGCGCAGCCTGAGCGCTCCTGACGCTCTATAAGTCTAGAAACAGAGGCTGAGAGGTATAGGATGGATATTATTGCTCTACAAGAAATTAGACAGCCGATAATCGGAAAACAAGATTTGGATAGTCACTCTCTATACTGTAGTGGTCATCCTTCTCGAAGAGAATTTGGAACTGGCTTTCTTGTTGGTGCACGCATACAAGAAGCGGTGATGAAATTCATCCGGTCAGTGAGAGGATCTGATACATACGTGTACGCGGTACATATAACAATATTTCTCTTATTGCCGTGCATGCACCAACTGAAGCTAAGACCGTCGACGAGAAGGATAATTTCTACATAGCACTGGAAGAGGTTATGAAACAAACACCAACACGCGACTTCATTATGGTTCTTGGTGACTTTAATGGACAGGTTGGAAGAGATATCTCTTATGGAAATGTGGTGGGTCCAACAGCCTGCATTTGAATTCGAATGATAATGGTGAGAGAATGACTGAGTTTGCATTATCAAATAATATGAGAATTGCCAGTACGTTCTTTCCGCATCGATCGATTCATAAGCAGACTTGGGTCTCACTGAATGGAAATACTCGAATCAAATTGATCACGTTCTAGTAACAACACGTTTCTTTTCGAGCGTTCTGGATGTGCGATCCTTTAGAGGTGCATACATTGGAAGTGACCACTTCCTTGTATGTGCAACGATAAGGTTCCACTTCCCAAGTCCAGGCATTCCAAAATTCAATCAACGGAAACGTTTTAACATCTCAACATTAAAGAATGCTGAAACAGAAGAGAGATATCAAATCCATATTGCCGAAACATTGGAGAAATCAGTAACCATTAATGGAGACGTCGATAAGTCATGGTATTTGCTCAAAGATGCTGTTTTAAGCGCTGCTGAGGGAATACTTGGACGACCACAGAACCACTCCCAGAAGCCATGGATGGATCAAGCATGCCTTGATGCTATTCAATACAAAAGAGATTGCTATCTGAAGTGTCTACAAGGACGCAACACCAGGTCCACGAAGGAGAATTATAAACTGGCAAGACAAGCCGTTACAAAGCTATGTAGACGAACGAAGAGAGAATGGTGGAAGAGACAGTGTGAGGAGATTGAAAGCTTCAATAAGGAACATAAATCGCGTAACTTCTTTCAACAGGTTAAAACCTTAAAGAAGGGCCCTCAAACTAGATCGACTGCTATTCAAAACGAAGATGGGGAGCTACAAGTAGACCTTAAAAATATTTTAGATACTTGGGCCGCTTATTTTGAGATCTTCTCAACTTAAGTGACCAGCAACAAGTCGGGCGACGAGCTAAGCTTATTCGTGCGTCACATGTAGACGAACCCACCAAAGAGGAATTCGATGCGGCGCTGTCAAAATTAAAATGCAATAAAGCACCTGGTATCGACGATATAACATCCGAAATGATTGTACATGGTGGCGAAACTCTATCCTTAAGATTGTTTGAACTTGTTCAAATGATCTGGAGGACTGAAACCATGCCACAGGACTGGAACACAGCTATGCTGATACCAATCCATAAAAAGGTAATCGCCTACAATGTGCAAACTACAGAGGAATCGCCCTCCTCTGCACAGCATATAAGATCTTTTCCTACATTTTGCTATCCAAAATCAATCCTTTTGCTGAACAACTGTTTGGAGAATATCAGTGTGGTTTCCGGCGGGGCCGAGGTACCACCGATGCACTTTTCTCGATAAGGATGATTTTGGAAAAGTGCCGAGAGTTCAACATACCTGTGCACCAACTTTTCATTGATTTCAGGCAGGCCTACGACTCTCTCGAACGAGAGACTCTATGGTCTGCTCTGGTGTCAATGGTAATTCCTGGTAAACTGGTATCACAATGCAAAATGACAGTACAGAACTCTCAATGCTGTGTACGAGTAGAGAACGAAATATCAAAGCTTTTTAAAGTCGACTCCGGTTTAAGACAAGGTGATGCTATCTCTCCTATACTTTTTAATCTAGCCTTGGAATATGTGTGCCGTCAAAAGAAACTACCGATTAATAACAATATCTTGTCAATAAACTCAGTACAGATGATTGCTTACGCTGATGATGTTGTCATCCTCGGCCGAAGTGAAGCTGTTATGAGTGAGACTTTCAAGTCGCTTGAGAGTGGTGCTAGGAAAATTGGTCTGCAAATTAACTACAATAAAACCAAACATATGAATGTTTCAAGAGAGGCTGAGAAGAAAGATTTGATGTGCGGCGATGAACGAATTGAGGGAGTTGAATCTTTTAAATATTTGGGATCAATGCTTGACTCAAACAACAGCATACTTACAGATATTAAAGCTCGAATCGCTGCAGGTAATCGAGCTTTCTACTCAATTAAACCTCTCCTTGGATCACCGTATGTATCAACTAACACCAAGTTCAAGTTATACAAGCCGTTGATTAGACCGGTTGTGATGTATGGGTCACAAACGTGGACCCTTACACAAAATGACGAATCGCATTTATCTGTATTTGAGCGTAAGATCCTGCGCTACATTTTTGGTCCACTTAAGACAGACGATGGAGAGTATAGAACCCGGTATAACTTTGAGATCAGAGACCTTCTTGAGGGTCCTGATATAATAGGTTGTATCCGTTCTAATAGGATTGCTTGGTTTGGGCATGTTCTACGAGCCGATTCACAGTCTGGAATGATTAGAAAAATGTACGTTAGTACCCCAGGGAGTGGTAGACCGCGAGGTAGACCACGTCTACAATGGGAGACTGACGTAATAAACGACCTTAAAAAATCGGCTGCCATGGTAATTATGTCGCTGTTGCGAATGACCGTGGTGAATATTCAAAGCTGATTAACCTGGCAACGCTCCTACACGGAGCATGAACGCCTTAAAAAAAAAAAAGAAATATATAAATATTTATATATTTCTTTATATAATATATATATAAATATATATATATATATATATATATATATATATATATATATATATATATATATATATATATATATATATATATATATATATATATATATATATAATATATATATATATATATATATATATATATATATATGTATATATATATATATATATATATATATATATATGTATATATATATATATATATATATATATATATATATATATATATATATATATATATATATATATATATATATATCGTCGCTTTAATAATGAAACAACGTATGCTATTTATACGTTGTTTTTATATAATAGGTGCGCTGCATTACCCATAAGGGCATCTTTGAATTGGCGTTTTTACATTTTCGAATTATTTTATGACTGGGGTAAGAATTAATAAATTATAATTAACGTCCATGCAAATGCATGCGCACATCAAACTTTAAACTCAAATATCTCGAAACTATACTTTTGCGTATACGTCATTTCATTATTAAAGCGACGATATATATATATATATATATATAAATATATATATATATATATATATATATATATATATATATATATATATATATATATATATATATATATATATATATATATATATATATATATATATATATATTAGTGATGGGAACAATCGAATGATTTCAACAATCGAATAAATAGTAGTCGACATGTTGTAACAATCGAATAATTATTCGATCGTCAACAAAGTAGAACACACCACCCCTAGGGTCACAAAACTAAAAACTCGTTGGATTTTGGTCACTTCATTTTTCAGTTAAAAAAAAAACTTAATAATAAAAAATTATGTTTCTATTAGGTAAGGATGAATATGTCTATATGCGTATTTTCAGTATTGAGTTAAACGATCTAGCTACATTTTTTAAAAATTAATATCACATGGGCTTTCCGTATTTTATTCTAACTT
>OY856186.1:135192953-135279946 GCA_963693315.1 Diogma glabrata
TTTCATCACAAACGGTTATAATTAATCTTTTGGTACCGTGGTAAGGGTATCATATCTTAAACCTATAAATCCTACAATCGTTATAGATAAATTTCATAAAACAATATTTCAAAAAAATCTTAAGCAAACACTTTGAGTTTCACACTTTGATGTCTTGATACCTGTTACATCCAAAGTGTAATAAAACAACAGTCATAACTCAACAATAATCAAACTACGCAAAACCAATATATTTAACAGACAAGTTTGTTTAATTTCTCCTACTTAATGAAATCCCAAAATGTTACAATAAACTGAAAATTCTAATTAAAATCCTCGTTTTAATTCCGAATAATATTTTTGTCAAAATCAATTAATCCAATTTTTTCAATAACAAAAAAATTAATTTATTTACAACGGAAAAATATATTTAAACATAAATAAAACAACGGATATATAAAATTCTTCTATTCCTTTTCCAAAAGTAATTCATTCACTACCAAGAAACAATACATATTTAAATATAAATAAACAACGCACATGCATATACTTTTACAATATTCATTAAATTATTTTACTCCTTTATCTCAAAAAACGAAACAAAATGTTTTACTATAATCTATTTATGACAAATTGAAGTATGTATTCTCAAAAACAAAACACAAAATAAAATTTTTCTTCAAATACTTTTTCATTGATGTAATATTTTTTATTTCATTGTTATTGTACTACTATACATATAAATATATAAAGCCGATGTTTTAACAACTCGTTTTTAGGACCTAGATTGTTATTTGATTAATTGTTGAATCACTAATTTCCAAATGAATGATAAACAAAAAAAACTACCAAGTACCTACGCCTATTATAAAAAATAATGTAAAATTATATCATTCCTTGATATTATTAGGATATTATTGTTCCAAATAATAACTCCAAATAATAACAAATTTTTCCAAATAATAACTCACATCAAATACCAATTTTTTCAGCAAAATATTTTTTTGTAGGGATTAAAAGACAAAGATACACAAACAAATATTTATCAATAATATATATAAAATAATTCTTCAATTATTCCTTTTAAATTTTGATAAAATATTAAATAACTATAGCTCAAAGCTTTTTAGATTTTTCATTGTATAGTTGAAGTATTTTCAGAAACATTTTGCAAATAATTTTTTAAATCAAGAAAAGAAAACTACCTACAGGACCTAATTCAACTATTTTTCAACCTCTCGATAACTATTTATTCGATTGTTCCATTCAATTACTAATAAAAAAATAGTTATTCAAATAAAAACACTTCGAATAAAAAAACCTTTCGAATAACAAAACTAGTAGTAAAAACACTCCGAATAAAAAAACACTTCGAATAAAAAAACCTTTCGAATAACAAAAATAGTAGCAAAAACACTTCGAATAAAAAAATTAGTAATGAAAACACTTCGAATAAAAAAACTAGTAATGAAAACACTTCGAATAAAAAAACTAGTAATGAAAACACTTCGAATAAAAAAACTAGTAATGAAAACACTTCGAATAAAAAAACTAGTAACTATTTTTATTCGAATGAATTTTTTATTCGGTGTCTGTTATGAACAATCGAATAATTCGAAATGTTTCAACAATCGAATAATTCGATTGTTTTTATTCGATTGTTCCCATCACTAATATATATATATATATATATATATATATATATATATATATATATATATATATATATATATATATATATATATATATATATATATATATATATATATATATATATATATATATATATATATATATATATATATATGTATATATTTATGCTATATGGGGACGTCGTTAATAAAATATAATTTAAAAAAAAATAATCTTAAAACTAAACAATAAAATTACTTTTGCAGTCTTTCAATTAAGTACAACACTAAATCTTATGTACTTTTCTTTACTTTTCTTGGAAAAGTGTTGTTTTCGAAGTCCTGCTCAACTGATGCATCTTGAATGTTAGACGAAGATAAAGTGACAATTTTACTACTCTACTAATATTTCCTAAAGAAGAATGTCTCACATTTAAAATATTATCATGCTTATTCTTTTTTAAATGTCTTCTAAATTTATCTACATTTGAAAAAATTTTTTGCAGCTATCAGCAACACAACAATACTCACTGGTTCTAGAAATAGTGGGAAAAACGTTTAAATGAGCATCAATGTCTTTTGAAACATCTGAAACAATGAAAAAGTTTTGATACCTTTTTACTTTATACTGCCCGTCACCGATTAAGTGGTTCTTGAAATTTGTGCTGGATTTGATTATTCTCTATTTGTTTAAGGATATGCAGTTCGGAAACTACAGTTATCCTCTATTATCCAATTTCGTTCCGCCCTAGGAAAGATGCCGCCATTATCTCTAATTCCAATGTCTCCTTAATCGGTCAGGGGCATCTTAATATCGAAATATCTAAAATTTCTTACCTGTGCATAGCATATGTCTGCTAAATTTATCATTTATCACTTTCACTATTTATCAATAATGAACCACTAAATTACCACGATTTTAAAAAATTTCTTCGAATTTTTACTTAGACAACAACCAAATTGAAACTGTTTAATATTTTGGTTATAACTTCAATTATGAAATTTTATAAAACGTTTGTAACAGCAAACTGTTTTTTTGTAAAAAATATGTTTGTTTCTTAAATTGCATAAGTCTCTTTGTAAAGTTTAAAAAAAAATCTGCAATATTCGTATTAGGTTTTACAACAAAAATTGTAGAATGTCATTTTTCTGTTAACAAAATTTTACAAAATTTTGTATAATTAATTTTTATTTTGTTATGTATATATGATTTATGATTTAAAATTGAAAAAAAGCGATATAACCTTAACATTATTTTTGTTTAAACAATGAAAATGAATTGTGCTTAGAACTATTTATGAATTTATACGTTTTTAATCCAAATCACAAAAACAATTAGTAAGTTTACAAATGCTTTTCAGATTTAAAAAAAGGCAAATGGACAACACAAAATTTTATATAAAATGTAACATTTTTTGGTAAATTCACAAAAATATTTTGTTAGCACTTTTACAAACCAATTTTGTAAATTATACCGGTAACATTTTTTTGAGTGTATAAAAAAAAAGAAATTTGCGTCCATCAACGTCTTAAAAAGCATTATGTTGTAGAGCCTATATGGTTTATATGTGTTGTTGTGACACATATTGTAATTTCAAATATGTCACATATTTTGAAATTGCACAAACTTTTTTGAACTTCGGGGAAAAAGATGATGAACAATGTCATAGAAGCTACAATTTTGAGTGGAAAATTCGAAGAGGATGCTGCCACGACAGACAGGCCACATATTTCAATGATCCCAACAGATTCAAACGTTTAGTTTCCAGTGCAACTCGCTTTTCCAATTACCATCAACAAAGCACACGGACAGTTACTGCAAACGGAATTTAGTAATGTAAAATTAAATAAATGATAAAAAATGTGTAAAATATTTATTTTGAGTTAAAATTAAAAATTTATTATAAAAACATATATGTAAATCCAAAAAACACTGTTCATTTTTTTACTGTTCATTATGTTATTTATTATAAAAACATATATGTAAATCCAAAAAACATTGTTCATTTTTTAACTCCACTTTTTTTATGATGAAACATTTTAAGGCGTGTTGCAATAAAATTAATAAAAAAAAACAAATCGAATTTGAATTTTTTACCGTTATGTTTCTAAAAGAAACTGTTCAAGGTCATATAATGTGAATTATTATTTTGCTCTGTTTAATACATACATTTTGAGTTGTATAACCATAAAATCAGTCCAGTAGTTTTGACTGTAGAGCCATTTCAATACACCAGGGTCGAGCAATTTCTTGATTTTTCAACACCCTGTATCTTAGACAGACAGGGTTAAAAAAATACTAAAAACGCAGAAAACTTTTTTTTATTGATGTCAACGAATTCTAATTATACAAAATTAAAACCTCATTTCCAGACCTTGCTGATTTCACGTGTTTTTCACCCGGCATTAAAAATATGTTTCTCCTCGACGCCTAATAAATTCATTTTTTTAAAATTTTATCCGGAACTCCAAGAATTCCCATTGCAATAGGTAGATTTTATATGAAATCTACCTAAAACAAGCAGCTCAAAGGATAAACTTATATCATATTATTTAGAACATCAGCAGCCAAATTCTGTACTGTGAAGCGGTGTAGTGATAAATTTTTTATCACTTCACCGTAAAAAAATCTAAATTAGTGAAATGTATGTATATATATATATATATATATATATATATATATATATATATATATATATATATATATATATATATATATATATATATATATATATATATATATATATGTATATATATATATATATATATATATATATATATATATATATATATATAAATATATATATATATATATATATATATATATATATATATATATATATATATATATATATAATATATATGTATATATTTATGCTATATGGGGACGTCGTTAATAAAAAATAATTAAAAAAAAATAAGCTTAAAACTAAACAATAAAATTACTTTTGCAGTCTTTCAATTAAGTACAACACTAAATCTTATGTACTTTTCTTTACTTTTCTTGGAAAAGTGTTGTTTTCGAAGTCCTGCTCAACTGATGCATCTTGAATGTTAGACGAAGATAAAGTGACAATTTTACTACTCTACTAATATTTCCTAAAGAAGAATGTCTCACATTTAAAATATTATCATGCTTATTCTTTTTTAAATGTCTTCTAAATTTATCTACATTTGAAAAAATTTTTTGCAGCTATCAGCAACACAACAACCGTAAAAATTCATTCACCGTAAAAAAATCTAAATTAGTGAAATGTTAAAACTGAAAAGTTAACACTGACTTTTGGTTTGTGAAAAAATAAAATGAATGCTTTTGTTGCTAACGCCATTATGTCAAAAAACACAATTACACCAATGTGATTTGTTTATTTAAGATTTCAAAATAACATCAAAAATTTTTTTCAAATTTAACTTCGAAAATATTTAAATATAGTTAAATTGATGTTTAAATTGTGTTATTCAAAATGATTGGTATTTATGTGTTTTAGACCGTAGTTCGGAATTAATATATCTATATGTATATACGTATATACAGTCAACTAGATTTACATTTCATGTATCAAAACGCTCATGTTTGTCGTAGGTTTATGTATTGTTTTCTTGAACTTAATGTTTTTTGAAAATGAAACTGGCAATTACAAATAATGCAAGAGCACAATACCATTGAAGACGTCATCTGTCTCTATCTGAACACTTATGCAGAAGTGTGTTTAGAATATTGTTAAAAAGATCGACGTCTGCTATCGTAGTCGTGATGAAGATAGTACTTTTACAAATATTACTTTTTATCCAGAACGGTAATATAACATACTTCTAATGAGATATTATAGAATTCTTTCAAAATCTATATTTCTTGAACAATAGAGGAACAAATTCCTGTTTTTAGATTAGAACTTTAATTATGACCCCACTAGAGTCAAAATAAGTCTTATCTGCAAAAAATAGCAATATACTTGACATCTCGTTTATTTCAGCATTTCTCATAAATATGTCTTTGCATAACTGACGGCATGAATTAATTGAACAAATCTTTTATTTAATCCAATTAAAAATTAATTTCGCTCAACCATTATATTTTGTTCACAAAAAATAATTTATTTTGAAAATAATAAATAAAGGATTTTTTATAATAATTCTATTAAATAAAACAATCAATGAAAATTTTATGCATTGACGTTTGATATTTAGTGAGTCGCCTACTTACTATAAGATTTTTTAACACTTACATCGCACATAAATTGCATATAGAATCGCAAAAAATGTTAAAATGATAAAAATTTGGTGATAAAATCGAAATAAAGAAATTTTTAACACTTCACCACTTCACAGTCACAGAATTTGGCTGCAGGTGTTATAATTATATCACAAACAACGATCTACTGTATCGCTTTGATATGATTGAACATTAATTTTAAGGTAAATGTATTTTTGAGCCATATAAAGTAAAAAAGTTTTTAGAACACATAACCGCATAACTACTTTAAACCCAATTTGTTTAAAGTTATCATAAGACAAATTATTGGAAAATAATATTTTTAAATTTCATAATCTATTCTTTTAGAACTCATGTATTCAAATTTAAAACATTAAATTGATACAAATTTTCATACATAGATTTTGAAATTTAAAAATATTTTTATCCTACACAACCAAATCAAATTAAATCAATTTCTGACCAAAAAAATTGGCTAAAGTCAACAACCTAAACATATGGTTAAAGTGCATTTGAAAGATGAAAAATAAATCAAATATCTATCTATGTAGCCAACAACAACAACGCGTAACCCAAATTCTTCAAAAACTGAAAAATTATTTTGACCATTTTTAACTTACAAAAACAAACCAAAATTATCAATGAATTCTAAAAACCTTTATATATTTATATAACATGTCAAAGGAAACACTAATCCATGCGAGTTTTTTTTTTATTATTAATTGTATTTTATCATCGTATTTTTTGTTGTCTCATTAGTAAAATAGAATATAAAGCAAAAGAAATTTCAAAACATATAAATGTTTCTCTTTTTTTATTTTGATTTGTTAAAGTATAAGTACTTTTTATCTCTGTTTAGAAATTTATTTCAAAACTAACACGAAACATCAATACGTTGCCGGAAAATTATAACAGATCCAAAATTAACATAATTTAGTGAAAAGATGATACACTCAGCAAACTACTCAAAATCATCTCCATTTAGCGTTTCGAGAAAATATTACAAAATCACAAATTCATATTTCTTTCAAACTCCAAAAATATTGTAAAACTTAAATAAAATCAAACTTTTTCAAAATTCCAAAAATATTCCAAAAATTAGAATAAAATCAAATACTTAAACTTTTTTAAATTCCATTAATATTCCAAAAATTCTTAAAAATCCAAACTTTTTCCAAAACTCTAAAAATATTGCAAAAATTATAACAAAATAAAAAATTGAAAAATACCAAAAACATTCCAAAAATTAGAATAAAATCAAATATTTAAACTTTTTCTAAATTCTAATAAAATTCCAAAAATTCTTAAGAATTCAAAGTTTTTCCAAAATTCTAAAAATATGGTAAAAATTATTACAAAATCAAAAATACAAACTTTTATCAAAATTCCAAAACTATTTCAAAAACTATAACCAATTCAATAAAACCAATTCATAAAAACAGATAAATTTTTTTTTCCAAAAAATTGGCTAAAAAAATCAATAAAATCATTTTTGACACGCTTGACATTATTTTTTTGACAATCTTATAATGTTATAATTCTCTATAATAATAATATATTTTCATGCATACATATTATTAATTTTATTTTTTTCCAAAAAATTGAGTAAAAAAATAAATAAAAATCTTTCTTTTTACACACTTGACAACATTTTTTTGACAAACTTATAATGCAAAAATCTAGATTTTGGTCTCCCATACCAATCCCGACCATCATGATTTCTCCAAATTCAATGTTCCTACTCGTAATCACTTAAAATGAACGTATTTTAAGCAAAAAATATGCAAATTTCTTTGTTTTGACACACTTGACGATTTTTTTGTCACGCTTCCGGTACAGCTATCGAACACATCGTCCTTTCGGCTCTTTCTATTGAGTAATCCTATTTTTAGAAAAAAAAATTTCAAATCCGTTCAGCGGTTTTCTAGATTTCGTAGGTTGTGACGGACGGACGGCGGACGGCCGGCCGACAGACAGACATACATTTTTGTTTGTCGCTTTTTTAGAATCAGTATGTCCTAAAACGTCGAGAAATGCCAAAAAAGCATGGGTAAGAATTTCACTTTGAGCTCATGAATGTAATCTCAGATCTTTCAGACCGAAGTAATTATATCAAACACGACCAAATGAATCAATTTAAATCAAACTCTGACCAAACTAAATTGATATATTCTAAAATCTAAAGTCATCGACCTAGGACAATAAAAACTTAATATAGTTCAAATCCATTTAAAAAGAGATGAAAAAATAAATAAAAAATCTTGACAACAAAACAAACAATTCGTAACCCAAATAACAAATTCAATCATTTGCTTCTTCAATATACAAAAACAAAAAATTATCATCCCAACACAATCCTTAAATTATATATTTAAAGTTTAAACACTCATACATACGAGTACTTTTTCTATTTTATAATTATCGTATTTTTTCGTATTTAAGTAAAAGTAAAATAGAAAATATACAAAAACAAAAAATTATCAATGAATGAAATTATATTTGTTAAATATAAAAAATTATCATCCCAATACAATCCTTAAATTATAGCCGTGTTCGATTTGACTGAAACAACTGAAGCAACTGAAAAATTAAATGCAATTGTTGTTGTTTTTTCAGTTGTTTCAGTCAAATCGAACGCACCTTATATATTTAAACACTCATACATACGAGTACTTTTTTTTTATTTTCTATTTTATAATTATCGTATTTTTTCGTATTTAAGTAAAAGTAAAATAGAAAATAAAGCAAAAGAAATATTTCTCTTTCAAATATAAATTCTCTTTTTTTTATTTTGATTTGCTTTGTTTATTGTTTCATATAAGACAGAAAGAATGCAATGTATAATTTGTAAAATTTGTATATTGCTTAACCTTTCATCTCTGGTTGTACTTTTATTTGTATTATCAGTATTCTATATACAATTTGTGTGAATAGAGGTTATTTCTCTCTATATATGTTTCTCTATGCTTTTACTTTATTATGTGTTTGGAAATAACAAAGTTCAAGACAATAAATTGGAGTTCATTTGAATATGTTCACCTAAGACTGACCACACATCGCAATTTCAAACGTCAAGAAATGATGGATGTGTTGCATATTTAAAAATATTTTGCTGATTTAAAAATTGGTAATGCGAATATATAGATATAGATTTTACTCCATAGAAAATTTTACAACGTGGCTAAAGAAGTTTTTACTTCAAAAAATTCTAAGAGAACTAGTATTTTTTATTTATGAAAGACTATCTATGAACAAAAAATAATCAAAATTAAAAGGGGTCAATTCAAAACTTTGTTGAATCTTCGTGAAAGTTCTCAACTATTTCTTCACTTTTTGACACAGTATTTCGTAAAATATTTGCCTTAATTTAAATGTACAATATAACTGTAGATCTTTACCATGTTTTTAACATATCTTTGAAACATAATACCACACTTTCTTTGTTTAAAAAAGATGTCAAATTGTGATTTATGTACAATAAATATTTTAATCTCTTCAATAATATTAAGAAATGGAAGGAGAGAGCATAAATAATTTATATAATTCTACTATGTACTATTATAAGGTTAAGCTTTTTTTAGTTTGCTGCTGCTGCTGTAATTTAACTTTATAAGGAAATAAATTTCTGCAAATGGAATGATGGCAAATTAAAATTGGGATTTGTTTGATAGTTTTTTGTTAGTTTTAAAAATTTATTTAAAGTAAATAATTGATGCCATTAATTTTATTTTTCAGAAAAAGGGAAAATGTGAAAGACAATAAACTTTAAATTATTTAATTCAATTGATTATATTATTTCACTTTTCTTAATTACTTGAGAAAGTTTTGCAAAGGATAATAAACTTTTGGAATGAGAAAGAAAAACTTTTATCAGTTATTGTGTTCTAGTTCTGTTTCCTATGCCATTTCGTTAATACAAATATTCAATAATTCAAAGGAAATCAACAAAAATAGGATGTATGTTTAAATTATAACAAACATTTTTTTCCACAGAATTACTATTAGGTTTCAAATGTTGTTCATTTCATGTAGATTTCCGCATTTGTATATATACAATATACATAGATAAATTTTATAATAACCATCTTTATTTCTCGGCTGTACATTGCTTTTCAATTTTCATAACAACGAAAACTCGTAGACTAATGTAAACTTATAGCGACAAACAAGAAAAAAGGGAATAATAAAAAATATCGATAAAGCTTTTATGTGACTTTTTTTATTTTTTTTGTCGGAAAACTTTTTTTTTGATTTTCACTTCTGGTAAATATTTAATAAATTTTGACATTTGAGGATTAAATTCAGTAGAACTAATATGTTTTTTTGTTGTACGTTGTATACTTATCAATGGAATTAAATGTTTGATGTTTTCATAAGAATATTGTTGTATTTGCTAAAATAATATTTTAAGTTGAGTCTTTATGGTTTTAGAACCTGTTAAACTCCACGTATTCCTGTGGATTAGTACTTTTAAACAAAATAAATAAACAATGTATATCTATATACATATAATCAAATGCAACCGGGAACTAAATGTTCCAAACGACACTCAAGGTGGGAATCCCTTATATACAAATTTGCTTTTAACCTAACATTGGGAACTAAATGATAAACGAAATCTTAGTAATAATAATACAAAAACAAAAAATTTACTTGCTGAAATGTTGAAAGCAGACTGGTTCTCTATCAGTTCCTTACTTACACGTCCACCAAAATTTATCCAAGTAGGTACAAGTATAGATATATATATATATATATATATATATATATATATATATATATATATATATATATATATATATATATATATATATATATATTTATATATATATATATATATATATATATATATATATATATATATATATATATATATATATATATATATATATATATATATATCAGTGTTGCCAGATCGCGGGATTTTTTCCCGTTTGCGGGATATTTCATATAAAACGGGAAAGCGGGAAAAAACTTGGAAAGTGCGGGATTTTTCACATTTAATAATAAAATCGTTTTAATTTTGGATTTTTGAGATCAACTAAACTCAAGTAAGTAAAGAAGTAATTGGAATTTTTTCAATTCAAAAGAATCGTTTTAAATTAAAACTTATCTTGAAATGGTTGCACCAACCAATTTTTTACCAGGCTTCAGACCCTAAAAGCATAACCCATCTATCGGCTTTAGTATTGTCAAAGCCTTTTGCTGTTTAAATATTTCTTACGGAGATAGGTACGTTTTGAAAACCCAAACGAACCACCATGTTATCTGAATTTCAGGAATATTTTGATGCTGCTAAACGAGAAATGAAATCGCCTGGAACTACAAGCTGGCTCTCTATGCATCCATCCTTTTTAAACATATTAAAAAAATTGGGATGTTTGGCTTCACTATTTTATTTCTGAGCAGTTGTTTACGTATCGAAAAAGAGCTATTACAATTTTAAAATTTTTTGAAAATCATGAAATCAAGACATATTTACTTCTTTTAAAAAATGTCCTTCTTAATTTTAATAGATTTAATGCTCCATTTTATACCATTTATTTCTTATTCCACAAGTTGTATGGAGAATCGAAACAATAGTAATATATTGTGTAGGTGTTTAATGCAATATTTTATTTTTCAAGGAAAAGTTTACGATGTGAGCGAGGCATAAGCGAGCATTACAAATTTTCGAGAGAATAAATTCATTAAAAACGAACCCAATACAACGTTTTATCCTCCGATAGAGTAACATTTATTAATTTAAATTGAATTATTTTAAAATTTGTTGATAAAACAAGTAAAACGAATAAAGAAAAACAATGAATTTTATTGTATTTTTTTGAATAATTAGTTCCAAACAATTAAATAAATTTGATTCAATTTCGATATCTATTTTATTATTTGGTATTTTGAAAATGAAAAGTCTATAAAAAGCCTAATGAAAGCCCTACCTGATGAAAGACATCAAATTTTATACTAATGAGAAACCAAAAAACAATCTTTTGGAAATTTTATTCAATTTAATCATATTAGTCTTTGTCTTTTTTAATATTCGAGGGAGGGACATGCGCTTCAGTTTGAATTGCCTGTTTTTATATAATCAGTACGTCTATTCCGGCATTTCTCTGGGAATTGTGAATTGAGAAAAAAGTGCAATAAATGAAATAACAAAATATTTTCTAATACGAATTTGTTATTCCCCTCGGCTCGGAATACTAGTGATGAAAAATTGCTACAATTTATTTCCCAATTCCTATTTCACGATGTACCGGAATAGGGCTACAGGTCGAAAATGTTTGCTTTTGATTTTTTATTACATGCAATCAAATTTTTATAAAATAAAATAAAATTTATTTCAGCATTCAATACAATCAAATAAATTGTTTTATTGTGTTCCGCCACATTCGCGGTACAGAATAAAATTAACAGCTGTTTGTTTCATTCTATATATTAAGACTAATAACGTACACAAATATAGTCGTAAAAACAGAGATAAACCTATATTTATAGTTGTCGGAAGGATAAATGTGGAGGTCCACACCAAAACGCTACATTTCCATTTTCATTAAAAATAAATTGTGTACTTAGATCGGCTCCAATTTCTGAATTCGAACGAAAACTCAAAAATGTATCTTTGCTTGAATTAGAACTGTTTTTCCTCTTTGTAGAATAGAGCTTGCTTTAGACATAATGTAATCAGTGTAATGACATAATCAAATTTTCTTGAACTGCGTTGGAAAAATGTAATAATGGAAATGTAGCGTTTTGGTGTGGACCTCCTCAAATATTGTTATAATTGTGGTGGTTTTTGAAGTTTTTTCAATAAATAATTGAATTTATATGTATATTTTTATTGAAAACTTGATGGGAATTTCTGAGGGATTTTTTCCTTAAAAAAACGGGAAAAATCGGGAATTTTCGATACGTCAACGGGAAATTCGTTTTTGAAAATCTGGCAACACTGATATATATATACATATATATATATATATATATATATATATATATATATATATATATATATATATATATATATATATATATATATATATATATATATATATATATATATATATATATATATATATATATATATATATATATATATATATATATATATATATATATATATATATATATATATATATATATATATATTGGATAGCTCTGGTCGTTAGTGGACTGTATTTTTTTGTAAAACTGGACAATATATGAACTCGACGATGCCACATCAGCAATTGATGATAAACAGTATGATGACGATAAATTAGTATATACTATAATCAGCTGATGATAACTCAATAGCAATATACATCAGCAGTAATTGTTGATAATAAAACAGTGCGATGATGATGAATTATTTTATACTATAATCAGCTGATGATAACTCAATAGTAATATACATCAGCAGTAATTGATAACAAAACAGTACGATGATGATGAATTAGTATATACTATAATCAGCTGATGATAACTCAATAGCAATATACATCAGCGGTAATTGATAATAAAACAGTACGATGATGATGAATTAGTATATACTATAATCAGCTGATGATAACTCAATAGCAATATACATCAGCAGTAATTGATAATAAAACAGTACGATGATGATGAATTAGTATATACTATAATCAGCTGATGATAACTCAATAGCAATATACATCAGCAGTAATTGATAATAAAACAGTACGATGATGATGAATTAGTATATACTATAATCAGCTGATGATAACTCAATAGCAATATACATCAGCAGTAATTGATAATAAAACAGTACGATGATGATGAATTAGTATATACTGTAATCAGCTGATGATAACTCAATAGCAATATACATCAGCAGTAATTGATAATAAACAGTACGATGATGATGAATTAGTATATACTGTAATCAGCTGATGATAACTCAATAGCAATATACATCAGCAGTAATTGATAATAAAACAGTACGATGATGATGAATTAGTATATACTGTAATCAGCTGATGATAACTCAATAGCAATATACATCAGCAGTAATTGATAACAAAACAGTACGATGATGATGAATTAGTATATACTATAATCAGCTGCTGATAACTCAATAGCAATATACATCAGCAGTAATTGATAATAAAACAGTACGATGATGATGAATTAGTATATACTATAATCAGCTGATGATAACTCAATAGCAATATACATCAGCAGTAATTGATAATAAAACAGTACGATGATGATGAATTAGTATATACTATAATCAGCTGATGATAACTCAATAGCACTATACATCAGCAGTAATTGATAATAAAACAGTGCGATGATGATGGATTAGTATATACTATAATCAGCTGATGATAACTCAATAGCAATATACATCAGCAGTAATTGATAACAAACAGTACGATGATGATGACTTAGTATATACTATGATCAGCTGATGATAACTCAGTAGCAATATACATCAGCAGTAATTGATAATAAAACAGTACGATGATGATGGATTAGCATATACTATAATCAGCTGATGATAACTCAATAGCAATATACATCAGCAGTAATTGATAACAAACAGTGCGATGATGATGACTTAGTATATACTATAATCAGCTGATGATAACTCAGTAGCAATATACATCAGCAGTAATTGATAATAAAACAGTACGATGATGATGGATTAGTATATACTATAATCAGCTGATGATAACTCAATAGCAATGTACATCAGCAGTAATTGATAATAAAACAGTACGATGATGATGGATTAGTATATACTATAATAGCTGATGATAACTCAGTAGCAATATACATCAGCAGTAATTGATAACAAAACAGTGCGATGATGATGGATTAGTATATACTATAATCAGCTGATGATAACTCAATAGCAATGTACATCAGCAGTAATTGATAATAAAACAGTACGATGATGATGGATTAGTGTATACTATAATAGCTGATGATAACTCAATAGCAATATACTTCAGCAGTAATTGATAATAAAACAGTACGATGCTTACTGGAACGATGAACAATATTGATTACATTTATCAAAGTTTATACTAACCATGATTGGGAACTGCTGCAACATGGCGGCAAATCATCAACCAAAAATTAAACACCAGACACTCGATGTTGTAGTTACACAAGTTATACAATCTTTTTTATTATATTTCGATTAAGCGTCGTTTTATACAACTTACAAACTTGTACAGAACCCATTAAGTGGTTAACACAGACTTCAAACAAAAATTAAACTAACATTAACAATTAAATTGAACTAGAACACAACAGTACAACGGCCCAAAGGCAAGAGAGAAAAAACTTCTAGAAACTTAATTTTTTATATATAATTTTCTGTCAAATGCAAAACCACCACCAACGACAAATTAACATGTGGTGATCATTTTCGGAAGCTAACAAATTGTAAATGTGACCACCATTCAAATAATTGTGTGATTGACGAACTTATCGATGGTGTCTTTGGTTTTGACAGAACTATTATTGTTTACATTACATATTTAACTAATCAACCACTAAGTTTCATTTTGCTATGTTATAATTTTTTGAATAATTTATTTTATTTGTTTTTTGTTGCAGGTAAACAGCAATTAATGACAGTAACATTGTCTATGGAAAATTAATTGTTTTTTATGCTGTATAGTGATTCATTGGATAAGGTAAATTAATCTGATTTGATATTGACTATTTGTCAGGTTTTTATGTTCCCCTTTCCATTTTAGGTTTATTCACGGATGATTATTGACGGTAATGCTGAAGGCGTTACCATATTCCCAACCTTTAAAGGGGTATTAGTAGGTGATTCTAAACTTCAACATTGTGAACTGATTAATATGCTATCATTAATTAATGTGGACCTCAACAATAATTTTAAAATTAGATAGTTAATCGAACTAATACATAACCAATACATCAACTAGTAACTTATAATGTAATATTTACTCAATTAAATGATTATACATTAATTATTGGAATATTGTTTCAAATATTGAACATTGAATCGAACTAATACATAACTAATACCTCAACTAGTAACTTATAACGTAATATTTACTCAATTAAATGACTATACATTAATTATTGGAATATTGTTTCGAAATATTGAACATTGAATCGAACTAATACATAACTAATACCTCAACTAGTAACTTATAACGTAATATTTACTCAATTAAATGACTATACATTAATTATTGGAATATTGTTTCTTACAAACTATTACCAATTTATGAACAAGTTGTTTACAATAACAATGTTCAGACACTATAAATCGATGAATAATAATTTTTATTTTTTTTAAACTTACTAAAACTTAATATTCACACTTATCAATTTCCAATCATCAAATAACTACGACAAATTGATGAATGGAACAATAAGTCAACAGCACTCGACTATACACATTGTATACTTATCAATATGAGTCTCTCTTGAGACGTGAAACATGAAAACGTTGTGAACAATGATTGACTCGAGTTACAATTAGTGTTGAAAAAATATCCACGGCTGTGCAACATACAACGCGATGAGTGGCAACTAATTGCTTAAATGTACAAGACAGTCATGATTGTCGGTTGATTAGACAATCGCAACCTTAGGATCAATTCCATTGCATGATTGGAGACTATTTCGACGAAAATTAACATCCCTTAGGATAAAATTGAGAAATTAAATATCTTGATCGTGTATGACACAATAAATCGAAGTATGGGTGCATACACGGTCTGCAGGATCACGGACGAAGTCAAGATCAATCAAATCTGTATGTTTGACGAGCGTATGACGACTAATATTTGCTCAATCTGAGCAAACGCATATCACCAATATGAGTGGTGACTATTAGGTTCAATTTAAAACAGGAAGAAGGAAAACCATACGACGGATTCGTAGTTATGTATGACACTACAATTACCAAGATAACAACTTGATGAATTGATTATTCATAGAGGCTTGATTTCATTTGAACACAACGACTGTGCGACGAATTGAGCTGTCAAACACATTCGGTCATAGTAATCGAAGAATAAGACACGAGTGAGTTTGTTGGAATTATGATAGCATCTAAAGACGAAGAACAATGTGACTAGTCATATCCAAATATCAGCGGATGTTGGTCAAATTTCTATACAATAGCCTTCGATAAATGGACGAAGCAAATAACTCTTTACTGACTTAAATGTAGTGTCAAATGACCTTGTGAAAACTATAGATTGAAGCGGTATGAAATTTTGTACTGACACCACTCAAACAAGTGAATTCGATGATATCGGTTTCTGACGCCGATAATTAAATCATTATAGAAGTTACGGAAATTCAATTTATTCCTTGACGTTAACGTAACTGACCAGAAGAAGTTTACGTTGACATAGTGTAACGATCGCAATAATCGCAAAACAATAATAAGACCAAATTCATCTTCGTTTTCAATTCAATAAAAATGTATTTCATTAGTTTCCATTCATTTTCACATTAACAATAATTTAAAATTTTCTAATACTTAACTGCTAGTTAAATTTCGAATATACTATAAAAAACAAACGAACGTACTAAATTTTTATTTCCAATTCTAATAAACAGATGTCGTTATTGATCTTTCTTGAACTTTGAGTATTACACGATTTGTCTTGACATCATGAGATGTCTAAAAGGAAAAATCACATTTTTCCTATTTTTTAAAAAATCACTCTTCTCATGGATGTCAAAATATAAGGTATAAATTTTGCATTCATGCATTTCTCTTAATATTAAGTTAAATATTAAGTAGTGGAATTTTTTTAATTAAATAAAAATTTTAAAATTAGTTTAATTAGTCAATTCATTTTAAATGTCTCGCGTCCCGCTAGTGCAAATTTAGTTAAATTTTAAAAATGTGTGACATTGTTCGATTTTGTTAAAAACAAAAATTAATTCGATTTTTAAATTAAAAACTGAAAACATCTTGTTGTTTTCTCTCGAAAATAATAAAAGTTCAATTTATACATGTACATATCTATGTATGTAATTTAATAAAACAGAATTGTGTTGAAAAAAAATAAAAGAAAATTCCAATGTCGTTTTGTTTAATTGGTGAAATTAAATTCTAATTTTAATAACTGTTCTGAGAAAGCATTATTTATTGGCTTTAATTACAATGGAAGATTCCACTCCGCTAAGTAGTTTACAGTGATTTATGTTTTAAAGAGAATTGTTGTTATAAAAGTGGCAGTAAATGAAAATAAAGTATCCATTGATGTTATCGAAAGTATGAGTAGTAAGGATAACAGTGATCGAAGCATACTACCACAGTTAGAAACAGTCGAGTGTATGGTGGATTTTCCGGTTGTAGAAACCGTATGGATTTAAAGCAAAATATGAAGTGGAAAGTTAAAGGATTAAAGGCAATGTTCAATTGGGCATTTCGAACAACGAAGGTGTAATTCAGCAGCAGCAACTGATGTTCACAAATTAGTTCATCCAATACAGTTGGTTGATTAGTCAAGGGAATTGGAACACATAGACCAAATCTTCAATCAACAGTTATAAGTTAAGGTACTTACAGTAAATATATTAATTTTTTTTTATTTATTCCTCGTTCCCCTTTGGAATGATAGGCTAGATTTTTTTTCAGATAATAAGAGATTCCCAAATTTAGGATTCTGTGGGGATAAACGCTATCCCGTAGCAATATTATTAATATTATTTTGTACGAAAGGTCCATACTAACAATCTGTCGCCGAACCAAAAACGGACCGGGGGAATATTTTGGTAATATAATACCGTGATTACGGTGGAGTTTTGTTACCGTTAGGTACGAATTTGTTGTGTTATTTAGAGCTATTTTCGGCGCGAAAAATATTTTTTTCATTTTTTTTTCATGTATTTGGGCGGTGTCAACCGGTTTGGTTGACTTCGAACTTGTTTGGATAAGAACCAGTTGGGTTTTTTTTATATGTATATTTTTCTTTTACATATATATCAAATATATATAGAATTTTTTCATTTTTTTAATAATTTTTAAGAATTTCACAATTTGATAAATTTAAAAGGAATTTTTGAGAATTGAATTCAGCGGTAGTTGCAATAACGAATTCAAATGACTATTAAATGCTGCACAGGTACATTTAATTTTGGGATATATAAATATTTACTTGAAGAAGACAAATAATAAGCAATTCTAAGACTTATTAGAATTTGAAAGGAAATTGTATTCTGCTTTCGCATTAACCTTTTGGTCTTTGAGTTCTTGGTAGAGCCAGTGTTAAAAATACCATTATTTGTTTTTCTCTAATTAAATATAATATTCTATAGATTAAATTCTAATTCTAACATTTAATTTGGTTTTTACAATAGTGTAGAATTGTATTTGGATTAACATTATATTTCTTACACTCAAAAATGCACACAGTCAGAAATTTTGGCTCGTTTAGGAGCAAGCGTCGGCCGGGGCCAGGAGAGTTGGGTCAGGCAGCGGTTAAGCCGGGTGTGAATGAGGTAGATGAAGTAATGCATGAGATTGTGAGTGAAGTGATGGATGCGCGAGAGAGATATCGATTGAGGAGGCTAGAAAGGGATAGGAAAAGGTGGAGGGAGAAAAAGAGTAGGAGGAAGAAGCAGAAGGCAGCGTGGTTGGCCGAGGAGGTAGAGTTCTCGTCAGTCATGCACGCTTATGCGGAGATATTGGCTGAAGAGAACGCTATCTCTGAGTCCAATCACAGGGGAGAGAACCCTCGACGGTGGTTGGGACCGCAAGTGGCCCCGGGAAATTGTGTGCATCTTTGAAATGTATTTTGTTCTGAATTTGGAAAAAAACCGTTTTGGGGCAGTAATTTTTTTCGGAGACTGTTTTTTTATACTGTCATTGTACATAGTGTATATAGTAGGTTAATTGTTGTATAATTGTACATATTTGTACATATTTTTGGTGTATGGGAAGCGGATGTAGTGGTTTGTGTGGAGTGTTATGTTACAATAGCACCAACGAGATGAAATTAAGAAACCAAACCGATGAAACGATTTAGCCATTTGAACTTTTTGTGAGTAGCTTTGGCAAATATTATACATTGATAGGAATTGGATAGTAGATCATATTTAAATATTTATACATTAATAAATTAGATCTGGAATCTGATGCTCGTTTTAACGGTGCATTTTGGCCTGCGTGAAATAAATACATGATTTTAATTTCTTTACCACTAATGGTTATAATCGGTGAAAATCCTGTTTTGGTTGTGGTAGATTCGAACTATTTTTAATTTCGCGATGAAAATATTGTACATTCCACTACAGTTGAGCGTTTGTTAGAATTAATTGATTTTTTTTTTGGGTGTTAATTTTTTTATTGTTGTGTAATGATTACAAGTGTGTAATTGATAATTTCTCTCAGCGGTACCTCTAACAAAGGATCCATGGGGCTTATCTCCTTAACATAATTATGTTCTTAGATCGCCTCTGTCCATTATGGACATGCGATCGAAGTTCATTGGTTTCTTCTCTTCATTTCAGAAGGAGTTTTCTGGTGATAAGGGAGTGACTACTGCTGGTCTGTACTTAGGTACAAACCAGTAGTACCATTCCCTGCACAGAAGCTTCTTTAACGAAATGAAGAGGAGAACCAATCATTTTTTTTTATCAGGATCGAGGCTTCACCTCACACAACTTCAACATTTTTCCACTCTTACATTTAGCTTGCAATAGACAGTTTTCATTAAGTTTAGGATTTGAAGTCTGGTGTTCGGGAGCGTTCTTCGACTATGGCATTAGTTTAATGGTAATTTATTTTTAGGTAGAACAACCGCAGCTGGGTCAGTAGAAATGGGCCTGGAGTCTAATCGTGACAGTTGCGATTGTTTTTGTTAGGTTGGGGAGATACTGTTCTGTAGAATCTGGTCGTTAGGGGCTTTTCTAGTCGGTTCTCACATGCATTGTTGGAGTGGGCTCGCGAACGCGATAATTCAAATACTAAATAAAATGGATATTGTAGCCATACTTACTTTTATGTGTCTCCAGACGAATCTAGATTTTGGGAATCTCTTATTATATTAAATAAAAATAAAATAAATCAAACAATTTTTCAAAAAATTAAATAAATAATTTTTATTAAATGAAATAAATTTTCGTAATTAAATAAATTTTTATTAAATAAAATAATTTTTTTTAGATTTAAATAATTTTAGGTAATTAAATAAAATAATTTTTTTTACTAATTAAGCAATACTTCAAGAGATAAATAAATATTTTTTATTTTTTAAAAAAATAAATCAATATTTTGAGCTAGGACGTTGCATCCAATAAATAAACATCCTTTTTGAATATTTTTTATTTTTTAATTTTTTTTTTTAAAAAATAAATAAATATATTTTAGGGGTGCTATCGTCAATAACTAGTTTTAGGTATATATAATTATTTCAGTAGATCTGAAATTAAATAAATAAATCATATCTCTACATGTATAATATTTTAGGAATTTCTGTAAAAGATTCAACAAAGATTAGCTACGACGGTGGTCTTTCCTTTTTGTTCCTTTACAAGTTTGTTTTTGCAAAGTTTTTTTGGGGCGTTCGTTGTTTTTTTCGTTTTTCATTATTTTTTTTTCATTTTTCCATCGTACTAACTACATTTTTTTTGTTGAGAATTGGTTTTACTATTGTTGGTGATTGCGAGTCATGATTTTGCGGGTTTTACCATCGAAATCTCTAGCGTCTGTTTTCTATACACCAAGCCTAAGTTTTTCAATATATTTTTTTTATAAAATTAAATTTAGTTGTTAGAATTATTAGTTCTCATAAATTAAACATCTATTCTTAGTTATTAGTTATTATAGTTATAGATTTAATTTTCGGTTTTTAGAATTTAAATAGGTGTTTAATTTAGGATTACTATAGTTATTATAATTTTTTTTTACTAGTAATGCACTCATACGCGATCCCCATATTCGTCATTGGTTTAATGTGAGTTACAATTTCGAGGTATTGATTTGGGTATTATTCACACTATAGAGTGAGGCGGATCCAAATCATTACCTCCACATTTATCATCATATTGATCTGCTGACGTACGTGTACATATCTCGTATGAGTCCATTTTAGTTACCACCATTTTTAAAATTATTTTTTTTTATTGCGATTAATTTAAAAAAATAGGATAAATATAGAAATAGTTATTAGAATTTCTATTATTAGTTTAAGTTTAATAGTGCTTTGGTGGTTTCTGACGTAGAGGGGATGGCGACGTTTTTGTGATTTCAAGAGTAAAAATCTTGGTTTCTACCTTGAATTCATGGTGTAACGATCGCAATAATCGCAAAACAATAATAAGACCAAATTCATCTTCGTTTTCAATTCAATAAAAATGTATTTCATTAGTTTCCATTCATTTTCACATTAACAATAATTTAAAATTTTCTAATACTTAACTGCTAGTTAAATTTCGAATATACTATAAAAAACAAACGAACGTACTAAATTTTTATTTCCAATTCTAATAAACAGATGTCGTTATTGATCTTTCTTGAACTTTGAGTATTACACGATTTGTCTTGACATCATGAGATGTCTAAAAGGAAAAATCACATTTTTCCTATTTTTTAAAAAATCACTCTTCTCATGGATGTCAAAATATAAGGTATAAATTTTGCATTCATGCATTTCTCTTAATATTAAGTTAAATATTAAGTAGTGGAATTTTTTTAATTAAATAAAAATTTTAAAATTAGTTTAATTAGTCAATTCATTTTAAATGTCTCGCGTCCCGCTAGTGCAAATTTAGTTAAATTTTAAAAATGTGTGACATTGTTCGATTTTGTTAAAAACAAAAATTAATTCGATTTTTAAATTAAAAACTGAAAACATCTTGTTGTTTTCTCTCGAAAATAATAAAAGTTCAATTTATACATGTACATATCTATGTATGTAATTTAATAAAACAGAATTGTGTTGAAAAAAAATAAAAGAAAATTCCAATGTCGTTTTGTTTAATTGGTGAAATTAAATTCTAATTTTAATAACTGTTCTGAGAAAGCATTATTTATTGGCTTTAATTACAATGGAAGATTCCACTCCGCTAAGTAGTTTACAGTGATTTATGTTTTAAAGAGAATTGTTGTTATAAAAGTGGCAGTAAATGAAAATAAAGTATCCATTGATGTTATCGAAAGTATGAGTAGTAAGGATAACAGTGATCGAAGCATACTACCACAGTTAGAAACAGTCGAGTGTATGGTGGATTTTCCGGTTGTAGAAACCGTATGGATTTAAAGCAAAATATGAAGTGGAAAGTTAAAGGATTAAAGGCAATGTTCAATTGGGCATTTCGAACAACGAAGGTGTAATTCAGCAGCAGCAACTGATGTTCACAAATTAGTTCATCCAATACAGTTGGTTGATTAGTCAAGGGAATTGGAACACATAGACCAAATCTTCAATCAACAGTTATAAGTTAAGGTACTTACAGTAAATATATTAATTTTTTTTTATTTATTCCTCGTTCCCCTTTGGAATGATAGGCTAGATTTTTTTTCAGATAATAAGAGATTCCCAAATTTAGGATTCTGTGGGGATAAACGCTATCCCGTAGCAATATTATTAATATTATTTTGTACGAAAGGTCCATACTAACAATAGCTTGACTTTGGTTTTCACCAACCTTAGGTTTAGGGATATGGACTTGGATATACCATAATCCCAATTGTAGACGCAGTTTGAAGTACGATATACTGCGTGGACATAGCTTGGTAAACATAAGTGAGTTTAAGGGGAGTATTATTACATACTCTGTAACCCTTCAGTAGCGCGACTTTAGTTTGATACAGTCGCATGTACATAGCTTGAGGAATAATTCCAAAATATAAGTTTGAGGAACTTCGGATATTAGTTATCTGAAGCAACATTTTGGTTAATTCTCTAATAATAGAAGAATATACATAGCTTTAGGAATACAAGTGAGTTTAAGGGGAGTATTATTACATACTCTGTAACCCTTCAGTAGCGCGACTTTAATTTGATACAGTCGCATGTACATAGCTTGAGAAAAATTCCAAAATATAAGTTTGAGGAACTTCGGATATTAGTTATCTGAAGCAACATTTTGGTTAATTCTCTAATAATAGAAGAATATACATAGCTTTAGGATGGCATGGTTTGACGACTAATAAATTTACGGTTGAAGGATTGCGATGAAATTAAAACTGTTAACAACTTTCGTATGACATATTACAGTTGCACCAATGATCCTTAATTGGGATCGTTACTCGGAAGTAAACTGATTCGATTGGTAGCTCGTCGAAACGTAGATGAGCTTGTTTTAATAGATGCCACGCGAATAACTCCGTCTTGCCCTGGATGTAAGTCCACTATCCGACCCAGTTTCCATTGGAGTGGTGGAAGATTGTCTTCGTGTAAGACTACCAAATCTCCAATACGAAATTGAACGATTCCACTTTGCCATTTGTTACGTTGTTGCAATTCGGACAAGTATTCATTTTGCCATCTGGTCCAAAATCTTTGCATCATTTGCTGGATTTTCTGAAAGTTGGATAGGCGATTAATCTTTAAATCGAGCAATGACGGTTCGGGTATTGCGTTCAACGGTGCTCCAATAATAAAATGTCCAGGGGATAACGCTGTAGTGTCAGAAGGATCGTTAGAAAGCGGCGTTATCGGTCGCGAATTGAGACACGCTTCTATTTGCGTTGTCAACGTAAATAATTCTTCTAATGTGCATTGATGAGTTCCAATAACACGCTTCAAATGGTGCTTCGCACTCTTGATGGCTGACTCCCACAATCCACCGAAATGAGGCGAGCGAGGTGGAATGGTTTTCCACTCTATGTTATGTTCGCTACAAAATTTATTAATAGGTTCTTGAAATGTCTGTGACAAAAAAAGTCGTTTTAGTTTCTGAAGTTCATTGCGTGCACCAATGAAATGAGTAGCATTATCAGATATGATTTTAGAGCACAACCCACGACGAGCCACGAATCTTTTGAGACAAGCGAGAAATGCCTCGGAAGATGCGTCAGTAACAATGTCCAAATGAACAGCCTTAGTGGCAAAACAGATAAAAAGACAACAGTAACATTTTTGTTGTATTTTCGAACGTCTTGTTTGTTTAAATATAAACGGACCACAGAAATCTACACCAACTATAGTAAATGCACGATCAACCTTGTGGACTCGATCGAGAGGTAAATCTCCCATAATTTGATTCCGAACCGACGGTTTAGTACGGAAACAACGAACGCAGGAATGGACAATTTTTCGGCATATGTTTCGACCTCCAATAATCCAAAATGACTGACGTACGCTGTATAACAATGCTTGAGGTCCAGCATGAAGGTTCCTCACATGCTCATGTCTCACGATCAGAGTAGTGAGAGGGTGTTTCCCAGGTAATAGAACTGGATGCTTATGATCACGTGTAATGTCTGCTTGTGATAGTCTACCACCAACTCTTAGAAGTCCGTCTTTGTCTAGAAACGGTGATAACGCACGGATACTGCTATTATGAATCGTCCGACAAGCACGAAGAGCTCGTAAGTCCGCTGTAAAGTGTTGTTGTTGAACAAGTCGTATTAATATCAACGACGCATTATTAATTTCATCAGGTTGCAATTGACGAGTTGTTGATAGTACGCGTTGTGCGCTTGATCTTGAGTTGTTAATGAAACGATATATAAAGGCTACGACTCTATGTAGCCTGGTGAGACAGCTGAATCGATCAAAAATTGAATTCACTTCCATTGGCTGTTGAGTTAAGGTTGGGTTTGGAGGTTTTCGACACTCGAGAGATGATAACTCTTGCGTGATTTGCAATTCAGTTGTAGTGGGCCAGGATGATGATGGGAGCCTTAAAAATTCAGGGCCATTCCACCAAATAGATGATGACACCAACTGTGATGGCATTAGCCCTCGTGAGACCATATCGGCTGGATTATCAACTGTAGGTACATGTCGCCAATCCTCCTTTGATGTTATTTCATGAATTTTTGTCAATCGATTTGCCACGAATGTGGTAAATCTGTACGGCTCGGACCGAATTCGAAATAGAGTGATCGTGGAATCAGTCCACAGATGTACTGAGTCGAATGTGATTTCCATTGTATTTATAATCTTATGTATTAACTCTGATACCAATACCGCTGCGCAAAGTTCCAACCGAGGAATAGTTTCAATTTTTAAGGGAGCAACCCGAGATTTCGAACATAATAGTACTATTTTGTGTTGGTTACTGGCTGTTACCGTTCTTGCATAAACAACACCTCCGTATGCTCGCTCCGAAGCATCACAAAACCCATGCAACTCAAGCTTAATTCTGTCATGAGTCGTAATCAAACGTGGAACCGTGACTTGATGGAGTGAGTGCAGTTCTTCTTTAAACCCTTTCCAATGCTGCGAAATGTTGTGTGGTAGACAAACGTCCCATCCCACATCTTGCAACTTCCAAATTGATTGCATTACCAATTTAGCAGTGAGAATTATAGGTGCGCAAATACCGAGAGGATCAAATAATTGGCAGATCTCTGATAATATTATACGTTTGGTGCATTTTGATGAAACAGGTAGCTTATTGAGTTGAATTTCGAACACATCAGTTTCAATATTCCATAAGACTCCCAGAACCAAATTAACAGATGTTGTGGATTGTTCACTGGACGTTAATTGGTGAGCGTTGGACAGAAATTTCCTTAATTCAAAACCACCTGACTGGAGTAGGTCTATTAAATCTTGCTTTAAGATGATCGCTTCGTCTAACGTAGATGCGCCCGTTAACACGTCGTCCACGTAGAAATCGTGTTCTAATACTCTGGCAGCGTTAGGGAACTTAGAGTATTCGTCACTGGCAAGTTGTTTAAGAGTACGGATTGCCAAAAATGGTGCACATGCCGTCCCATATGTGACGGTATTTAATGTAAACGTTTGCAATGTTTCAGACGGGCTATTACGCCATAGAATTTGTTGAAAATGTCGGTCATGTTCATGAATCAAAATCTGGCGATACATCTTAGTGATGTCCCCGCAAAATGCCACGATATGTTTCCGAAACCTCAGAAGGGTTGTTATCAAACTTGGTTGAATGGTGGGACCAATCATCAAGCAATCGTTCAAAGACATGCCAGATGACGTTTTAGAGGAGGCATTAAACACCACGCGGAGTTTAGTGGTGGAACTTTGTGGTTTAATAACGTAATGATGAGGTAAGTAATAGCCGGCTTTATGTTCGTCATGGCTGACCTTACTCATGTGACCTAAATTCTGGTATTCGTTCATAAAATCAATGTATTGTGCCCTTATTTCTTGATTGCCTTGTAAACGTTTTTCTAACGCTATAAATTGACGGACGGCAGACAAGTAAGATAATCCTAACGAAGCCAGCTTAGTATTGGTGGGCAATCCAACTTGATATCGTCCTTCTGATGTACGTATCACAGTATCCTTATAATGCTCCTCACAAGCTGTTTCTTCCTGCGACCAACACGGTTTAGTTGGTAACTGTTCCAATTCCCAGAATTGTTTAACTCTGGCTTCCAACATATGAGTACTACATAACGCTATGTGCGAGTGTTGTTCCTTGGTCTGACATATTTGAGTGTTCAGTTTTCCACATATTACATGTCCGAACTCAGAATCAACTAGAGGAGGCAGGTCTTCGCGGAGTTTGAATGACGTACCTTTTAATAGTTGGTGGTACACCTCTGCACCTAATAATAAGTCAATGCGATCAGGCACATGAAAATATGGATCAGCTAAGCTTAGATGTTCGGGTAGCCACGCTGGAGTAAACGGGATATGTATAGAGGGTAGTTCCTTTGTAATTACAGGTAAAACATACAATTTAAGTGAGACCGCAAAGTTAGAACATCGCGATGAAATTGTCAAAAAGACCTTATGCTTAATCAGTGTTTCGCAAGCGCCAATACCTGTAATGATTTTAGACGTCGGATACCGTCGTACCTGGAGTATTTTACACGTCTGCTCGGTAACAAAGTTGAGCGTTGACCCACTGTCGAGAAGTGCTCGACATGTCACTCGGATTCCATCATTAATAGACGCATGCACAAGAGCCGTTCCGAGAATAATTAAGTTGGTACACATTTTCTCCGATTTATTAGCTAACAATTCTGGAGCGTGCACTGCTGAACATGACGCTTCAACAGTCATCTGCTCGCCACTTATAGGTTCCTCCTGGTTACTACAACTGAGTACTGTTGATTTTCTACTGTGAGATTCCACGTCAGTCTTGATCCGTGGCACGTTAATGTCGTCAAAATGGAGAAGAGTGTGATGTTTGTTTGAGCATCTATTGCATGGGTTTTTATTACATTGACTGATTAAATGGTGTTCCAACAGGCAGTTCCCACACAGTCGTAACGCTTTTATGAAGTATAATCGTAATTTGGGAGTCATTTGTGGGCCAGTAAACACTGGACATTGCGTTAAATTATGGTCTCCTTTACAATACGCGCAGTTATTACCATTTCTGGGCATCGCAGAAACGCTGTCAACGTTGAATGACATTGCTTTTTGTGGTTTCACCAGACGCGATGGAGTTTGTGCAGAGTTGGCGGACAGAGCATGGAGTACCTTAACTCGGGATCTGAGTAATTCGAGAAGTTCAGATAGTGACATGATTTCCTTTGGTTTAGTGTTTTTCACAATAAACACTCTCGAGGCATTATCTAATCGTTGGATTAAATGATGGACTAGTAACAAATCCCATTCATTGACCTTGACCTTCAGCGATTTTAGCGCGCTCACGTGTTTTACTACCTTATCCACAAACCATTGTAGTAACTTTGGCGAATTTTCTTGTGTGATTCGTACGTCATACAGTTCACGCATGTGTAATCGTTGGATAGCTACTTCATTATTATAGTGATCACATAATGTATTCCAGGCAATTTCATAATTTGTGGCGGTGACAGGTAAACTTTCGATAAACGAGTACGCTGAACCTGCACGAACACTGGATGTCAAATACAAGAATTTTATAGTTGGATCCAATTTCTTTGAGTGAATTAAATCACAGAACACATCACGAAACGCCAACCATTCTGATTCCATCCCGTTAAAGGTAGGCAATACGATTTCTGGTAATTTTATTCCGGCATATGGTGAATTAGGACTTAATTCGTGAATAGACGTATTGTGAAAGGACGTTGATACGGTTTCTTCAGCTCTTTTTGTATCATGGAGTTTATCTCTGATGGCCGATTCCATGGTCAGATACTCATCATCAAATAACACGCGATCTGGGCCACTCGCATCATCTAGCGGTTCCAACTTGGCTTGCGTATAGTCATACTTTTCGTAAATTGAGTGAAGTCGGTGTAAACATGACTCCAGCGCACCGATGGTTGACACGGTTATAAGACGAGTCCTAAGATTAGTGAGTTGACCCTTGAACGCTCCGCGTTGCTTTTTCAAATGGTCAATCTTTATCTGATCGTCCATAATGTTGTGGTATGAGTTCACCCGATTAGAGCTGACAGTAGACAAGAAACTTACGAAATATGAGTAAAACTGAGAGGGTGGACTACCGATAACCGCTCTTTACGCTCAGACAACTATTGTCACCTACGTTGACCAATGACCAAGTAACGCAGGGTGTGGTTGATGTATGACTGTTGTCTTTCAGAACTGATTTAAATTATTATGATTACAACGAATGTGACAAGCATTTAGATTACAAATTGTTCAACAAGGACCAATCTCGTTCACACCGCTAACAAACATCAAGTGACTTTAGATGAAACAATATACTAGACAATGCATATAATCAAGTGCTACAAGCTATTATTATAACAATCGTAACCAACAACTTAGATAACCTTAAAATATTTTTAAATTAAACTATAAGTTAATAAGTACCAAAGAAGTTTTCCTTGGTTTACCTGATTTTCAATTAAATTTTGCGATGATCCAGAACTCCTGTTTCTCAAATCCGGCTCGAAGGACCAATGGATAGCTCTGGTCGTTAGTGGACTGTATTTTTTTGTAAAACTGGACAATATATGAACTCGACGATGCCACATCAGCAATTGATGATAAACAGTATGATGACGATAAATTAGTATATACTATAATCAGCTGATGATAACTCAATAGCAATATACATCAGCAGTAATTGTTGATAATAAAACAGTGCGATGATGATGAATTAGTATATACTATAATCAGCTGATGATAACTCAATAGCAATATACATCAGCAGTAATTGATAACAAAACAGTACGATGATGATGAATTAGTATATACTATAATCAGCTGATGATAACTCAATAGCAATATACATCAGCGGTAATTGATAATAAAACAGTACGATGATGATGAATTAGTATATACTATAATCAGCTGATGATAACTCAATAGCAATATACATCAGCAGTAATTGATAATAAAACAGTACGATGATGATGAATTAGTATATACTATAATCAGCTGATGATAACTCAATAGCAATATACATCAGCAGTAATTGATAATAAAACAGTACGATGATGATGAATTAGTATATACTATAATCAGCTGATGATAACTCAATAGCAATATACATCAGCAGTAATTGATAATAAAACAGTACGATGATGATGAATTAGTATATACTGTAATCAGCTGATGATAACTCAATAGCAATATACATCAGCAGTAATTGATAATAAACAGTACGATGATGATGAATTAGTATATACTGTAATCAGCTGATGATAACTCAATAGCAATATACATCAGCAGTAATTGATAATAAAACAGTACGATGATGATGAATTAGTATATACTGTAATCAGCTGATGATAACTCAACAGCAATATACATCAGCAGTAATTGATAACAAAACAGTACGATGATGATGAATTAGTATATACTATAATCAGCTGCTGATAACTCAATAGCAATATACATCAGCAGTAATTGATAATAAAACAGTACGATGATGATGAATTAGTATATACTATAATCAGCTGATGATAACTCAATAGCAATATACATCAGCAGTAATTGATAATAAAACAGTACGATGAGGATGAATTAGTATATACTATAATCAGCTGATGATAACTCAATAGCACTATACATCAGCAGTAATTGATAATAAAACAGTGCGATGATGATGGATTAGTATATACTATAATCAGCTGATGATAACTCAATAGCAATATACATCAGCAGTAATTGATAACAAACAGTACGATGATGATGACTTAGTATATACTATGATCAGCTGATGATAACTCAGTAGCAATATACATCAGCAGTAATTGATAATAAAACAGTACGATGATGATGGATTAGTATATACTATAATCAGCTGATGATAACTCAATAGCAATATACATCAGCAGTAATTGATAACAAACAGTGCGATGATGATGACTTAGTATATACTATAATCAGCTGATGATAACTCAGTAGCAATATACATCAGCAGTAATTGATAATAAAACAGTACGATGATGATGGATTAGTATATACTATAATCAGCTGATGATAACTCAATAGCAATATACATCAGCAGCAATTGATAATAAAACAGTACGATGATGATGGATTAGTATATACTATAATGATGATAACTCAGTAGCAATATACATCAGCAGTAATTGATAACAAAACAGTGCGATGATGATGGATTAGTATATACTATAATCAGCTGATGATAACTCAATAGCAATGTACATCAGCAGTAATTGATAATAAAACAGTACGATGATGATGGATTAGTATATACTATAATAGCTGATGATAACTCAATAGCAATATACTTCAGCTGTAATTGATAATAAAACAGTACGATGCTTACTGGAACGATGAACAATATTGATTACATCTATCAAAGTTTATACTAACCATGATTGGGAACTGCTGCAACATGGCGGCAAATCATCAACCAAAAATTAAACACCAGACACTCGATGTTGTAGTTACACAAGTTATACAATCTTTTTTATTATATTTCGATTAAGCGTCGTTTTATACAACTTACAAACTTGTACAGAAACCATTAAGTGGTTAACACAGACTTCAAACAAAAATTAAACTAACATTAACAATTAAATTGAACTAGAACACAACAGTACAACGGCCCAAAGGCAAGAGAGAAAAAACTTCTAGAAACTTAATTTTTTATATATAATTTTCTGTCAAATGCAAAACCACCACCAACGACAAATTAACATGTGGTGATCATTTTCGGAAGCTAACAAATTGTAAATGTGACCACCATTCAAATAATTGTGTGATTGACGAACTTATCGATGGTGTCTTTGGTTTTGACAGAACTATTATTGTTTACATTACATATTTAACTAATCAACCGCTAAGTTTCATTTTGCTATGTTATAATTTTTTGAATAATTTATTTTATTTGTTTTTTGTTGCAGGTAAACAGCAATTAATGACAGTAACATTGTCTATGGAAAATTAATTGTTTTTTATGCTGTATAGTGATTCATTGGATAAGGTAAATTAATCTGATTTGATATTGACTATTTGTCAGGTTTTTATGTTCCCCTTTCCATTTTAGGTTTATTCACGGATGATTATTAACGGTAATGCTGAAGGCGTTACCATATATATATATATATATATATATATATATATATATATATATATATATATATATATATATATATATATATATATATATATATATATATATATATATATATATATATATATATATATATATATATATATATATATATATATATATATATATATATATATATATATATATATATATACTTGTACCGTTGTATATATATATATATATATATATATATATATATATATATATATATATATGTATATATATATATATATATATATATATATATATATATATATATATATATATATATATATATACACATATATATATATATATATATATATATATATATATATATATATATATATATATATATATATATATATATATATATATATATATATATATATATATATATATATATATATATATATATATATTTATATATATATATATATATATATATATATATATATATATATATATATATATATATATATATTAATCCGATTACATATCTAACTGTACCAAACAATTTTATGTATATATATATGCAAATAATTATTAACATCGTCCATTCAATGGTGTTTCTCAAATATTTCAAAAATTTTATTTCCACAATCCAATCACAAAATCACAGGCTCCAATAATTTTTGAATATTTATATCATCCATATTATCTGACACGTCATTAGCATTTTTCTTCGCCATCTTTTGTGCACTATTCAAAAAAAAACAAACTTGAAATTTACTTAGAATTTGCAAGAAAATAACTAAATTCTGGTTATTCTTTTTAAATAAAAAAACTTGAATCACAGATATTATTTCTTTTTTTTTGATAGACCTTCCAACATTTATTTTTATCAACTTTATATTATTATTATTATAATAATGAAACAAAATAATTTTAATTAATTTTTCTTTTGATGGAGTCACAATTTGTTTTTGTTTTCACACATAGACATCGAATGAATCTGCCAATGTGTTTTTTTGACATTCATCGACCTTTTGTAACCAAACTCAAGGTGTGCAACATTGAAAAAAAACATTTTCCTTTCTTTTTTAAAACATTATGAATGAGTTCAGTAATCTGTTTTTCTTCGTTATTTTTTGGAAATTAAGGTTTGTTGGTTATGTTTTAAACTTTTGAATTTTTTTATTGATTGAGAGAAATTGAATTGTTTAGGATATTTGAAATACTTTGAATAAACCGACGGAGGTCGAAATTGGTTTCATTATTGAATGTGAAAAATTTACAGACGTTACACCATGAATTCAAGGGTAAGAATCAAGATAATTAACATTGAAATAAAAAAAAACGTCGTCATCCACTCTATGCCAGAAAACTACTGAGCTGCCTTAATTAATTAATCTGTATCTGGGATCGAAGTATCAACAGTAACCAACGTCAGGGTCGATGATCGATTCCAATACTCATGAAGTTCCTAGGAACTGTCAGTCACCTGTTATGTAGACTGGAGCATGAAACCGTAGAGCAGTAAGGTTTCAGATTTATTTAATGTCTGTTTTTTTTCACAATTGACAATTTTGTTCACTACCCATAGTTCGCAATAGTTTCTCATTCATCCATAATCTATAGCTTCTCGTTTTATATAGTTTCCGTTACACATAGTTTTGTTTTATAACAACACCATTAATCATAATATCTTACTTTGCAATCCCCTAATATTGGTTCATACTGCGTTTTCACCAGCATTTTTCTTTCGGTTTTAACGCCACAATTTGATGTTTGTTAGAGAAAGTTTTTTTTAAATAATTTAAATTAACGTAGTTTGACCATACAAGTTATTCACTGATTACAACAAGAAAACAAATATTCAAATATGTAGTTGATTGATATTGTGTATATACTTGATGAAAAATCTTTTACGCATGAGATTTTTTTAACGTACTACCAAAATATGAATTCTCGGACCTTAACCGTGGCTGCTCTGAAATGTTTTCAAGCCTCAAACAGTTTTGGTAATTGTCTTCGAAACGTATTATATTTCTTATATGGTTGTTTTTATCAATTTATCTTTCCGTTATGGATCTAAATTTTACTGTAATACCGTTGTAAGTTGTTGTTTCATGATACATAAACATCATAAAATCGATTAAACTTACATTTAATCCATTCTAATACATTGATATTCCTCCACAATGCTTTGGAAATAACTTAGTTCGTGAAATCGTCTTGCCATTTTATGTATTACAAAATACCTATCAGTGTTCTTGTTTCTTACGGAAAATGTACTAACATTATTTCCCCTACTACGAAACTGGTAGCAATATTTTCGATATTAAATTAATATAAAAGCTATGAATATCCAATCGTTCACTCTCTTGCAGTGGCGTAGCTAGCATGGGTGGCACCCGGGGCGGATATTGTGGTGTCACCCCAAAAATAAAAACTGTCAATAATAATAAAAAGCCGATAAACGTAATTTATAATTTTTTTTAATTAATACAAATGAGCATTATTATTATAAGCCCGCAAGTAATTTTTAACTAATTTTAATTTGCTGAAACTCCTCTCACATGAAGCCACTAATACGCAAATAGTCATAAATAACTTTAGTGCGACCGTAAGATTCGGAAGAAATTCTAAAAAATCCCATTCTACGATGAATTTCAAAAAGTCTAGGTACACCCAGTTAGAAACTGTAACATTGGCCGCTTTTAAATGCCTCCTCACCCTTTGTATCTCTATGAGGAGTTCTGTTGCCAATACCGCATCATAAAAACCAGTAACTTTTGATACCGAGAATTTTAACTCTTCACTGTTCGCCAAAAGCTAAGTGTTTGTCTGCACAACCTCGAACAATGAAGTTAAATCTTGAACTGACTTCAGTCTAGTTCGGAGTTCAACACTGAATCGGTCAAGACATTCCAACATGTCCTTTTTAAGTTGAGCTCTTAGTGTCAGTCCAACATCAGGTGCAAACTCACCACCCGTTCGTTTTTTGCGTTTTACGTGGAATGTCATAGTCCTCCGATTTTTTCGCAGCAAGATCTATTACCTCTTCTACAATGAGACTTCGTTATGAATTGACTCTATTTTTGTAGCTAATTGATCAATATTCAAGCCCGTGCTTTGCAATCCAATCTGAGCACAGATATTATTTCTCTTAGAATATCATTCCAAAACAAAAGATAGCAAAGAAACGAAAAATCACATGCTGCATTGATAAGGTTCTGTGCAGCGCCTCTAGTGTCTACATTTTCTTGTTGATCACTTAACTTCTCAATTTCAGCCACAATCCCATCAAAGTTTTCGGCCAATACTTTTACTGCAGCATAATGAGCACTCCAATGCGCTGTTAAGAGTATTTTAACAGTTGCTTTGTTGTGTTTAGCAAGTACTTCCCAGCGGCTAGTCGAAGCAGAAAAACATGTAAAAATGGCTTCCACTAACGAGTGTTGGCCGTATAAATTAATTGAATGATCTTTACAGTCCACAAAAATCGCTTTGTTATTTTTTGCTTTAATAATAGCTTGCACTTCTCCATGTATACTACTCATAACAGCTGCATTATCATAACCTTTGGGAGCGACAATTCATAACATCTATACCATCATTTTCAAGATTTTTACACTGAAAAAAAACATGTCCTATTTTCAATCGAAATGCAGTTGTCTCAACCTCACCGTGCGGGCAGATATGGCGAATCGAAATACGAGATTGATTCAACAACCGTACAATGATAAGCCGATGCAGTTGAGACAATCACATGAAATATTTATGTGAAAATAAAATATAGTTCAATTAATCTCAAATAGTTAAATTTTAAAATGAAAAATTCATGATATAAGGCCAAAGAAATATGTTTTCATGGAAATAGTTATTAACTTTATTCAACTACTGTTATATTGGATATAACACTTTATATTTTAAATAAGCCTCATTCTGTTGTCAGGACCATGTTACTGAGTACTAAGTAGTTGTCCCAATCACGGTGAAATTGTTTGTAAATATCTTTTCTTTGCATGAATAATAAACTGCCATCTTCGTGATGAGGTTATCATTACTTCAATTTTTTTTTTCAGTGTAAGAATTTCATCGCTTAAATCAGCGGCTTTTTTCCACGTAAAGGAAAAAATCCAAGGAATGCTTCCTTGATTTCCACTTTACTACCATCAATTTCCACATAACGAATCACTTCTGACATTTGATCAATATGTGAAATGTCAGGTGTGCTATCAAACATAATTCCAAAATATTTAACCGATTTAATTTCGTTGACAAGCTTAAACTTTACGTGGATCGCTAAAACATTTATGAACTCATTTTGTATATCTGGTGACAAATATGATACTTTTGGTGATTTACCATGCTCCAAATTCAAAATGTGTTCTTTTAACACTACATCATACATTGACAATAGTTTGGTTAGTTCTAAGAAATTGCCTTTATTTGAAGAACTTTGTCCTTCATCATGTCCATGAAATGCTGGGTTTTGTTTAGATAATAACAAAGTTATATCCAATCATCTTGATAAAAGATGTTTCTACTTCTGTTTTTTATTATATATTAATTGCAAGGCTGCGTCTCGTATCGTTTTATGAATTTTTAACCTCATTTCCAAAGTTTTCCACTTTTCAAAATTCTCCAGATGTTCATTTGAAGTTTCATGCTCGGCCACTTTGGGATTTAGTTTCCACCGCTTCTGATATCCAGTAGTAAATGTTGATTTTGTATTATTATTATTGGTGACAGCAAATACACGACAACAGAAGCAATACAGGACGCAAGTTATTATTTACAGGAGAATAAACAATCCATGGCCGTAGAATTTTTCACCATTATTCATCATTTTATAAAACCATTCTTTAGAAAGATGGCGAACATCACCTTTTATGTCTAACAAGTGTCTAGATACAGTAACAAACGACCCTTCTCTATTTTGAAAATGTTCACTTTCTTTTTTTATGATTTCAATGCGAACATTACCAGAGACGAGTATATTCCAATGTGATACATCTCTTAAGTCCTGAAGTGATTCACCCATGCAAATACTGTCTTCGATAGTAGAAGCATTAGCGGCATTATCACTGTCATTTTCATTATTCCTTTCTAATTCGTCATCATAGGTTATCATTATTAATTCTGTATTGTTGCTGTTACTTTCCGAAGATGAGCCAATATTCTCTGAAACATTCGTTGCATCAACGTGATAATCAGTTTCTTGGATATCATCGGGTTTTGTAACATATTTATAGATTTGGTCTTTCTCTGCTGGAACCAACTTTTTCTTTAAAAAGTATGAACTCCTCGTGGCATATTTATTTTTTGGGATATTTGCTAAACGAAATCTAAAAAAATATTTTTAATTATAGTATAGGTATCAGCAAAGCATTAATTCTAAATATATTTGTAGGATACATAATAGGTACATAGTTCATAATAAGTACACTGTGTTAACGACTAAATACACCGCCAAGAAAATTAATTTATTTAAATTTCCTTGTAACAACTTATATTAAATAATATTTGATAAAATGGAATTTACAAATCATAGCCTAATATTATAAGGAACTATTTAAAAAAATATGTAAGTATGAAATCCTAAAAGATATTTTATATAAAGAATTGAAACCAAAATTAAATATCCAATTAGAATCATGCTCAATAATTTACAAAATTGAATGTGATTTTTGTGAAAAATTTTACATCGGGAAAACCGGAAAATGTTTTAAAGACTGATTTAAGGAATACCTGCCTAAGAAGAAAAATAAACAAAATTTAAAGTTTATTTTTGCAAACCATTTACATAGTTAATAACAATAGCTACACCACTTTTAAAAAAAAATTGAAGGCTTTACATTTATGTAGCCAAGGATCTTTAAAAGAATCACTTGATGAGTTTGAAATTTCCAAGGGATTTAAAACCCAACAAAATGTAATTTTAAATGATAAACTTTCATTTAATTCAAATATATAAATATATAAAACGAGTATGAGTATGTATCAACCTACAAAAATTTGCAAAACTGCAGTAATTGCATAACTGCCATTTTATTCCACAGTAATTATTTTTGTGTCCATTGAAAAACGATCTATTTCAATTTATTCTTTGAGTTTCAAGATAAAAGAAAAAAATTATTTTGAGATCATTTACAAACACGGTAATTTGATTGTTTGTTAGTTTCCTTAGGTGTTTGCAATTAATTTGTTTGAAATGTAAAACATATATTAGGTAGTAAGGTTAAGCGGATATTTTAGAAATAATTTTGGAATAGAGACATTGTAACTCAAGGGTGCCACCCTATCGACAAAGGGTGCCACATTATCGACGTAAACCACTTTTCCTATACATTATTCAGCATATGTGTTTTCAGACCTGGTCATTAAATAATCATGCTTGCATACTAAATAATATATCGTAAAAAACGGTCAATATGGTATCTATAGGAATATTCAAAGCTATTGAGTAATTGTGGTGATGGGATTCAATGCTCAACATGTTGATTCGATTAATATTGTTAAAATTTTATTTCACGTAATAACTCAAAAATTTTAAAAAGTAGAATAGATTCTTTTTGAACCAATAACACATGTATAGGACACATTTATAAGTTATCACAATTTATAAATTAAAATTATATGGATAACCTGGTTAAAATGGTTTCCAAGTGATTTATCGTTGAAAACATGTGATGGTTTGTTTAAGTTTTTTACGTTCGGGTGTCACCCCAAAACGGTTTCGAAGTGATTTATCGTTGAAAACATGTGATGGTTTGTTTAAGTTTTTTACGTTCGGGTGTCACCCCAAAACGGTGTCGAAGTGATTTATCGTTGAAAACATTGTGATGGTTTGTTTAAGTTGTTTACGTTCGGGTGTCACCCCAAAACGGTTTCGAAGTGATTTATCGTTGAAAACATTGTGATGGTTTGTTTAAGTTTTTTACGTTCGGGTGTCACCCCAAAACGGTTTCGAAGTGATTTATCGTTGAAAACATTGTGATGGTTTGTTTAAGTTTTTTACGTTCGGGTGTCACCCCAAAACGGTTTCGAAGTGATTTATCATTGAAAACATTGTGATGGTTTGTTTAAGTTGTTTACGTTCGAGTGTCCGCCCAAAACGGTTTCGAAGTGATTTATCGTTGAAAACATTGTGATGGTTTGTTTAAGTTTTTTACGTTCGGGTGTCACCCCAAAACGGTTTCGAAGTGATTTATCATTGAAAACATTGTGATGGTTTGTTTAAGTTGTTTACGTTCGAGTGTCCGCCCAAAACGGTTTCGAAGTGATTTATCGTTGAAAACATTGTGATGGTTTGTTTAAGTTTTTTACGTTCGGGTGTCCCCCCAAAACGGTTTCGAAGTGATTTATTATTGAAAACATTGTGATGGTTTGTTTAAGTTGTTTACATTCGGGTGTCACCCCAAAACGGTTTCGAAGTGATTTATCGTTGAAAACATTGTGATGGTTTGTTTAAGTTTTTTACGTTCGGGTGTCACCCCAAAACGGGTGACACCTGGGGCGGACCGCCCCCCCCGCCCCCCCCCGCCCCCCCCCGCCCCCCCCCCTAGCTACGCCTCTGCTCTCTTGTGCAGCATCATTCCTCATGAATTTCAATATTAAAAACTGAATTTTGAATTCATGTTCTTTTTTCTAAGTGTTAATATTAAGTAGTAAAATTTTAATTAAATTAAATTTTTTTCAATTAGTGCAATTAGATCAATTTATTTTAAATGTCTCTGTCCAATTAGATCAAATTTAAAAAAAATATATATGTTTGTGTTGTTTAAAACACAGAAAACACAAAAAAATAAATTTACATGTTAATGCCGTATAAAAATAACAAAGAAAATATTACATAATATGTTTGTGCCGTTCAAGTTAATGAAAAAGAATTATATGCAATTGTTTGTGTTGCAAAAACAAAAAAACTCTTTGTTACTCTCTTATGTCTTTTGTGATCAATCTCGTGAATATCAGGAAACAAATTGTGGAATTTATTTTTTTGAATTCACGTTTTCTTTATTCGAATTAAGTAGTGAAATTTTAACTAGTCTAAATTTTGGGAGTGCAATTAGTAAAAAAAATTAGGAACGTGTTTGTATATACTAGTTAATTTATTTGTGTAAAAATTCTAGTCAAATTTATAACAAAAAAAAAAGATCGTATGTGTTTGTGCCGTTCAATTTGATGACGCAGTTTTTATTAAAGAAAAAAAATAATTTATATATGTTTGAGCTTTTAATTCATTAGTCAAATTTACAACCAAAAAAAAATATATATATGTTTGTGCTGTAAAAACAGAAAAAGCTCTTACTGGATTGTTTTGTTTTGGCGTCTGCTGAGGAGTGTCATTCATATATTATTCAAACAAATTATTACCGGCTTTTCAACTTATTCAACCACTATTGTTACCAATTGTTACATTTAATTTACAACGTGTTCAACGAGATTGGGAGTTTGTTCTACGTCTGTATATCCAACCTGTTACCTGTTCATTTGGACATAATTGTTGCTGATGGAGGGCTGAGCCTGTAAGACGTTGTGGCCGGCCGGATTTAACTAATGGGGTGAGTGACGTTATATTTTTTTTATTTCTTTTCTTAGTTTAACGTAGAAGTGTGAATGTGTGTGAAGGGGCGTATTAGTGATTGAATGGGGGCGTGTTAGTCGTTGCGTGGGCGTGCGAACTGGCGGTGTGTGTAGCAAGGCACCTATAGTCTGAATTGGAAATGCTTCTAATCTCAATATTATCCTTCCAAATACGTTTTCTTTAATTATCTTGCCCAGATCTGTGATTTTATATTTTTTTTTGTAAACCAAGAATCATTCGCGATCAACCTGTATTACAATAAAAAAAAAAAACGAAAACCAAATTCTTGTTATGTTTTAGGTTCAAGGAATATATAATAAATTAACCAACTGTAAACTGCAGGTATGGAAACACACTGGTTTGGACATGAGGATCTAACTTACCAATAAAATTTATATTTTTTTTGATTGTAATTATTTTTGTTTTGGGAATTACCTATGGTTCTTAAAAATTCGTTTTTAAATGTTATTAATAAAGAAAAGGGGAAGTATTCCATAACGACTTTCAATATAGCGTGTGACGTTCCCCAGTGCTCTAAGATTCGATCTACGGTTTACCAGCAATGGAAGTGGTTTATGGGCTGTACCATGGTGCTCATGTGACAGCAATACAACTCAATCTTGATTACTATCACTTGCGATGCGTGCTGCGGGTCTTGGAGCTTAAGTGTCTTGCTTCGCCGTCTGAATGTGTGGGTGAATGTTTGAATGTTAGTATGTGTGAAGTGTGAGTGTGTGGGCGTCTGAGAGTGATTGTGGGGGTTGGACGTGTTGATCGTAGGTCTTTCGCAAACGGGGTCGCCAGAGTCTCCCTTTTCCACTTGTATTTTTATTCATTTCTGTGACTTTTCGTAAATAGCGTACATTTCTATATTTGTGCTGAAGTAACAGGGTTTCTTAATCGTTCCCATAGATTGAAGCTGGCTTGGGGCAAGAAAATAAATCTCGCTAGGTACGCTTCCTGCTGTGCCATTCTCATTGGTTCGCCAATGAGAAAGCTCTTCATTACACACCATTGAACCCTCGATACAACCAGTAAAATATGACCCGGGAGGTGTGAACCCCAGTGACAACAACCAAACAAAGGAACAACCCTACCGAACGAAAGACATAATTCCCTGATGTCCTTCGCACGATGGACACCAAGACTCTTACCGCTCATATCTATGCACTTATACAGTACATTTCCAATCTTAGTCTTAATCATTGCAGGTAAGAACTTTGGAGCCAATTTCGCCGAGAACTTTTTAGTAGCGTCACTCAAATGATGTTGTCGTACAAACACACGTTGTTGAGGTTGAAAGGTCCGTAGCTTCGTTCGCAGATTATAATGATGTTTAGACTTCCTGAAAGCTGCATTTAAATTTTGTTGAACTCGATTTCTGAGCATGTTCAAATGATCAGAACGTTGTAGTGACCATAAGGGTGTCACCGTATTTGATATTTACTTTAATATATGAAATGCTAAATAAGCATTTCATAATATGAAATAAATATCAAATACCAAGCTGCGCAGTCAGCAATTTCAATATTAACACATAAGTTTAATAAAACAAAGCATTCATAAATAGGAGTTGAAACAAAAAGATGTTACCCATAAAAGTGAAAACATTAACATTCATAAATAGGAGTTGAAACAAAAAGATGTTACCCATAAAAGTGAAAACATTAAGTGAATAAATAAATAAGTATATAATTAATTGGTGTTTGTTTAATCGATATAAACCCTCTGGATATCATCTCCTATACATGGCGACCGTGACAGGACCCAGAAAATATAAGCCACAAAAACCGTGAGTAAAAACAAAAAAAAATCATGTAATTAATGCTCAATATACATAAAAGATTCGTGAGAAGTGAAATACCATATGTAGAACAAGAACAGTGAAAAAAAGTTTAATTAAAAACAAAATGTGTAATTTAAAATTCTTTTAACTAGATAGTGTAGTAAAATTATATGGTTAAGTTTAAGTACAAAGTTTAATATTAAAAGTTGCTGCATACAATACCAGGTGTAAACTAAACTGAAAAGTTTTTTTAAAAGTGCATTTACAATACCCGGTTGGAAATTAAAAATGAAATGTTTTTAAAGTACACATACAATACCCGGTTCTTATAATAAATTTCAAGGACAAACAAAAGTACTAAAAGTTTAGTACTTGTATATTAGTATACCCGGTATACGTAAGGCAATAATAAACGTAAGGCAATAATAAAATACAAAAATTAATAAAGTTCTGCGAGCCATTGTTATTCTTGAATTGACAAGTGATGAATAAATAATTTTTTTTTGTTGTCTGATAATTTATTGATAATTAATTATCTAATAAATTTCTTTTTTTTTTCTCCTTAAATTTAATTAAAACATATACCTATAAATTAAAAATAAATTACGCTATGGGTTCAAGCAAATCAAAAAACGAACACCAAAGCTCGAATGGTCAAGTAAACAACAACGTAACAATAGGAAACGAGCAAACCTTCAATGTGTACAGTATTGAAATCGTACTATTATTTCTAATAATAGTGGTTTTAAAAATAATAAAATTTATCATGCTGCTATGCCAAAAGCAGAAAAGGGGACTCAAGAAGAGATACGCTTCAACATTAGTAGTATAAAAAAAAGGATGAGTATAACTCCGTATCGAAACAATATTTTTATAATTCTAAATAAAATATAATTACATGCATTAAAGCATGCATTTAGTAATTTAATGTAAAAATTTAAATTGTTTTTAATAAAAAAAAAATAATAAGCAAAATTTAAGAAACTTTTCAAAAAATAATATTTTTATCAATTTCAAAGATTAATATTTCAAAAATTAGTATTTTTATCAATTTCAAAGATTAATATTTCAAAATTCAATATTTCAAAAAGGCTTACGTACCAATAGAAAAAGTTATAAATGGTTTACAAGAAGAAATAAGAATTTTGGCAAAGCAAACGGGCAGTAGTAAAGATAGCATCCATTTAACTGAAAAAACACGAGATCAAAATACAATGGAACCATTAAAGGCAAATGAGGTAATAGATTTGGTGACGAAAATTTTAAGGGACGATTACAATGGTGATCCTATGCTTCTTAATAGCATAGTCGACAAACTGAAAATACTAGAACTATCAATTAAGCATGTCGGGAACCAGGACTGGTAAACTTAATTAAATCAAAATTTTCTGCAAAAGCGAGGGAAGCTACATCGGAAAGATGCAACTCAATAAAAAACATTATAGAAAAATTAAAACAGACTTGTAAGGGTCAAGTGTCATGGGAGATAGCTGCGTCACTAGAAGGAGTAAGGGCTAATGCAAAAGATCGATATATGAAAGACATTTCGGAAATGACAGAAAAACTGAAGCAGGCTTATATCAATGAAGGAGCAGATCAAGAGACAGCGTCGTAATATGTAGTCCAGGCAGCTGTGAAGAATATAAAAAAGAATTATCCAAGCAACATCGTATTACAAAGTGTAATGTCAACTGAATTTAAAAATATCGACCAAGTGATGCATAGGTTCCAGTCGCTACAAAACGAAAAGGATGCGCAGGTGCTAGCTTTCAGAACTGCTTATGGCGGTGAGCAGCGACCAAAACTCAACAACAGGTACAGAGGCAATCAGGATACAGGCAGATATAGAGGTAATTTTAGCAATGTTGGAAATTATCGATGCCAACATAGTTTTTGTAGAACCCCAAATAATTATTACAGTAATCAAAAACCAACTAACATGTATTATAATAATAATAATAAAAATTTTAGTAAATATGAATATAGAAATAAAAATAATAAAGCTAATATAAGAAATATAGATGTAGAAAGAGTAGATTCTCCTTCACAGGAAAACTAAAGGCTCCTCGGTGCACAGGGGAACACTTTAAAATTTTAAATTTCAATTTAAACTACTGTATTTTCATAAATCTGAGCTTGAATGAAAAATTAACAAATAATATATGTTTTTTACTAGATACAGGAGCAGAGGTCTCTTTAATAAAGTTTAATGATCAATTAACAAAAAATAACTATATTATTATTAACAATGTAATTAAATTAAAAGGCATAACAGATGTCGAAGTAAAAACGATAGGTACCATAAAGAAAGAGGTTTTTGTTGGAGGATATGCGATCAAACATGAGTTTCATGTAGTCCGAGATGATTTTCCAATACCGACAGCAGGTTTTATAGGGATGGATTTCTTTACCAAATTCTCGTGTAATATTAGTTTTGAGGACTTTACGTTAGAAATAAATGAGCGTAATATTTCGTTTAAAATTCCGATTCAAACAGGACCAAGAATAGATACAATCTATATTCCTCCTAGATGTGAAGTAATCAGAAGATTACCGCACCGAAATATATCTACAGATTCAGTAGCAATCTATAATGGTGAATTAACACCAGGTGTATTTGTGAGTAAGACAATAGTGAGTAACAGTAGCCCATATGTTCAATTGTTGAACACTACTGATACAGGAATAACAATTCCTCACACTGACTTTTCTTTTGAACCTTTAGATAACTTCGAAGTATTCCAAATGGTAACCAATAAGGGTACAGATAGTTCAACCAAGAAATCCAAGCAGGAAGAGATAGTAGGTAAAATTTTAGAAAACAACAAAAATTTGGATCCTAATGTTAATAGTGATATCAAAAAATTAATTTCAAATCATATAGATATATTTTCTAGCGAAAATGAAAAGCTAACAGTAAATAATTTTTACAGTCAAAACATTCATTTGAAGGATGATACGCCAGTATACACAAAACCTTATCGACTGCCCCATTCTCAAAAACAAGAGATTAACCAACAGGTTTCTACAATGTTAAGAGATGGCATAATAGAGCCATCGATTTCTGACTATAATAGTCCAATTTTGCTAGTCCCTAAAAAATCAAAGGAAGGTATAAAGAAATTTCGTCTTGTTGTAGATTTTAGAAATATAAACAAGAAGGTAGTTGCGGATAAATTCCCGCTACCGTGAATTGATGATATATTAGACCAACTTGGCAGAACTAAGTATTTTAGTGGTGTAGACCTTCAATCTGGTTTTCACCAAATACCATTGGAGGAAAATTCCAAAAATGTCACTTCTTTTAGTACCGAAACTGGATCTTATCGGTATACAAGACTTCCTTTCGGACTGTCAGTAAGTCCAAATTCATTCCAAAGGATGATGACATTTGCATTTGCCAATCTGTCACCATCACGAGCATTTTTATACATGGATGATTTAATCATTTTTGGCTGTTCTAGAAATCACCATTTAAAAAATTTAGAAAGCCCATAGTTTTTTCAATTTATCAACTATATTAGTTGACTTTCGGTTAATTGGAGATCCAGTGTGATGATAGTTGTTAATGTTTTTCTTAATAACAGTTTGACGTGTCCTCCGAGTTCGAAGTCCAGCGTTCTACCACTAGACCACCCAACAAACAATTATAATTCTTTAGATTACAAAAATATATAAAGTTCCTTTGGGAAAATAAACAGGTGGAGCATAATGTTTGTAAACAATAGCAAAATATTTTGTATTATATTATATTGATAATATGCTGGACCATAATAAAGTTTGAGAAAACCACTAGTATAAAATTTTCCGACTTTTCAAGATCATATCTTCTTTGTTTTTTAGTTATGAATTTCGTTTTCACTCTCATAAGGGAATATTGTTTTTATGGTTTTTGGGATTTAAAATACGGTCGTAATTTAAGTAGTACTTGTTACAGAAATTTAAAGGATTGCATTTATAATTATTCTCTTGGGACAAAAGTTTTTATAATTTGTTTTCCTTTATTTATCTCAGATAAAGTAAATTGAAAAAATGTTGAAAAAGTTTGAAAAATTTAAATTTTTGATATAAATCCCAAAGCCAATTGAAACATATTGATTTTCAGCTTTTGTATTGCTTATTGCTTAAACTTCCTGTTATAACTAACACACAGACATTTACAGTCAAACTTAAAGCAAAATGAAAAACATTAAATACCAATAATAGTTACAGAAAACGGAAAACCGTAAAACGGAAATTATGATTTTCATTTATGATTTGTTTTTACTATATTGAATTTTGATGAATTGAAATAAAAATTTTAGTTTATATTTTATGATTTTTAATGATTTTTATTATTGTATTGGGAAATTGAAGTTTATTGAAACTAACAGTTCAAACTTTAATAATATGGCATATAATATTAAACAAGAAAACAATGGTAAAAAAGAAAATACCAATAAAATGGGCAGATTAAATTTGTTGTGAAATATCAGCATTAAATTATACAAAATCAATGTGTCTATGTGTCTAGGTCTTCTTATAATAATTTTTAAGGAATTAAAAAATGAAATAAAAAACAGAACGACTACTACGTTAAAATCAAAAATTAATTTTGCTGCTTTCTTCTAGAATGCTTATTGCCGTAAAAATCAACAAGTATAGGGAATACGAGCATAAATTCTTTTTCATCGTGTCATTCAATGAGCTGATGGGTAGCTACCACAATTTTCATGCGACGTTCATAAAACGGACATTTGATGCTTTTCGGTAATTCAAACCACCAGCGGAGGACAGTAAAATATGGGTCTGTTTATCGAAAGGGAGGAGATGGCAATGCCACCCCTGTAAGAAGTATTTAGAAGCAGACTACTTCTGTGCATATTGCAGGACTATAGAATATTGCTAGCGTTCAAAAACGTTCTATGGAAGCAGTTATTCAATCAAAATCGTATAGATCCCTTATAGTAATAATGTTTATGTTCCAGGGAAAATAGATAATATAGTGGGCAATGACAAGGTGTAATAAGTATTTGTCTAGTACTTGCCGAATTAATATACCTTTTGCGTAACCCTCGCGAGCTTAATAAACTTACTTACATAATGATCGCTGTATATTAACGGTTGATCTATTTAATTTTAATAAAAACCACCTACCTTGGCCTATAAAAAATTCGAACCTAAATGATTTTTAAACACGACTTTTAAGCTTTAAACATTTGCTGCTTACCAAACTTTTGTTATGCCATTTATTAAAAAGACTTATAAATAAACGCCTGTGGAAATATGAAATGTAAAAGTACAGTGTGTTCAATACGGTAACTCTTAATTTAACTTTCAACACCCTTTTAGTTTTAACTCTTGCTGTGAGTTGCAATGAGGTACAAAGGCTGAGGCATACAGGCCACACCAGATTGAAAAGTGTATACCTATTGAGAAACCTATAAACAACGTTAATTAATAAGCTACAACTCGTAAGTAGCAATTGGATATCGAAACTGTTTAATTGCCTTAAAATAGATTGTATCTGTTTCTTATATACACAACGGCATCTACAAAACAAAACAGATGAAAAAAGATGAAAAATGTGATCTATACAGGTGAAACAGTCGAAATTTGATCTTGACCATTTTTGGTTTTTCTGAAACTTGGCATATAAGTAGTATGGACAAAATAAAAAATATAACTTATTTTACAATTTTTTTAAAGTGCATCAAAACCCCCGATATAGAAGCCTTCTTCATTTTTTAGCACAGTAAAAATCGTGAACTTGTAGCGCCATTTTGAAATTAAAACTCAATATAAAAAAGTTCAAAAAATCGCCATAACGCTCATAACGCTATCTGGAAAAATAAAACTCCATATAAAAATAATTTAAAAAAATTTAATCTAAAACACTAATCCAATTTTTTGCATATGGCAATGTTTATTGTTTATTGCAAATGGCGTGAAAGTGTAGGGCTATGATATATCGGGGGTTTTGAGTGCATACATAGTTTGAGCATAGGGCACCCCAACATGCATGAAAAATGAAAATTCTGAAAATCCGATGTAATTTTGAAATTAAACTGCTTAAGAACGGCTATACTGATTTCATCAAACTTTATTTGTTTGAATAGGTGATTAGTTATTCATTTGAAAAAAAATTAATCAATTGTTTTGTAATTAATTTGAAAATTAAAATATTAAAAAAACTTTTTTTATAAACCGGATAAAACCGAAACCCGTTACCCTTGTTTTGTTAATTTTTACAAAACCGTCAAAAACCGGGTTTTGCCGTGAAAACCGGGTTTTCTATAAACATCGAAAGTTTTTTTATTGTTTATTCTAGAAAGTAAATTTAGTTTTTTGTATTCTGGATGCCATAGAATATAGATTCATTAATTAAAAATCGTATAGAAATGGATCGCATTTCTGCATAGAAATATTCATAACTTACAGTATAGTTGTTAACAACGAATACGTTACCCAAATACAATGTGGAATACTTTAAAGCCTTCACTTGCACCAGTAGTGTAGTGGGGGTATCGTCACATTTTCATGAAAAAAATAAGAAATGAGGGAATATCGAACATTTTCATGAAAAAAAATAAGAAATGAGGTAGGATCGAACATTGAAAGAAAAAAAGGAAAAAAGCATTGATTTTTTTCCGGAGTGAATATATGAACAGTATTTTTTGTTTTAAAAATAGATTATTCAATGTAAAAGATGTATGTTCGTGGGAGGTCGTCAAATGTTTTAAAAGAAGATGAGAAAAACGAAAGTGAATATAATTTATTTTTTTTACAACAATTTCATTTAGAATGTTGTTGAAAGAAACTAAAGGCAAAATTATTTTCATTATTTTTTTTGTTACCTAATAAGAAAAAATATGGTAATATGTTATCTAATAAGAAATAAAAAAATGGATTTAGTCATACTATCTATAAAACAGAATGAGAAAGCAAAATATGAAAAAGCAGCTGAAATTAATTCAATTGCATTGAGAGAAAAAACAAATCATATGATTTTTGATTTTTAAAAAGAATGAGTTTGTGTTTTAATCTTATTTTGCAAAATAATTTTTGCGGGAGGTCGTTTAAATTTTACGAATAAAATAAATTTAATGAATAAAAAAAAACGTTGACAAAAAATTGTGAAGATTTTATTGATATATTTTTTTTTGTATGTAACAAAATTGTTTTTGTTGGTTGTTTTAATCTGTTGTTTTCCTGTTTGTTATGTAAGATTTGATTTTGTAAGATTTTGATTTTTTCATTGGGGCACATGTGTTGTTCTAGTTTTCTGGTTGTTATATAAGATTTGTGTATAAGGCGACCAGAAGAATTAGAACATATTGTGATGTGATTTGAACAAAAATTATGATGTGTTGGAAAACAAAAACTTTTTATTTGGAATTTTAGACGGATGCCTGAAATAAGTTGTTAATTGAAAAAACTAAAAAATTATAAATAGATGTTCGAAATCGACCATATCGTTTATATCAAAAATATGTGGAACAACCTTTTACCATGCAGATTTCTGTTCCTTCTTCTTCGGGGAAGACCACATTTGTATTAAAGTTCTTGCCACATATTCATGGTATAAAGAAACTGGTTTGGTGCAATGGTGAAACTAATTCGGTCGATCTAAAAGATTTCGATTTTGAAGATTTTGAAATGTTAGACAACGTCCCCGAAAATTTTGATAATCTAGAAAACACATCAATCATCTTGGATGATTTAATGACTGAGGCGTATAATAAAAACGTTTGTGAATTATTTACTAAGGGTTCACATCATCGAAATATATCTGTTATATTAATTACCCAAAATGTGTTCCATCAAGGAAAATTTTGCAGAGACATTTCGTTAAACTGCAAATACTTAGTTATGTTTAATAAAGCCCGAGATAAATCTCAAATCGACCCGCTTGCTAGACAAATTTATCCAGAAAATATCAACGAGTTTGTAAGAGTATATAAAGAGGCAACTTAAAAGCCTTACGGTTATTTATTTATGGATTTGAATCGTGCAACGACTTATTTCGTTGCAATCGTGCAACGACTTATTTCGCTTCCGCTCGAGTATTTTTAATAAAGATTATCAAGAGTGTTATGCGCCATCTAAACTAGTATCACAGCTAAAAAGGAATGAAGCGGCTCATGGTACACAAACATACGTTACATATGTTAAGAAATTGTAATACCGTATACGTAAATTTATATTAGAAAAAAGCAAAACAGATTTAATAAAAGCCTTATATGAAGTGTGTTTAAATGTTTTAAATGGTAATGTCAATATTGATAACAACTGTAAAACTCGTTTGAAGAAACATAAGAGTGCTTTACGTAAAATTGTCGATTCCAAATCTAATTTATCGGTGAAACGTAAGGTGCTAGTACAAAAAGGTGGATTTTTGCCTATTATCTTATCAGCTGTTTTATCTGGGGTTATTGGAAAGATATTGGAGGAAGTTACAAAATGAGTCTACAACGTATGATTGTTGTTCATCCTGATACATTTGAGCAGTGGAAAAAAATTATGTTAAAAGACAATAAACTATCGGCATTAGATCGTGAAATGAAAAAGATTTTGTACAATAATAAACTAAACGATATCGATAAATGGAACTATTACCGACAAAGTCTTTTAAAAATGTTAAATGTGAAAAGAAGACCAATTGGAATAAATCATTTTCCAGGCTTAAACACTAGCGTTGTATTAAATAAACAGACGCAAGCTGATAGCGATGCTTTAAATAACCAGCTAAAGGTGGATGGGAACACGCAAACGAAGATTTTAAAAGGGCGAAACGCAAAAAATCAAACTGAAACGTCTGAAGGTCGAAATATTGCAACACAAACTAAGATGATGAAACAAATTCAAGAGCCTAAATCATCTGATGAACTGTTTGAAACATCGAATAGATTTTCTAGTTTTGAAAATGCGGATAATAATGACGATCAGAGTTTTCGTAGTTTTGATGAAATTCAAGAATTAGATATGGATGATAGCGTACGACGAAGAGCTCTAGAAGGTCAACCACCCGATGTAAGAATATCGAAAGAAAGATTTTCTCTAAATCCTCAAGAGTACAGAGTATTTGAATTGAATACGGGAGAGAATGTGAACGTTCCAGTTGAACGCCGTTTCACACGTTCTACAGCAAAAAGGTCGAGGGTTGATCCAACGCAAAGTGTTATAAATTTTCCTAAACGGAAAAAAACAAAAAGTGAAACGAGCACACCAAAAAAAACACAAAAAACAAAATCAAAACAACAAACGATCCCTGGCAAAGCTATAAAAGTTAAGTTTAGAAGTGTTAATCATCATTCAGATTTTTGGTGTTATCACACGACGTCTACAATGCTAGCTGATCAAAAATCTTTTTATATTACATTAACAAGTAACAGCTCACTGGATTTTTATCCGCATAACACACTATCAAGATTTACTGTTAAACTTCCTTATTCACTTAACTTGAAGGGTGACGATCACGCAGAATGGTATATGGGTGTATCAAAATTTGCTTGCACCTCTATAATGAAGAAACGCGGATAAGATCCGACTATAACGTTTATTGCAGAACGAGGTAATACTGGTGTAGAAATATTAGATATATTAAGACAGTATCCAACTTTATTTGCAATCGTTCAACATGAAGATTTTTTCGATCGATATTCTGAGTCTGCTGACTTGCCTTTTTACGTTTTTTCAAAAGATTTCGTTCAAGTTGGTGTAGATAAACGCAATTTTAAATTAAAATTTAATAAAGAATACACAATAAATCTACTCTTTGACTACTTATTTTCACAAATTGATAAAACTGAATGGAGCAAAGTTATAAAAAATTTAAAAGAATCGATTGCTATTAAACCTTCACAATCTTTATCAGAGGAAAAACTAACGATGTTAAAGAAACGTGTCAAAGTAATTTTACCAGAGCCCATCCCAGAACCTGAAGCTGTACCGAACTATAGGTGTATTTATTGTGATATAGTGCGACCTCAAATGTTTGGTAATATAATGGCTAGAGGGTTAGTAATGTATCCCGTAATATATAAAAGGCATTTTGAGAGTTATCAAAACTGTGAAATAGGAAAAATTCAATATGCACGACTCGAGAGAACACTGATTACAGATATCATCCTACTATCAACGGATGAAAATGGGGAACAGATTAATTTTAAAAATGATTCATTTTGTACAATGGTTGTTTTACATTTTCGTAAAGGTATATAAAGAGGTGAAGCTGTTTTTAAATTTTATTACAATGCATAACGCTTATCTAAAATATTACGTTCAACAACACGGTGGAAATAATCCAACCGCCAACGATGAATTTGGAAATGTGTTAAAATTGCCAAAAGTATATCGGCGAGGTCGAGGGATTGGTAGTGTATTTGCTAGTTTCTGGGAATATCTTCAACCGCTTCTAAAAAGCGGTGCAAATTTTTTAAAGAATGAGTTAATTGACACGGGTTCCGACATTTTAAAAAATATAAGCGCACAAAAACCGATTCAAAATATTCTTCGTGATCGATCGGTGCAAGTTGTTGACAAATTAAGAGATAAGACAATCGATAAAATAAATGCAATGGCTGGAAACGGCATCGAAAAGCGCAAAAGAAAAAGATTCAAACGAAGCTTGAAAAACCCAATAAATAAGAGAGCAACTTCTGAAAAAATACAATCGAGCATCTTAGCAGCTCGTGTAAAGAAGCATCACCAAATAAACGCACGCCTAACAAAAAACCACGCGTAATTTAAAAACTTAAACAAAATGTCTTTCCGGGAGTGTATGAAATCCGAATTAGAGATTATTCTCGAGAATTCTTTTTCTCGATTTCTCAAGAATTCTCTATAGATTTTTATTTCTCATTTCTCAAGAAATTTTGTTTTATTTCTCGAGATTTTGAAAAAAGTTAAAGACAAACAAAAAACACTCATTAAATTTTTTAAACCTTAAATTTAAATTTTTTAAAACTCACTAAGCTTTTCTTGCAGTCAAATGATGAATCGCTGACGAATTATTAGATTTTTTTCGTATAATGTCCTGTAACGTCCGGTATATTCACCTAAACAATAATAAAACCAATTCATCTTCTGTTTCTAATTCAATAAAAATTTATTTCAATACTTTCAGTTCATTTTTACATCAATAATAATTTTTTTAAAATTTTTAAATAATTAACGGCCAGCTAAATTTCGAATATATTATAAAAATAAACGAACGTACCAATTTTATTTTCATTTCTAACGAACAGATGTCGTTACTCAATTTTTGCTGAATCTTGGTGTTGCACGATTTTCATTAGAAGATGTCAAGGAAATCACATTTTTTTGTTTTTAATCAGTTTTTTCGATGTTAAAAATCTGATATAATAAAAATGCATTCCGGTTTTGGTTTTTCAAAAGATCACGTCTTGAAAAAGTAAAAATAGTAAAAATAATGCAATTAATATAATTTCAATATAAAAGTGATTGTATTGTATGTTTTATCATTATACTTTTTTATAATAATTACTTGTGAAAAATAATAGTGAAATTTTGAAAATCGTTTAAACAAAGAAAAGGATAAATTATTCATATATATATAGTGACGAAGAAAATTTTCCTTGATTTTATAAAAATAAAAATAACCTTGATTTGTTAATGTTAAAAATATTTGTGATACGTCATTTGTCTTAAAACAAAAAGAAATAAAAATTATTGAATAAAGAAAAATAAATGATTTTACAATCATCATTTCGAATTGGAATAAATAAATAAAATAAAAGGAATAAATCAAATCAAATATAAATAAAATAATTATAATTACTTAAAGGTGACATCATCAATAATTAGAAAATGAAATACATTTTTAATATATAAAAATAAAATAATAAAACTAAAGGAAAATATGTGTTGTACGGGATTCTGGGGAACAATTTCGGATTTCATCAGTCTCAACGATCTTTAAGATAAGTTTCTATTTTTATATAATTAATGTTACTAAATTATATTATTCTTTGTATTCTTGGTAGTCCTATGCAATGATAGGCTAATTTTATAAAAGTTAAGAGATTCCCAAATTTAGGATTCGTGTGGGGACAAACCGCATCCCGTGTATATTTTTTTATATTTTGTTAGCAAAAGTCCAAGCCATTATACAGTGGCAGAACAGTCCATAAAGGAACGTAAATTTTATGGCCGAATTTCACTTGAAGACTTAATTTAATCGATTAGTTTTATATGGGTGACCTAAGTGAGGACCAAAGTTTATTCAAATAGTATATAGTTGTTTTAATTACACCCCCAATAGAAATTATGTATCGCAACACTCTGTAAAAACCGAGAAAAAAAACAGGAAACAGTTTTTTTTTATTTGATTTCAAAATTCGTAAGAATAGTTTGTTAACTTTGATAGAGCATTTTTACAGGACTGGTGTCCCATACAGAAAATGATTTGACTGTCAAGAAACTTTAACAAAGCGTCCGCCGATTTAAACAGAAACATCTCTCAATTCTTGTTACTTTAAAAAATCCCAGATAGCTATTGATAATTTGGCGGTTATAATTAGAGAATAGGGTTTATTAGGAGTTATTGGGTTAGAAAATTATTTTTTAATTAAAGAAAATTAATAAAGAATTATCTCGAGAATTCTTGAGAATTCTCGAGAAACAGATTGCCGTTCTCAATTTTTCTCGAGAAACAGAAAATGTCGCGAAAAGCGTATCTCTAATCCGAGTTGGATCTTTTCGCACCTCGTAACATTCAAACAAACATTGTGAAAACCGAAGAAGTTGCCTACAAACCTTTAACTAGTTTAGAAAACCAATCGATCATTGAATTCGTATGTCATGGACACAGTGATATGTATTTAGATTTATCGTCCATACGCCTATGTGTAAAACTACGTCTAACCAAAAGTAATGGTGCATTGTACACGGATGCGGATACATCTCAACCAACTGTAATAAATAATATGCTGCATTCACTGTTTCGTCAGGTAAATGTTTCGTTGAATGGAAAAAACATAAATTCCTCAGACGGTAATTACAGTTATAAAGCGTACATTGAAACATTATTGAATTTTGGTGAGGATGCGAGCAGGACGCATTTAGAGTTATCGGGGTTTTATCCGGATACCAAAAAACTTGATACCTTACCGCCATCTCAAGAAGGATTGTTGAAAAGACACAGTTTAGTGAAAAATAGTAACATTGTTGAGCTGTACGGAAAAGTGCATGCAGATATGTTAAATCAACCGCTATTGCTTTTGAATAATGTTGATGTGAGATTAACTTTTACGCTCAACAAACCTGAATTTTATCTTATGACTGATGCGGCAATCGATGACACATCTATAAAAATACTTGAGGCAACAATTTACGTAAAACAATGTGCAATTAATCCTAATAGACTGAGAGCCCGCGACGGCCAGACCTTCGTTATTTTATAAAAGCTGAAAGTTTCTCTGCGCATACCCCCTACTCAGGTAGGAACGATTAACGACATATGAAGTTTGGATCATAGTGGCTTTGGCAGGGAGCAGGTTCCAGAGGGGCCTCCAAAGTTTCGTGAAAGTATAAAAGCTAATTTTTTTATATATTATTCGGGATAGTATTAGAAGTCACGTCACCCAATGCCAGACACTTACTATCGTGGAAACCCCCAGCCAGACACCCTTAAACTTTAAAGTTCCTACCTGAGTAGGGGGTATGCGCAGAGAAACTTTCAGCTTTTATAAAATAACGAAGGTCTGGCCGTCGCGGGCTCTTAGTCTATAATGTTTTAATCGCGCATCATTAGATGCTTGAACAAACAAATGCAAAATATCATTATAAGAGATGTGAGGTGAAATCATATACGATACCTGCAAGCGGTAACTCCTTAAATTTGGATAATATTGTGTTGGGGCAGATGCCAACAAATTTAATATTTTTTATAATTGATAATGATGCATACATTGGTTCGAAGAAAAAGAATCCTTACAATTTCAAACACAATAAAATGGCTTCGTGCACTTTTTATGTAAATGGGGCTCCAACACCTAGTGCATCTATAACAACCTCATTTACCGGTAGTGATTCGTGTGCGCGTGCATATTCGACAATCTTTTCTACTATGGGTATACTGCACTCACCTCAGGGCAACCTTATTACAAGAGAAATGTATGCATCCGGCTATTTTATGATCGCGTACGATCTCACACCGGATTTAGCATCCAACGATGGCTGTTCATCTTTAGTCAATCAAGGAAATATACGTTTTGAGGCCCGTTTTGATGCACCGATTCCTAACACCTTAACATGTTTAATTTACATGGAGTATGTTGCTAGCTTGGAGATTGATCAAAATAGAAACATTATTTTAGATCAGCAAAATTATAAATAAACAAACTTCAGATTTAACTACACATTAAGACATTATGAATACAACAGAGTTAATTATAGCCCTATAAAAAAATGCTGTCACAAAAAAATATTTTCGTGGTGTGTACGCAATTGATCAACTGCCTAAAACAGTCTTAAATAAACCCGCATGCTACGTTATTAATACTGATCCATCACACAAACCGGGAACACATTGGGTGGCAATTCATTTTCCCTGTGGAGCTCGTGCCGAGTTTTTTGATTCGTTTGGTAGAAAGCCATTCGATCGTAGATTTCGCACTTTTTTGTTAAACAACTCAAAGTCATACATTTACAATCCAAAAGAACTACAAAATCGATACAGTTTAATGTGTGGTAAATATTGCTGTATCTACCTCCATCATAGATGTAGTGGAAAATCAATGAAAAGTTTTTTAACGGATTTGCAACCTATATGTCTGACTACAACGATCGCATCGTGAATTTTGTCTATAAAAAGTACTTTAACAAAATGGCAAAGAAAAAACGGTGAACGAACCAAATAAAAACTCGTCCAGCTTGAAAAACATGATCAAACTTGTTCAATGTAGGTAAAAGTGTGTTATTAAATTTTTTTAAATCAACTAATAACAAACTTTTATTTTCAGACTTTCAATACCACTGCAGAAAAAAATTCAAAAAAAAAAAATTTAAAAAAAAAACATTAAAAAAAAAAAATTTAAAAAAAAAAAAAAAAAAAAATTTAAAAAAAAAAATTAAAAAAAAAAATTTAAAAAAAAAAATAAAAAAAAAAAAATTTAAAATAAAAAATTTAATAAAAAAAAAATTTAATAAAAAAAAATTTAATAAAAACAAAATGAAACAATTTTTTACTAATTATATTATTTTTTTTAATATGTCTCAAATATTTATACACAGATTATTATATAAGTCACAAATCAGCTTATTTTTAGACAAAATTGGTAGCTCGTTAAATAATCTCGAATAGTTGCATTGATTTGTATTTTCGTGTGTTGGCGTAAAAAAGTCTTTGTAGTCTAGCTTTGTGCAATTTTGTTGAACACATTTTTGCATATATAAATTGTAATAGGCTCTTACATCCTTGTAAGTTAGCCTATACCAACTAAATATTGAGTGAATCAAAGGCGCCAACTCCTGCAATCTGCCCCATTCTTCTCCATTCAATTGTATTTTAAAAGATTTATCGGAAAAGATTACATACTTCTTCCCGTTGTTGTACGATAATCTGTATCTGTTGTCTTTCCTGGCTAACATTTGTTTGAATTTTTCGATGTCATCTTCCTCAAAATATTGTTGAACTAATCCAATTTGGTTGAAAAATAGATTCCAGTCATCCCAAGCAAAGCAAATAAAATCTTTATCAGTGATCAACAACAGTTGAGGTTTGAAAATTTCTGTATTGAAGCCAATCACAATAAAACATGATTTATTGTCGTACTAACCTCTCCATTTTTTACTGTGAAGTAGGTACTCAGTTGAAAAGAACTTAATAAACTAAAATCAACTGAATTTATCAACACTTACTATTTGATCAACAGCATTGAACATTTATAAATAGCCAGCGTCGTGTGGAAGCTATTAGAACAACCAATAACTTCAATAAAAAAGGGGCTCGCCAAGAAGTGCTAAACGAACTACGCAAACAAGCAAGAAAAAAATTTCGAAACTGTGATTTCCTCAAACAATTTGTGAAATTTGGCCAAACTAAAACAAATTTTAAAGATTGTATTCTTCTTTTTTTAATTGATTTATTGCTTTAATGTTATTTAAGCTTTTTGAAAACTTGATAAATTGGTGTTTCAATTTGGTTGAAAAATAGATACCAGTCACGCCAAGCAAAGCAAATAAAATCTTTATCATTGATCAACAACAGCTGAGGTTTGAAAATTTCTGTATTGAAGCCAATTTCAATAAAACATGATTTATTGTCGTTTAAAAAATAAACATAAGATAGCAATAAATCTGGTTTACGCATTTCTAGCTTCTTAACTTTTTCCTTAACAAACCTCTCCATTTTTACTGTCTGTGAAGAACTCAGTTGAAAAGACTTAATAAACTAAAATCAAATGAATTTAACAACACTTACTATTTGATCAACAGCATTGAACATTTATAAATAGCCAACGTCGCGTGGAAGCTATTAGAACAACCAATAACTTTAATCAAAACGGAGCGCCAAGAAGTGATAAACGAATTACACAAACAAGCAAGAAAAAATTTCGAAATCGTGATTTCCTCAAACAATTTGTGAAATTTGACCAAACTAAAACAAATTTTGAAGATTGTATTCTTCTTTTCTTAATTGATTTATTGCTTTAATGCTATTTAAGCTTTTTGAAAACTTGATAAATTGGTGTTACTCTCAACCATCAATATCATTTGTTATTTGTACGTCCGCGAATATAATTGCTATGATTTTGAATAATAATTTAAAACTAAATCTGGTATTGGTAAATTTAATCTCCGAAATAATTTCGCAAGAATTTATTAGTGCACGTAAATATGGTGTTTGTCTTCCAGCTAACTTAATCCTGTGGGCAGCATTAAAAAAATATAACTTAGAATCTAAATTAGTTGTTGGACACCTTCAATACAATAAAAACAATACTGTTATAAATATCGTCGTACACTTTTGGAATGAATTTAATAATAAGATAGTAGATCCAACACGAAAAATTACCGAATTTTACACTGGAGAAACTGAAAAGGGCATATACACCTATTTGCCTAATCAACAGCAGCCGTCCAATATGGAGGAAAAAATCATGCTTAAAATTTTCAACCAGTGTTTAGCCAAATTTTCAACCAATTCAAATATTTACTGGAATATTGCACCAAAATGTTTAAAAGAGCTAAAATATAAAATTGAGTGCAGAATAAAAGATGTGATTGGGAAAAATATTTAAAAACGATTTGATTCAAATAAAAATAAAAAATTTTAAATGCTTTAATAATAATAATTACGTGTTAGAGTTTTTATTTGGCCTAATCGGATCGGCTGTCGTCGCCGTTGGTGTTGTTGTTGTTGCCGCAGCAGCTGCTGCTCCAGTCTGTGAATTTGCAGCTGCAACAGGGCGAAACGTGAATTTGAATAAGTCGACGAAGATCTTGGAGATGTGTGTTTTGCTGTAAACGGTATGAACAACAAATCACCATCGTTTTCTTCACTCGAAGTTGCAAACTATAGTTGGTCCTCTTCATTGCCATAATTTCCTTCTGGACTGCCTTCTTCATTATCGTTATGATATTCAGACTCTTCTAAATCAACTTCTTCCTCGGATTCTTCATTCTAACTATAACTCGTTCTACCAAATATCTGTTTTTACCAAAATACCAGTCATGTCGCAAACACAGGAATTTCCATAATTTCCTTCTGGATTGCCTTCTTCATTATCGATATTCAGGCTCTTCTGAATTCAGCCAATGGCCAAGCCATTTTGTCAAAGTTTTGTCACAAGCTATCATTTTGTCAATAAAAAACAATAAAAAATAAAAAATTAAAATGAAAATAAAAAACAAAACAAAAAACAAAACATAAAAAAAACGAAGAAAAAAAAAATGAAAAAAAAAATTAACAAAAAAAGAACAAAAAAAAAACGAAGAAAAAAAAATTAACAAAACAAAAAAAACAAAAAAAAAAATATAAAAAAAAAAAATTAAACAAAAAAACCAACTTACAAAAAAAAAATTCAGATACTTCAGAAAAAATTCCAGTCAAGCCAGCACGTTCAGCTAAGGCCAAACCATTTTTCCAAAGATTGTCACAATGCTGAGCCCAGTCTAAACGTCTTCAAAGATTTTAACAGACGTTTAGAATCATTTAAAACGCGGCCAAAAAAATATATTCACAAAAACCGCTTTAATTGAGTGATGCAGGGTTTCTAATCCTGCCAAGAAATGATGGCAAATCAAGTTTCTCTTGCTGTATTGTAGAAGAATGGGGTTCAGAAGAACAACCAATGGACGAAGATTTTTGATTTTAAATTATTTGTGGTGATGATTTTAACCAAATAAACATCTATAGTTGCAAAATTGTCTACTTAAGCCTACCCAAGTAGCATTTTTGACATAAATTTTAAAATTATAACGGGCACATGTTGTATAATTCATCTATAGATATTGTCAATGTAGCAAAATTTTTCAATTTAAAGGTATGGTTTGAAGTTTCTCAGAAAAGTTGTGCGTGGAGACCCACCGCTCGGAAGAAGTGAAATTTCGTAATGTGGAAATAAAAACATATTACATTCTTTTAAAAGTCATTAATTATCAGCGAACTCATACTGTTCATATTCTTTAAGACAAACTTTATTAACATTGCTTACAATTCACAATTGATCGCAGCTTTTAATTATCATTTTCGAGTGGAGAAATCAATAACATCCAAATCAATAACATTTACAATGGGCTTATGAAAACTAAAGTAAGATACGAAATGTTTGAGTTCTATTTTTTCAATATTTCTTGCAAAAACCTGCATTTTTTTCTCGTTTAAAATATTTCAACATAGAATGATAAGAAAATGAGTCATCTATCAGGAGTCTTCTATCAAAATGTTAATGAAGCAACAAAAACCTATAGAAGCAAAATACACGATAATATGCTTTAAAAATATTTTTCTGAGTAATTATAGTATTTATCAAGAGACGCGGTAGTGTCTTGCGCGCCATGTTTTGAAAGACACTACTAGTATATATACTGTGCACCGAATAGGTTTTAAAGGTTAAAATTTTCATTTCGAATAATTTGCATTTTTTCTACAACTGTATTCAAAGTTATCAATAAAAGTATATCTTATTTAACTATATGTTTCTCATTAGTAAAAAAAAAGTCAGCATTCATGCTTTTTTCTGAAAGTTTATAAAATCAAAATTTTGCTTTCCCAAACTTGTAGTAAAATTAAAATGTTTTTACAAATTTTTATACCACGTTGGTAGCATTGCTATGAATGTAGTAATTTAGTATCATTTTGGCGAATTTTCAAAAACCAACCAAATGTACAGAATTGAAAAACACAAAATTATGTGAATTGAAATTTATTATCCCTCAATATTGGTAATATTTAACAACAGTTAAAAAACTTAAACACGAACCCAGATTAGTTTGCAAACATATACATAGTTGTTTTCGACAAAAATATTTGTTATGTTTGTATCCAGAAAACCCATCAAATGTTTTATTAATATATTAAATGGAAGTTGGTAATTATAAAGATATTAGAAAAAATAATATATTTAGAATATGCTTTCAGTAAAAAGACCTATTATTGATGTGTTAAGAAAACGAAGTTGTGAAAACATGTATTTGGTCTATTATGTAAATTTGTTATCTGAGAGAACCCAACAAATGTTATATCGATAATAAATTTTAATTTTTATTTCATTTTATTTTAGAACGTTGGTAGTTATTTTGAAGTGATGAGATTAAAAAATAATTTAGTAGGCTTTAAAATTTTGAGTTTTTAAGCTTTATGAGATATAAAGAAAAGAATTTGAGAAAATTTTATTATTATTTTAAGGGTTCCGTACTTTGAAAAAATAGAACAAAACCCTTATGGTGAGGACTTGATTGTTTATTATCCATTATTCACAACGACTTTCTCACTGAAAATGAAAATATATGTATTTACGTATATTTATGTGGTAAGATAAGGCGAAAATGACAAATATGTGCCGATTTCGAGATTGAGGTGATATATAACCGTAAAAACTGAAATTTTTTAAAACTTTCAGTCAATCATAGACTATAAAGTTTATGGAAGACACCAATGGTACTTGGCTGAACATAATCAAGAATTTTTAAAAAAATTGTTTAATTGCGAAACACTTAATTTCACATCTTTTTTCGCACAATGTTGTTTTGTTTATTATTTATTTAGAGTAAATAACAATCGATTTAAGCTTTTATGCTATCCTCAAGAACTTTTATAAAATTGTTATGTTAATTTTTTAAAATTATTAGTCAAAGACTATAGATTTTATGTGTGTGTTTCCGTTGTATGTAATAATTTTTTTAATTTTCGAATGCATTGCCTTAGACTTATTTTCGAATATTTCTTTTACTTTTTCATGAGTTGTTCATGTCATGAGTTGAGACCTGTTTATCAAAAAACGATACTTTTATTTTTTAAAATATTGCACCTAGGTCCTAGTGTGCTGAGCGTATATCATGATATCATTCTCGATGTCGTGTGTAAACGACATTTATACACTCTTGCTATCTGACTGCGTATTTATTATTTCAATTTTAACTTTTGTTGATTTTAAATTAATTCACCAGAGATATAACACTGTCTATACGTCCGTATGTCCTGAACAGTCCGGTTTTTTGATGATACACTTTGCCGAAACAATTTTGCACCAGGGAAAGAACCGTTAGACCCGTTTGACGTGCGTCAACTTAGGTCGTCGGGAGGATCAGAGCAAAATAAAAGACACTATTTAAATTCAAACTGATTCTACCATTTATTATGAAAAATCATTTCTTTTATATTATTTCAAATACTTCCCCATCATATAATTATGTATATAAATTATGTATTTACAAATTATTTATTCCCCACTTAAAACTTAAATCAATTAATATATTATGTATTCCCACTTAAATCAATTAATATACATATTTATATTGTTTTAAATTTACTTATTGCAAAAATGCAATAACAACAAAAATGTACATAAAAGTGTTTTCAATTTATTTGCTCTATATTTTTCTTCAAATAAAATGTACAAGTCATCATAAGCATTTTAACTTTTATTTAAATTGTTTCAATGTTTTGAAACATAATATATGTGATGACACGTTTTGAATCTAAGTTCATAAACTTTATTTGTTTACAATTGACGATACGAAATAATGAAATGTTTGTTTGTTATTTTGTTTTGACAAAATTTATGTCGTCATGGGAATTTCTTTATAACTTATTTATATAGGTTTTGATTTGGGTAAGTTGCTGAGTAGACGTAGTAGTATCTCTACACTAGATTGATAAAAAATCGAGAGTAAAGTTCTCTGCAGAAAACATTTTATATGGATAATAATAATTTGATTCTCCCATATTATATTATAACTTTACAAAAAACAGTCAAATCGTCGCAAAAACAACCAAAAGGCTGTAAAAAAGCCGCGCCATGTTTTTCTTTAGCTTGAAACTATCATTTTAACTATAACAAATTAAATTCTTGTATCTTATTCTTTACAAAAACTTCTCAAATCATTAAGCACTAGTTATTATATTTCTTAATGGCATTTTGTTTTCTAAACATCTAGCTAAATTATATAATTTAAGTAAGACTCTAGAACTACATATCATAATTCTAAAATATATAATAAATATGCACATTATATTAAAATTTATTTAAACAGAGGAAATACAATTTATTTTTTTTTCTATAAAAACCGCTCGCTTTCACTTACATATTTCTTGAACAAAAACCTTGGCGCGACCTTTTCTTAATATGACAATAAAGCCAACCGCATAGTGACTATGGTTGACCCATAGTAATATTAGTATAAACATTATATTGAAATAACCATTGATAAAATAGCAATATTAAATGAATCTCAATTAATGTTAAAATTCAGTACGAAAATAAATTTATTGATAATGTTATTTCATAGTCATCGTTATATTGTTACAGTTGCCATTTGCTAAATATTCTTACAGCAAATCATGTCTAATATAAAATTAAGCATACGGCAATAATATAAAGGGAATTTCAAATACATTACTATACTTCAGGAAAATTGTAGAAAATATGATACTGACTTATTAATATAATTAGAAGTCCACTGTTGAATTCATCGGCTTTTCACAGTCGTCTGACAATAGACCTTACGAATGAGATTATTAAATAAATTGAGAAAAGGTCGCTCCAAGGTTTTTGTTCAACAAATATGTAAGTGAAAGCGAGCGGTTTTTATAGAAAAAAAAATAAATTGTATTTCCTCTGTTTAAATAAATTTTAATATAATGTGCATATTTATTATATATTTTAGAATTATGATATGTAGTTCTAGAGTCTTACTTAAATTATATAATTTAGCTAGATGTTTAGAAAACAAAATGCCATTAAGAAATATAATAACTAGTGCTTAATGATTTGAGAAGTTTTTGTAAAGAATAAGATACAAGAATTAAATTTGTTATAGTTAAAATGATAGTTTCAAGCTAAAGAAAAACATGGCGCGGCTTTTTTACAGCCTTTTGGTTGTTTTTGCGACGATAGGATTTATTACAGTATTTTTGGGGTTATTTTTGATTTTAAATTATGTGTGGAGCTGATTTTAACCAAGTAAACATCTATAGTTGCAAAATTATCTACATAAGCCTACTCAAGCAGCATTTTTGACATAAATTTTAAAATAATCACAGTCAAATGTTGTATAATTCTTCTATAGATATTGTTAATGTAGCAAAATTTTTTAATTGAAAGGTATGGTTTGAAGTTTCTCAGAAAAAATGGTTCAGATACTGGATTTTCATTTGTAAATTCCATATCATCTAGCAACTACAAGGTTTGAAGTTTCTCAGAAAAAATGGTTCAGATACTGGATTTTCATTTGTAAATTCCATATCATCTAGCAACTACATAGTTTAGTTCTGGTTTACTGTCTAGCAACCAAATTCTGTAACTGTGAAGTGGTGAAGTGTTAAAAATTTCTTCATTTCGATTTTATCATTAATTTTTCATCATTTTACCATTTTTGCGATTCTATATGCGATTAGAGTGTTAAAAAATCTAATAGCAAGCCGCGCACTGTCAAACGTCAAATATACATAAAATTAAATGTTTATTTTAAGTTTCAACACAATTTGAACGTAAATTTTTACAAATTTAGATATATACAACTATTTTAGAAATTAAATTTTTAAAATTAATCTGCATTTAATTTAGAAATGCAATTTTTAAAAATCAAATCGCATGGACGTTTTGCTGTTTTTTGACATAATATCAATAACAACAAAAGAAACGATTTCATTTCATTGCCAAACAAAACGTCAGTGTTAACTTTATTGTTTTAAAACTTCACTCACTTAGATATTTTTGCGGTGAAGTGATAAAAAACTTATCATTTTCCCACTTCACAGTTACAGAATTTGGCTGTAGATCAACTATTCATTTTGTTAGAAAGGGAAAGCGCATATACATTAAGGAATTCGTATGATAAATGTGGGATACGTATGATAAATCTAGTATTTAAGAACGATACAAGGCTGAAATAATTTACATTAGTAAAAAACAATATACATGGTAAGTTAAAATTGAAATTTTAATTTTATTTCGTTAATTGATTTATTTTTTATATTTAGATGTCTAGTTTGGTAGGAGTAAAAAAATATATATGTCCATACAATGTGAATCATCAAATAACCTACAGAAACTTCTTCCGGCACATTAACACTTGTAAAGACAAGCACCCGTCAGGAATACAGGTTATTATGTGTAAATATAATATTTACCACGTAATTCCAAAAGAAGACTATGAGGTAATTTGATAACTTAATACTCAAATTAATAAATATTTTGATTTAACATTTTTTCTTCTATTTACAGATTCATCTTCTTAATTGCCCTGATCGGGTGGTTTGGAAAGAAGTATTTGATTCATTCAAAAATCACGCCACACAAGACGAATGGTGCAGCGAATGAAAAAAACTTAGGCCCAGTTATTTTTAATAATCATAATAGAAAAAACTTTAATAATTAACTATAAAATAAAATAAAAGAAATAATAAATTTGAAAAATATATAATGTTAGCAAAAAATGATGTCTTTTTATTTATCAAACCCTTTGAAAAAGTCTCTTAAATATGGTTCGTTCTTGTTTACTGTCTAGATCAACTATCGATTTGTTAGAAAGGGAAAGCGCATACACTTAAAGATAGCTAACTGTAAATCTTATACCTTACTGACTGTTTTAACCGCCATAAAAAATTAATTTGTTTTGGCCCCGTCTGATTCTTATCATTTCTGTGTCTCAATTTACCCCAAAGCGCATTAAAAAGAAATGAATCCCTTCATGCTCAAAACTCCCTAATGAAGTTTTCCTTTTCAATTTGAGTGGAAACATTTGACGGTCAATCACTCGCTTCTTGTTTTAACTTAAGGAAGCAATTCATATATTCTGCGAACACGCCTCCACACTTATTTCCTACTAAGAAAGATAATCAATCTACAAATTTAATCGACACATGTCGTCCAACACAATTCATATTTATTCTTAAGAAAAAAAGTTTTAATTCAACAAAAAATTAAAAATTACCATACATGACAAGTTTTTATAGTATTTTTTATTTACTTATTTTCATGTGTCATCACAACGACAAAAAAAAAAAAAAACATTGAAAACAATTTACTATACTGCGAATAACATTTACTAATTCCTTAAGAGCTCATCAAATGCGATACCAAATTTATATTTCTCATCTTTTATATTATTAATTTTCTGCCATATTTTTCTTGTTGCATTATTGCATAACATCAGAAATAACTTGACCGACAGACCGCGGTAAAAAAATTAAAATCTTACTTAATTATTAGCGTAAAAAAAAAGCCAAGCACCGCGAATAAACAAGTTTTTATTCATTTTTCAACTTCATACAACAAAAAAACAATGGTTTAATAGATATAGATCTTCGCAAGTTATATATTCATACGTGAAAAATCAATTAACACATATATGAAAATGTGTGAGAGCCGCTATCTATTTATAATATTATAAAAATTAGACCACACAGCGAGTTTGAAAAAAGAAAAACGGTATAAATATAATTGCATAAAATCAATCTCAAATCATTTTTGGTCATTTTTCTTTTTTTGGGAGTTTGAAATAAGAAAAATAGTATATAAATAACTGCATAAAACCAATCTCGAAATCATAATCAGAAAAACTAAGGTGAACAACACATCACTTGAGAATTTATTTTGCAAAACATAACTAAAACCAAAATTCATAATGGTAAGTAATCCTCACAAGCTATACTAATTAATTTATTCCATTAATTGTTTTTTAATTTTCTAGGCTTCTTCTTTTATCGAATCGTTAAACAGCGCAGCACGGACTGTGCAAAGCCAAATATTAAAGCCAGAAGAATTGGGGCTTAACATCGAGCGCGAGGTGACCAGCTACAAGCTGGTAAAGACAAAATTTGGGGACCGGGTTGTGTTGGTCATCAAAGATAGTGGGAATTTATATTTGCCGCCAAGACTAACAAAATTATTTGTTGGACAAGAAGCCAACATCACAAATATGCTGATCAAATTCATCGGTAGAGATGTTTCCAAATTGAACGCGCCATTATATGAGTTTCGTGTGAAACCAATGGCGTTATTGGTTGAAGACGAAACACAATTCGAGATGGATGGTCAGCTGTTTTAATAAAAAATTAATGTATTAAGACCAGGCATCCGAGACAAGCGAAAATCTTTCATAAACATCTCTTTAATAGAAATTGTGTTTATTTTTTATCATTGGATAACAAATGCTGATACATACAAACAGAAGCGTCGACAACAATAACAACAACAAAATTCTATCTATTTATAATATTATATTTTTTTATTTTCTCTCAATGCAATTTTTTTTTTTTTTTTTTTTTTAATAAAATGTGTTGTGTAATAGGGTTTAGAAGATGTGTCACAACAACACATAAATACCTTTTAAGACCTAGGTCTAGACCTGGGTCCCACAACAACTGGCGTTCTGAGGTGTAGATTAACGCTTTTTTTAAACATCTGTGGGTTGAAGCCACCTGAGACTAAGTGTTCCGGCAAACTATTCCATTTGTACGCAGTTCGGACAAAGAAGTATCTCTGCGATCTGCCAGTATGACAGCGCGGGATCTTTACCGTTTCACTGGTTGCGGCAGCCGATTGCCGAGTGGAACGGGGGTAAGAATAAGTTTGAGGCATGATGCCGCTGATTTCATCTGAGCACTGCTGATGACGATATTTGTAAAAAACAACGAGGTCAGCAACAGTGCGACGATGTTGTAGGGAATCAAGTTTTGATGTCAAAGTTCGATCACCTACAATTCGTATAGCTCGCTTTTGAACAGAGTCCAAGAGGGCCAAGACAGTACTCCATACAGGGACGAATATAGGACTTATAAACATGGAGCAATTGGTATAGAGTGAAAAATTTTTTGCATCTATTTAGGAGGCCGAGTTTTTTAGACGCGCTTTTTGCCATCGCCATTACATGATCGTTCCAGAGTAGGTCATTTGAAACTGTGACACCCAATAAACGAATGTTTTTACATTCACCTATTGGTTCATCACACATACTAAATAAAATATCTTTGGGGAACTCGGTCTTTAATCTGGAAACAATCAACAGCTGTGTTTTGGTGGAGTTGAAATTGACAAGGTTTTGGTCACCCCAGTCGGCGACTTTATTCAGGTCTTTGTTCACGTTTATGGTAGCGTCTCTCCGGGCAGGATTAATTCGTTCGTGCATTTTACCTTTTGAAGGAAGGGGCTCGAACGACTTGTGCAGAGTACTATCATCTGCAAAACTATTTATTGGATTACTGGTGATTTTCAACAATTCGTTGATATAAATAAAAAATAGGGTTGGGGACAATACTGAGCCTTGGGGTACACCAGCGTTAATTAGTTTAGACTCAGAAGAATATCCGTCTAAGGTTACCGAAATGTATCGGTCGGATAGAAAATTTTGAATCAGCTTCACAACATTGGGATGAAAACCGTACGCAACGAGCTTGTTGATTAAGTTGGCATGCCAGACTCGATCGAATGCCTTGGAGATGTCTAAAGCGATAACGTATGTTTCACCACCTTTATCAAGTATGCTGTTCCAACAATGCGCTACATAGTTTAATAGATCGGTAGTTGATCTTTTGTTTCGAAAACCGTATTGGCTGTCGGATATTAAATGATTTTCTTCCAGAAATTTTGAAATATGTGTATTAATATAATGCTCATAGACTTTGGATAGGACCGATAGTAAAGCTATTGGCCTATAATTTGAGATATCGGATTATGGTCCCTTTTTGGGGACGGGCTGGACATTTGCCAACTTCCAGCACGAGGGAAATATACCAGATTTGTAGGATTGGTAGAATATTTTAGTTAAAGTTGGTGCAAGTTCTTTGGAAAAGGTTTTTAAAATAATGGGTGGAATATTGTCCATTCCTGATGCTTTGTTGATGTTTAACCCCTTTAAAAGTTTAGCGACTATTTTGGGTTTGAAGTGAAGTTCATTCATATTAACTCCTGAAGACTGGATTTGGGGTATTTCTTTAGGAGTTTCCAAAACAGTGGAGTTCAGAGCAAAGCGTTCAGCGAACAAGTTAGCTTTTCTTGCGGGATCATTGACGATTGGTGATTTAATCGATAATAGGGGGAATAGAAAATTTTGTACCAGAATTTAAAGAATTAATGGCACTGTAGAAACTCTTGTCAGAAACAGACATAGACGTAAGTTTTGAGGCTTTCGCTCTGTCAATTTCGGACTTTTCGTTTGAGATAATCTGATTAGATATTTTGTTGGCCTTTAGATATTGGGATCGATTAGTGGGAGTTTTGTTATGAATCCAAATATTAAATGATCTACGTTTGTTTCTAAGTGCCGTTTTGGCAGCTTTCGAATACAAGTATTTTTGTTTGGGTTTTACTATGGAGAAAGGGACAAATTTATTGATAGCAAATTGGATGGTTTCTGTAAAGTTTTGAGCAGAAACATTTACATTGTCAGTGTAAAAACAATGACGGTCGAAAGGGAAACCATGGAAAAAATTTTGAAGACCACTCTTATCCATTTTTGAGTAGTGAAATATTTTACGGGGTTTGGGAGCTGTAGTTTTAAGTAAATCAATTTTGATAACTGATGAGATTAAATAATGATCAGAATTTCCAATACTACCTTTCGCAACATCGACACTCGTAATATCTGGCATTGTGGTAAGATAGAGATCTAGTAGAAAACTATTATCACCGCCATTACGGGGAGTGAAAGTCGGGCTTTTAACAATTTGGAATAGGCCCTGAGACGCGGCAAAAATTTCTGCCAGTTTTCCACTATTGTCAACATCGTCGGTCGATTTGGAGAATTCCAACCATGATTTGTTGTGGACGTTGAAGTCACCGGTAACGATAACTTCACAATTAGGGGACTTTGCTCTAATCTCGTCCATAATTTTTGTCAGTATATTAAAAAAGTTTGGGTTACGTTTGTTGGGGGACCGGTATAAAGCTATTGTAAAAAAAGTCATTTCTGGAAGACAAATCTTTAAAACCATTGTATTGAAGCCGTCACCGTATAGTTCAAAATTTTTTGAAGCGCGTGTACGCAACACTCTCATGAATGAATCCGCATACGCTCTGATGGAGTTTGAAAGCTAATTCGAGCCTATATTTGGAATTAAGCGATTCTATAAAGAGAAAATTTTCAGAAACTTGTGTTTCTGTAAGGAATTTAATGTTCGGTTTGTCGTGCTCAAGATGATGTTTCACGTGGTCATGGTTAGCGTTCAATCCGCAGATGTTTTGAACATGCATTTTAAAATTTTTTATTGATTCATATATGTTTGGTCCCTGCAAATTCCAAATTGAATTAATTTCAATGCAATTGCTGTTGTCATTGCTTTTTCCTTTTTTTCTTTGAGCTTCGCGAGAAGCTAGAGACAAATGAAGAAGCCGAAACACAGTTCCAACAGGATGTGCAGCAATTTTGATAACTAACAATTTTTTTACAATTAATGTATAAAATATAATGTTTTTTCTATAAAATAAATTCGTTATGAAAAATTGATTAATTTGTTCTTTTTTCGTTCAACATATTTTTAAAATAAATGAAGAAGCCATTTCGAGCATCTATTTACAATTTTTCTTTAATCTAAAATTCCAAATAAAAAGTTTTTGTTTTCTAACACATCATAATTTTTGTTCAAATCACATCACAATATGTTCTAATTCTTCTGGTCGCTTATATAACAACCAGAAAACTAGAACAACACATGTGCCCCAATGAAAAAATCAAAATCTTACAAAATCAAATCTTACATAACAAACAGAAAAACAACAGATTAAAACAACCAACAAAAACAATTTTGTTACATACAAAAAAAAATATATCAATAAAATCTTCACAATTTTTTGTCAACGTTTTTTTTTTATTCATTAAATTTATTTTATTCGTAAAATTTAAACGACCTCCCGCAAAAATTATTTTGCAAAATAAGATTAAAACACAAACTCATTCTTTTTAAAAATCAAAAATCATATGATTTGTTTTTTCTCTCAATGCAATTGAATTAATTTCAGCTGCTTTTTCATATTTTGCTTTCTCATTCTGTTTTATAGATAGTATGACTAAATCCGTTTTTTTTATTTCTTATTAGATAACATATTACCATATTTTTTCTTATTAGGTAACAAAAAAAAATAATGAAAATCATTTTTCTTTAGTTTCTTTCAACAACATTCTAAATGAAATTGTTGTAGCCGAAGTAAAAAAAATAAATTATATTCACTTTCGTTTTTCTCAATTTTTTTAAAACATTTGACGACCTCACACGAACATACATCTTTTACATTGAATAATCTATTTTTAAAACAAAAAAGATACTGTTCATATATTCACTCCTGAAAAAAAATCAATGCTTTTTTCCTTTTTTTCTTTCAATGTTCGATACTCCCTCATTTCTTATTTTTTTTCATGAAAATGTTCGATATTCCCTCATTTCTTATTTTTTTCATGAAAATGTGACGATACCCCCACTACACTACTTGCACCCTTACCGTTCGTAAGGATTATATTAAACTAGGGGGCATCCCGCGGGCTCCGCCCCACCTTCCTTTCCCCCTCCCTACGCACACCTATACACTCTTGCTCTTTTCATCCGGCTTTGATACAACTACTAAGTACTATCCATCATAATCCAACCTCTTCTAATCTATTCTGTGTGTACCTTCTGCTTAGCTATAATTCTATAAAAACTATCGTGAGGTTAACGATAAATTTTTATACGATCAATGACAAATGGTTGAAAATAATAATAATAAGAAAATACTGAAATAGCAGCTTTTGTTCTTCTATATTTTATTTACAGAAAATGAAGCTATGCAAAAATAATGATGGAAAAAAAATATTCTATGATTTTTAGCACTATCTGTCATATAAATAATTAATTTTCTTATTAATATCGCAACGATATAAATTTGAACGCAACGGCTAAAAGACAATTAGAGCAATAATTTTGAAAAACTACATTATCGAAAAATTTAAATGCCGTAAATGGAATTTTTATGAATAAAGAGGAATAATTTTTATGTTCTATAAAAAAAATAAACCAAAACAATAAAAATTAAATATAGGGTTCGCGTTGAGTTCCGAACCTTTCTCACAACCCCCTACATAGGCAATGACAACGAAATTTCGTACTGAGTTTCTTAAAGTTCATTTTATTAAATCGGTTTAAATTATTAAATGTTTGAAAATGTATATTATAACACAAACTATTTTTGTCCCAAAAATATCAAATGTTTTCCTACATTGTTTTAAAAATTGTTAAAAATCTATATTTTTCTTTGCTGTTATGTTCGCTGTACTATAGAACAATTTTCTGGTTCTGGTCCTGCCATAATAGCGCTAGTATTTTACGAAATGTTGTGTCAAAAAGTGAGGAAATAGACCTTTATTTATGTACTTTCATCAATTTGTTTCCTCTTTTCTTTTTTAATAAACTTATTATAAAAACCATCTACCAACTTTACTATTTAATGTAAAAATTATTCCTTTAAAAAAAGGTTATTATTCCTTTAAAAAAAATTCGATCTATTTTTCATAATAAATATTACATATCTTGTGACTAATTCAAAATAAAAAAGGTTTTATTAATAAAACATCAACAAAAATTATAAATATATGTATTATGTAACTTAATTAAAATAAAATCCCCTGAATGCATTCTAATTTTTATTAAAACTTCAAATAACTAAACAAAATGACGTCACACGATCTTTTATGATAAAGCTGTTATATTGCAAGAGAAATACATTCTCAAATAGTAGTTTTTGTTTTTCCTTAATTTAGTTCACAGGAATGAAATTATGGCAAATAATTATCGGACACCACTATTATATGATTTTTAGCACTGCCTGTCAAAAAACTAATTAATTTTCTTGTTAATATCGAAATTATAATAATTTGAACGAAACGGGAAATGACAGTGCAATAAAATGCTATAAAAACTGCATTATCGATTAAATTGCACTATCGTAAAACGAAATGTAAGTATGAATAAAATAAAAGTGTGTAAAAAAACAATAACTTTAATGTTATTTATAGTAGTTGTTGTTATTCTTAATATCGAAATGTAAATATCGAAATGATTTTAATGATATTAATTTGAACAAATTATGGCAAGAGACAACTTAACTTTTTAACTAACTTTAAAGAACTACTTTATCGATAATTCTAAGAATCCAAAAACAAAATTTTATCTAAGTTTTATTTATATATGAATTATTTATTTATATGAATTCATTCATGAATAATAAAATAAAAAAGCACAATAATTTTAAAGTTATGAATTACCTTTATAATGAATTTATGAATAAAAAAAAAACAATTTTAATGTTATTTAAAATAAAAATTTAAAAACTGCATTATCGTAAAACGAAATGTATGTATGAATATGAATAAAATAAAAGTGTGTAAAAAAACAATAATTTTAATGTTATTTAAAAAAAGAATAAAAAAAAATATGCAACAATCAGGGATACGTTCCGAAACTTTACTATAGTTAACTATATTTAAATATCATTTAAATCCGGTCGTTCAGAAACAAAATCGTAAAGTTAATATTTAACTATTTGACAGCTGTTTGCGTTCAGAAACATACTATGCCCCGCCCCCATTTATTAAAAAATTAAATGTGCTCTCGAGTAGAGTTAAAAATTAAATACACATATACATAAGCATTATTTAAAATTTAACGATTTCAAATTGACAGTTCAATTTATTTTGAAATTGCAGCATATATCAAATTCTGAATAAAATGCAAGTTTTCTATAACAATATGGTTAGTAATTTCTATCTTAGTTTTTAATTTTTTCGGTTTTAATTTTACTCAATTGAAACATTATATGAAAGAATTATTCTGACATACGATTTTAACAGATTGTATTAGCATTTGTGTATTTAATATTTTACCAAATGATCGCCGTTCAGAAATTATTTAACTAAAGTTATTAAATATTTTAATGCGGTGATTTGATTGGTGCATTAAATATTTAGCTATAGTAAAGTTTTGGAACGTATCCCAGGTTTCGAACTTTCAATCTATAGATCATCAGTCGAGCGCGCTGCCCATATACCAATTTGAACTTTTGTGAAATAATAGACTAAAGGATAGATAAGATTGACCGTTACACTCGTATAGAAGGATAGACAAACGGCTATTATATTATGGAATCTTAAGTATAAACTTTTCAATTAAGTATTCGAACATAACATTCTTATCAACGATCTGAAATTTTCTCTGTCTAACATTGGAAGTAATTTTCAAAACATTTTACAATTTTATGTTTTGATTTCTGGGATACTAGATTTTTTCCATAACTTAATTATCTTATTTACAATAGAATGTTAGGCTGAATTAAGTGTTTGTTTTCTTTATTTGCAACGAAGAAATAAATATTTGATTTTAAACTCTTATTAACATTCAAGGTTAATCAAATTTCACGTTAAGAAACTGCTTTAATCAATTCCAATGAAGTATGCAAACAAATATTGTATGCAACCCGTTAAAAACAGATTTTTTCGTACTTGGTGGCCGGTGCATTTCAAATCATCACACCTCATTCGGAAAAATTTTTCTTTTCTAAACGCACCAATAACTTTCTTCTGCTTTTCATGCAGAATTAAATACACCTATCCCCCGTTTTACACGGTAGATACGTTCCTGATAAAAACGTGTTAATCGAAAATATAAATTTTGTATGGAAAACCGTGTTAAACGAAAAACGTGGGTTTTTTGTCATTTCTTGCAACAAACAGATTCGGTAAAACATAAAAGTACCAGTTTAATCACATAAGATTCATTCATCAATTCATTTTCAAAACGAAACATGTAACATAACCAATAAGAAATTTACAGAAAAATAAAAAGTAATTATGCATGCACATACTAGCATTTTGACCTAAATCAAATCTAACTTAACTTGATTCAGTTCGGTGCGACTTGGAAGTTAAATTTGTAATTAATAATTGTGCTTTCTTTTTAGCTAAATCTTGCAAACATTTTCATATTGACTTAAAAATTCGTTGACAATTCGCAGAAATCGGAGAGCTAGTTCAATATTCGGATCATGTTGTTGAAAGTAGTTGCATTATTTATTATCTTCTGGTATAATGATTGCAATAAAGAAGTTTTAATTTTGGGTAGAAATACAATTTATCCATTTGTAAGCTGCAAATTTTGAGGGTGACATGGAGCATTGTCCAGTAAAAGAAGAACCTTAAGTATTATTTTGATTAAATACTATTTTACTTGTGGTAGGCAAGAGTTATGAGACAAATCAATGAACAATATGGCTTCAACCCAAGCTTTTGTATTGGCATTCCAACAAATGGAAAGAGTTTATTCCTTTTAACTTGAACGCTTTGCCACCTAAGCCTAATCGCTCTTTAGTATTGAAAACCTGATCAGCAGCCAAATTCTGTAATTGTGAAGCGGTGAAGTGATAAGTTTTTGAATGAACAGAAACGATGGAATTTTTAACGCTTCACCGCTTCACAGTTACAGAACTTGGCTGCAGGACAGTAAGATGTACCGCAATTAATTTCAGTCAATTTTAGTGGGTACATACTGTTGTGCGCTTTTCAATTTTAAATTTTTGCAAAAAATGCCAGTGTTTAAATATTTCGAACCAACCATGACTTGCAATATAACTGCAAAGCCATATAATTAATTTATTTTCCTTTGTTTTTATTTTTTTTAAATAAAATGTGTTGTGTAGTAGGAATTACAATATGTGTCAAAACAACAAATAAAAACTTTTAACATCACGGTCACCGCGATGTTGATGGACGATGTTGATGGACGCTAATTTTTATTGTTTGTGTTCTTTAAATTTTTTTGAGTTGATAACTAAACAATAAATCCAATCATTTAATAAAATATTACAGACCCAATATTTCATTTTAGGATAGAATAAGATCTCACTGCTATTGCCAGTGTTGTATAATATCTCACGTTAACTCGTATGTCAACAGATAGAATTATTTACTTACAAATTAACTATGATCATTGATACACCTACGCATTTTGTATCTAGCTAATAACGATTTATTGCTTAAAATCAACTGATTTGCATAGAATCTCTTACATCCCATTGCTGATATACATCAACGTGTTATTTCAAAATTTTGCTTTGAACGCAGGCGTTTTTTGTTACAAGTTTCTTGCTTTCTTGTTTTAAGTAAAACCTGTATGTATATGATCATAAGTGGTATACTGGTATACCAGAAGGTTTAATTAAAATAAAGTAGATATAAGTGCGTGTAATACCAAAATTTGTCTTTTTTTTAAATTTTTTTTTTTGGAAATTTTGATTTCAAAAACCGTGTAAAGTCGAAAACGTGTTAAGTGAGTGCCGTGTAAAGCGGGGGATAGGTGTATTATCAATATTATCTTATAATAATTTATTGGTTTTCGACAATTTTTAAAAATTGTTAATTTTTTTTTAGAAAAATAAAGTTCTTATTCCTAAATCAAAATAAACATTTTAGGGAGCATTCACGAAGGTGAACTCGAACCAATGACATCCGTATCTGGTTCTTTATTACAACAGCTACAACAGTTAATTTCTGAAGTATTGCATGGGCTAACGAATGTGCAAACCAAAACAATTTTGAGTCGTCCATCCAAAAAGAAATGAAAATGTTTTGAATTACAAAGGAAAAATCGATAAGAATCAACAACTTATCCAATGCTCTGGCATCATTTCAACCCACTTCAGACAGTGGGAGAGTCTTTTCGATCGCAGGTAATTTTTGTACTATGCAACGTTCATCTTTGAAATAAGTTTCGTTTCTATTTTTTGTTTACATACTATATAATGAATTTTGACATGTTATTTTCATTTGGGATTTTTGAGATCAATTAAACTCAAGTAAGTAAAGAAGTAATTGGATTTTTTTCAATTCAAAGGTATGGTTTGATGTTTCTCAGAAAAAAACTCTACTTCACATTTTTCGTGTTTTGGATAAATTTCGAACCTTCCTCGTCAGTGCCCGGCTCGAATCCTTTGGCAGACACGCTATCGATTACGCCGTCGAGGCGATGACAATTTTGAAGTTGAAACTTCTCCATCACTTATTTATTTTTACTTAAGTTGAATTTTTCCACTGTCATTAGACTCCATATTATGGAAATGTTTTTACATTATATGGGATTTTTTGCATTAAATTTCTAGACAATACTTTGTGTGAATTCATAGAATGGGGAACATTTCTATTCTAATTAACATCCTAAGTCACGATTGTATAGTCATTATTTATTGTTTCCAATCAGTGTGAAATCAATGGCTGACACTTAGTCAATTTGTAATCCTATATGTATTAACATTAGATTACATTAAGGGAATTTAAATTTATTTGGGATTTTTGAGATTAATTAAACTCAAGTAAGCTAAGAAGTAATTGGAATTTTTTCAATTCAAAGGTATGGTTTGAAGTTTCTCAGAAAAAAACTTCAATTCACATTTTTCGTGTTTCGGATGAATTCGAACCTTCCTCGTCACTTGTCAGTGCCCGGCTCGAATCCTTGGGCAGACACGCTATCGATTACGCCGTAAGGGCGATGACAATTTCGAAGTTGAAATGAAACTTCTTCATCACTTATTTATTTTTACTTAGTTAAATTTTTCCACTGTTATGTTATTTTCAATTTTTCTTATAATATATTTAAAGTTTTACTCAACATATCTTTTCAAATAACCAAAAACACCGGTTAAAACCCGGTTACCCGGTTTTTTCATTTTATTAAAAACCGAAACCCGGATTTTTAATTATTCGGGTTTTTACATGCCCTCGGTGCCCCTATGCTCAAACTTTTCATTTTAAAAATAATGTAAAATAAGTCGTATTTTATATTTTGCTCATATTACTTCTATGCCAAGTTTCAGGAAAATCAAAAATGGTTAAGTTCTTCAAGTTCGGTCTAGAACACGTTTTTCTTCAACAACAAAAAACGATGTTTACAGCCAATTAAAATTTATTTCTTACCTTTTATAAGTTTTGCTTCGTTATTTGGTTTCGTTTCTGTAAACGGTATTCATATTGAATTTCTTGGTCAGGTAAACGGGGCAAATTTTGAAGTTATACTTCTTTACGCTTGTTGTAAACATTTTGATGGGGTGTTGGTCGAGAAACCTCGTCACGCTTTTTGAAGTAATATTTTACCCTTGATGCTGTATGGTAATAAAGACGAAATTTGTAAATCAACCTTATGCTGTATGGTAATAAAGACGAAATTACTAAATCAATCATACTCTATAATAATAAAACATTATTCGGTTAGTTATCTTTGATCAATTTTTTTTTCACTTCTCGGAATTATCATTAAAATGAATAGTTAATGTATAATGTGACAAACAAATATGTACATTTATATGAAAATTATGTTAAATTATTTTTTAACAAATACATACATATTTCTAATTTACAACAAATATGTTCTTATGGTTTGCAATTATATAAAATATGTTTTTTTTTCTTAAATAAAATGTGTTGTGTAGTAGGAATTACAATATGTGTCACAATAACACATAAAAACCTTTTAAGACCAAGGTCCAACAACGTTCAAAGGTGTTGATGGACGTAAATCTTTCTTTTTTTTTGTTTTTTTTTTTTTTTTTGTTAAAGAATGGAAAACTAAACAAAAAATCCTATCACTGACAAAATATGACATAGGCCAATATTTTATGATAGAATAGAGAAAATAAAAGTAAATTAAAAAATAAATAGCAAATTTTTACAAAAATTTGCTGAAACAAAACAAAAATGTAGTTGCCAATAATCCAGCCGGTTGCATATTTCTTAATCCTGTGACGCACTGTCTTTCTTGAAGATTAAAGCCAACACATAGTTATGTGAAGGTTCGTTTCCTCAAGGAAGCAATAGCGTCTCATCATCAAGGATAATTTCACAGCTAAGATTGAGGGTGCTACCGTTGATTGAATGCAGTTCATCCGCCACCATCCCTAAGATGTCACCTTGGCTAGTGATATCTCACTGCTATTGCCTGTGGTATGTGATATCTCACGTTAACTCGTATGTCAATAGCAGGGACTGGAGTACGCGGGGTTGTCACACCCGTGGATCAAAAATTAAAAAAAAAAAATTCAAAATAATTAAAACTGATTCCTCCATGCGGTACATATTTCTATGCATCTATGCATTAGCACCAATACGATACATATAAGCATTGCTTATATATGTTTAAACAAACCTGCTTGCATTAGCAGAACTGCCCTCACATGTTCCAAAAATTGGAAATTGACGTTTCTTTTCCTCTTCTTAGAAACATTGATGAACCAAGAATTTGCATTGAATCTTAGTACCGAAAAAAAGATTATGAACAATTTCAAAACTACAGGTTCAAAGTGTTTTACTTATTGAGTGAAATATGCTTCTCCATTACCTTCAAAACTATTATTGTTATTGCAAGGGATCTATAAAATATATGCAAATATGTTAACAATGTTTATGTTATTATTGTTATTGCAAGGGATCTATAAAATATATGCAAATATGTTGTGGTTTGACTGTTTTAATAATAATATATAAGTATGTTTTAATAATAATATAATGTATAAGTAATAATATGTAAGTAATAAGTGAATTTACAAATAAAATTAGCCTTATTATTATTTTTTCCAATTTTTGTTTTAAGTTGTGGGAAGGAATGTCGAAATAAGACGATGACCATAAAGCGATAAAACCCATTGAACGAAAATATTCACTAAAAATGGTGGTATTCTTTAATCGGCCGGTGTATGCATCAATGTAGTAGAGTATTGCAGACAATCGATAAAATGTATTTGCAAATTGCAATACGACCCTCTTCAGAACAGCATTCAAGGATTTATGGAATGCTGTTCATGGATTTCTTCATTTCTGGATTGATAAATGATTATAAGTCTACATGAAATACGACGCTAAACCAATAGCAATGAACCAGTGTACCTATTTTGTATGACGAATACGGTGGTTTCGGAGTAAGTAATTGACAATTGTGACATCCAATAAACAAATATATTTACGCTCACCTAATTGCTCGTGACACATTGAATTATTTGAATTAAATCTTTGGAATAAAATTTTAACTTTTTTCTAACCTTAATCTTTTGCCATCTACATTTATAATAATAATCATTATTATTTGTCTGTCAATGTGTTTTAATTTTAACATACATTTAATATGTAAATTTATCTATAGCTTTAGAGACATATACTTAATGGCTTTTTTTGTATAATATTTTTTTCTTTTGAATAATATTTTTTTTTTTGTATAATATTTTTTTTGAATAATATTTTTGTTTTCTTTTTAGTTTATTTTTTTAATGTATCCTATCTGTCTGTCTGTGTGCGTGTGTGCGAGCGAATGGCCAAAGAAGTACTTCCACCGTCTGGTCCGACGCACACCCTACTTTTTTTTAATGTTTTATATATGTAAACAAAAATATTTTTGCCAATAAGTACACTAATTAACTTAACACAAAATTTCTTTTCAATTACATTTGAAAATTTATAACCAATTTTCTAATCTCTTGAAACATATTAAACTAAATTATGATAATTACCTACGTAAAACGAACAAATTTTTTTATATTTGTTTGTGTTACTAAATTTTAAAATGATTGATTATTTTAAAATTACTATGTGATCAAAATAAGAATACTTGTGACGAACTAGCTTTAATTTAATTTAAAATTTAAAGTGTTGGTTGCGACTAGCTTTAATAAATTGTGTAAGATGGTAGATTATTACGCCTAGTCAAGTTTTTGACATATTTTTTTCTTCTTCAAGAAAACACGTTGTAAATATTCGATGTAATTTTTCATATCTTGAATATAAAAAGTTCTTAGAAAGTTTTTGTATGTATCTTTAATTTTGATATAAAGAGATCGTCGTTTATGTGATAAGATAAACGGAACATATAGGCTGTTGAATAAATCAGTAAAAGCCATATTGTTGTGTTTTTCGTAATCATACGGGAATATTATATAACCCGAAATAAGTTGTTGGTTAACGGTTCAATTGAGCTGTAAGGAAAACACACCTTCCAGAAACATTCCTGTGGTGTTGGATGTAGTTATCGGAGTTGGATTGAAGGAAAGAAAGGATTGAACGCAGAATTGATGTCATCATATGGTAAATAAACTTCACCAAAAATACATATCTGCGAGGGATTATTTTAATCTACACAGTATTACGTTAACTCATACAACAACAGCTATAACCCTCATACCTTGTGGCAGCAATGTTACACCTCCTCTAATGCAATGCGACTCCGACATTGGTGCCATGGGCTTCACACCTACACCTTTCTGGCATCACCAACCTGAATTGTGGTTTGCTACTTTAGAGTCTCAATTCACTCGAGCCCACAATCAGATGTATAGGTACAGAACCGTATGTCGCGCAATGACACCTGAGCTAGCATTCCTGGTTAGCGATATTATCGCCAACCCAGATCCCGATCATCCTTACGATAGTTTTAAACGGACAGTTCTCTCTACACTTGGAAAGTCTGATACCGAACGTATCCGCACTGTTCTTCGCGGTGTAACAATTAGTTTGCAGCAATATCATTGGGCCACTATGGCGCGTGATGTACAGAATTATATTCGAAATTGTGACACTTGTAAGCAAGCTAAGGCTACTAATTATAGAACTCAGCCTGAAATGGGAAAATACTTTGAAATATCTCGACCTTTTCAAAAGTTGTTTATCGATTTTTTGGGTCCTTATCCTCGTAGTACTTTGGGCAATTCCTACCTTTTAATAGTTTTGGATCAATATACAAAATTTGTGTTACTAGAGCCATTTAAAAGTGCTACTGCTGGCTGGGGTCGTTTATTTTCTCAAAAAGAAAGTCTTTAGTGTGTTTGGAATTCCAGAATTTTTAATGTCAGATAATGGTCCACAATTCAAATCCAATCAACTTGCTGAGCTGTTGCAGAACTTTGGAATTATCCACCAATTCACTCCAAAATATTCACCACAATCCAATGCTTCGGAAATGGTAAATAGGACCATCATTTCCGCTATTAGAGCCTATATCAAAGACGACCACCGACTGTGGGATAGACATATCGATGAAATTAGTAGTGCGCTGAGGAATACTATACGTAGCTCCACAGGGTTCTCGCCATACTTCTTAACTTTTGGACAACACATGGTAAGCCATGGGTCCTCATATAATCTAATGCGAGAGTTGAACATGTTAAGTGATAAACAAACATCACTAATGACTGTCACAAACAGACTCTCTGCTGTACAAGATAAGATTCTCAAACATCTTCGTGAAGCCTATCAGCGTCATGTTGGTATTTACAATCTTCGTAGCAGGCCCCGTATTTTTGCACCTGGACAAACCGTTTTCGCTAGAAATTTTGTGCAGAGCAATGTTCTCACTGCATTTTCAGCAAAACTAGCGCCAAAGTTTATTAAAGCTATTGTTTTGCGTAGAATTGGTAATGTAGCTTATGAGTTGGCAGATGACAAGGGTAAAATAATAGGCGTTTACCATGCAAAGGATATCCGCTAAATCTTTTTTTTTTCTTTATGTTTCTTTCTAATATATATATTATATTACTTTTAACTCATATTTTGTCCTTTTGTACCCGGCTTGAGACATCTCATGGGTGCTGGGTCTTCCCCACGATTTGTAACAATTAGTTTGCAGCATTGCTACATTTTATAATTTAACAATGTTCCTAAAGGGTTAATTAAATTTTCCTTTAAAAGAAAACAAAAAAAAAAACAATTAAAGCAGGTCCATAAAATTTGTTTAATGGAGAGAATGAAAAGAAAGAATTGAAAAACAATTTTGTCTATTAAAGAAGATAAGGTATATGGAATTAACGATGTAACGGTTTTGAACAGATTACCAAAATTGAAGTTGGAATGTTTTTGAAAATGTTAGGATCATTAAGTTTTTGGCTTTCGAGCAATTGAATTATCTTTTTAAATATAAAAAAAGAAATATTAAATTAGACATAATTTTTGGTTTGCTTTTTTTTTTAAAAAAAATTAATTTTGTTAAACTATTTTGTTTTTATTGGAGTTTAAATAATTGATAAATTTAGTTAAATTTTTTTACGATTATGTTATGAAAGAAAAAACATATTTTGTGTACTGTAAAACATTGTGCAATTTTTTTTTCTTTTAATCAAAATTAACAAAGAGTGGCTTAAATGTTAAAGCAAAGATAGAAGTATACCTATGTGTATGTATACTGCTAAATTATATTTTTTTAAAATATCGTTTACGATTAAGAGTTTATTAAAACAAATTATATGTATGTTACGTAAATTGGAGTTAAACTTTGGTACTTTGGTCAAGACCAAAAGTAAATAATTACATTACGCCATTAAATTATAGAACTAATTTGGGATACTTAATTGGTTCTAAATACTGTCATATTTTTGGAAAATGATTTAAAATTAACAGTTTATCTTATGCTATCGGTAGATGGTTGTACTGTTGTACTATTATTAACATATATAACAAAAAATCAAATGAACATAATCAACGCGGGACATTCTTCGTGTTTTTTTGTGGATAAATAAATAAAACTGGACCTACAAAAAAAAATAGAAAAATGAAAAACAAAAAAATATATATATGTTTGTGAAGATTTGTGAAGATTAATAGAAAAAAAAATATTTATGTTTGTGTTTGTTATCTCTAGTGAATAGGTACATTAGGGGGCGGGTAAGTTAAGTTATATAAATAATATTATATAGTTTTTTTTATAATATATAAGCAAATTTTTCCTTATTAAATATAATTTTACTACCCAAATAAATATAAATGCTAAAATAAAATTTCTTTGTGAAAACAAAAACCAAAAATTATGAAGTTGATTATTGTTTTGTTGATTATTATTATATAATGTTCTAGATTATTTTTTTTTGTGAGAGAGAGAGATGTAGGTGATCCAGAGTGTAATATGTAAGTAGAACCATTATTCCCCCCCCCCCTTTTGCTCATTCCAGATCACCTGGTGCACTGTTTAGCCCATTACCACCTCTCCCTAAATTAGTCGGCAACAGTTTATTGAGTTGGCTCGCAAAATATCATTATCTGTTTCGGCACCTTTAAAATTAGATGCAACGAGCAAATATAATGTTAGCACCCCTGGCGATCGCAAACAACCTAAACCTCCAACGTGTCGTCCACAGCATGAAAGCGCATATATAAGGCTAAAAGAATCTCAGTATGATCCAATAATACCGTCCAGGAAGAGTGATCAAATGAGTTGGCAAAATTTGGGGTTAAATAAATGGAAAATCTGTTTCGATGGATCCACCACCGGGCTACCTATTGAGCGGTTTCTTTATCGAGTTGAACGCTTAGCATGGGCCAACAATGTTACTCCTAAGAGACTGGTTAATGGTCTTCACTTATTACTTAAGAATCCTGCTCTGGAATGGTATTGGTCTTCTTTGGAGCGTAATGGAAACATAGCTTGGTCAGATTTAAAAGACGATATGCTAGCGATGTTTAAAGACCGAAGGTCAGATGCCGAAATAAAGCAAACAATCGCTTCTCGAAAGCAATTACCAAAAGAAAACTTCAAGGATTTTTATATGGCCGTAGCTGAGCAAACATTAGCACTTCGCAGTCCTCTGTCAGAATCCGATTTAGAATTTATTTTACGAAGGAATATGAATCCATCCCTACAATATAAATTAGTGGGCTGCCGTATTACATCAATTCCAGATTTGGTAAATCAATGCGTAGAAATTGAGGATACTTGGAAAAGATTGTCTTCTGAAAATACATTCCCGCGACGTTTTGTGAATGAATTTACAAGCTACTACCCCGAGCAGAAAGTTTCAGTTCATCATCCTGATATGGATACAACAATGCATTTTCAAACTTCAAATCCTTTTGGGGAAAATAATTTTTACCAACCCAAAGAGATCTGTGCTATGAAAAATGCTGGAGTAAATACCCCTGCTGGGAACTACTCACCGGGAAATAATAATCCTAACCCCAGCGCTAGAAACATTTCATGGAATCAATTTAATCGAGACTCAAACCAGATAAAACATTGTTTTGGATGTGATTAAACCAAATTGTCCAAATTGCAATAACTCGGAAAACAGGAAATGGGAAAGAAATACCCCTGGAATTCTTTCTTCCCCGATAATGAACCTTTCCAGGACAACAGAAGAAGCGGCATCAAATACTTGTCCGGAGCTGAAACGGAATCTGAAACCTATGTCATGACATTGCAGGTGACTGCAACAATATTAGCAACCCTTCTCTACTGTCTTCTACAAATCCATTTCAATGCGCTTCTGATGCGTCTGCTGCCATAGAAAAATCATTTCATGACCAGCATACCCAAACTTTTCCAAATAATAAAAATAAGAAAAGTCGAAAAGTTCGATATTGGAAATTACGGCGAGGTATAAAGAAGATATTTTACAAAGAGTCGGATAACCGTCCTTATACTGAAGTTATTATAGCCGGATCAACTTATTCTGGACTGCTTGACAGTGGAGCTAATATTAGTGTCTTAGGTGCAGGATCTGAAAAGTTCCTAGAAGATAATAACGTCAAAAAACACCATCTCACATCGTATCTTAATACCGCAAGCGGCGAACAACTCAGGATTTTCGGTCATGTACTTTTGCCCGTGTCTTATATGGGAAAAACAAAAACTTTACGTTTGCATATTGCACCTGGACTAACTCAAGCGCT
>OY856186.1:135280146-135343393 GCA_963693315.1 Diogma glabrata
TGGACTAACTCAAGCGCTCTATCTTGGTATCGACTTTTGGGATTTATTCGGTTTAGCTCCTGCTATTGTAAATGAGTTGGAATTAGAGTTACCTAAATTTGTTGATGAAAAACGGCATGAGTTAGATTCCGATACTGAAAATCGACTAACTCGAACCATTGAACAATTTCCTTGCTCAATCAAAAATGGATTAGGAAGAACTCACTTAGTTACTCATGTCATTAATGTCGGTGAAGCCACTCCAGTTAAACAACGGCACTACCCGGTGTCTCCAGCTGTTCAAGCGGAAATTTATAAGGAACTTGATAGAATGTTAGAGCTTGGAGTGATAGAAGAAAGTCAAATCTCTTGGTCGTCACCCATTGCAGTTGTTAGGAAAGGTAATAAGCGTGTGAGGCTATGTATTGATGCTAGAAAAGTGAATGCGGTCACAGTGAAGGATGCTTATCCCTTGCCACTAATAGCTGGATTACTGAGTCGGTTGGATCAGACTAAATATATTTCTTCCATTGATTTGAAAGATGCCTTTTGGCAAATCCCACTTGACATGTGTTCTAGGGATAAGACAGCCTTTACGGTTCCCGGTCGACCACTTTACCATTTTACGGTTATGCCTTTTGGGTTGTGCAATGCACCCCAAACACTTTGCAGGTTAATGCATAAAGTGATTCCATACCACTTGCATGATAGGGTATTTGTTTATTTGGACGATTTACTGATAGTTTTAGCCGATCTGGAAGAGCATTTGTTCTTGTTGAGTAGTGTTGCAAATTTATTGAAAGCAGGAAATTTAACTATTAACACTGAGAAGAGTAAGAGTATCCTCAAAGAGACCAAATACCTGGGTCATGTAATTGGTGATGGAGTCATTAGAGTCGACAATGATAAAGTGGTATCGATCGCGAATTTTCCAGTTCCAAAAACAGTGCGGTAGCTACGACGATTCCTTGGGATGGCTGGGTGGTACCGAAGATTTGTATCAGGGTATGCGAGTATTACGGTTCCTTTAACTGACCTTCTAAAGAAAGTACAAAAGCTTAATTGGAATGAGGCAGCTCAAAATGCATTCGAAGCGCTGAAAAATGCATTGACGTCTGCACCGGTGCTCCGAAATGCTGACTATAGTCAGCCGTTCTTCATACAATGTGACGCTAGCTCTTGTGGGATTGGAAGCGTACTTTTCCACAAGTCTGAACAGGACGAAGAACATCCCATCGCTTATTTTTCACACAAATTAAACTCGGCACAGCGAAAATATAGCGTAACCGAGCTTGAATGCTTAGCTGCCGTTATGAGTGTTAAAAAGTTTGGACCGTATATTGAAGGGTACCATTTTACGATAATTACAGACCATTCTAGTTTGCGTTGGCTAATGGATCAACGTGATCTTTCTGGTAGACTTGCAAGATGGAGCCTTAAGCTCCAAGGTTTCAACTTCAACATCGAATATCGTAAAGGTTCCCTAAATATAGTGCCAGATGTTGTGTCTAGAGTCGAGTTGGAAGCATTTGTGAAGACACCAAATCAATGCCAAGATGATGAACATGTTAGTCCTTTACACGTGGACTTAGATTCTGACGCCTTTAAAGACCAAAAGTACCTCGACAGAATAAACGTTATCCAAGGAAATACATCAATCAAATCCAATTTAAAAACTGTTGATGATAAACTTTATATTCTCCCAAATGCCAGTTTTGATGATAATACAGATATTTCCAGTTGGAAACTGGTAATTCCCGACAAATTGGTTCCTAGCTTGCTTAAACAAGCACACAATCCACCTTCTTGTGCGCATTTAGGAGTTGCAAAAACACTAAATCTGTTACAAAGGCAATATCATTGGGCCACTATGGCGCGTGATGTACAGAATTATATTCGAAATTGTGACACTTGTAAGCAAGCTAAGGCTACTAATTATAGAACTCAGCCTGAAATGGGAAAATACTTTGAAATATCTCGACCTTTTCAAAAGTTGTTTATCGATTTTTTGGGTCCTTATCCTCGTAGTACTTTGGGCAATTCCTACCTTTTAATTGTTTTGGATCAATATACAAAATTTGTGTTACTAGAGCCATTTAAAAGTGCTACTGCTGGCTGGGGTCGTTTATTTTCTCAAAAAGAAAGTCTTTAGTGTGTTTGGAATTCCAGAATTTTTAATGTCAGATGATAGTCCACAATTCAAATCCAATCAACTTGCTGAGCTGTTGCAGAACTTTGGAATTATCCACCAATTCACTCCAAAATATTCACCACAATCCAATGCTTCGGAAAGGGTAAATAGGACCATCATTTCCGCTATTAGAGCCTATATCAAAGACGACCACCGACTGTGGGATAGACATATCGATGAAATTAGTAGTGCGCTGAGGAATACTATACATAGCTCCACAGGGTTCTCGCCATACTTCTTAACTTTTGGACAACACATGGTAAGCCATGGGTCCTCATATAATCTAATGCGAGAGTTGAACATGTTAAGTGATAAACAAACATCACTAATGACTGTCACAAACAGACTCTCTGCTGTACAAGATAAGATTCTCAAACATCTTCGTGAAGCCTATCAGCGTCATGTTGGTATTTACAATCTTCGTAGCAGGCCCCGTATTTTTGCACCTGGACAAACCGTTTTCGCTAGAAATTTTGTGCAGAGCAATGCTCTCACTGCATTTTCAGCAAAACTAGCGCCAAAGTTTATTAAAGCTATTGTTTTGCGTAGAATTGGTCATGTAGCTTATGAGTTGGCAGATGACAAGGGTAAAATAATAGGCGTTTACCATGCAAAGGATATCCGCTAAATCTTTTTTTTTCTTTATGTTTCTTTCTAATATATATATTATATTACTTTTAACTCATATTTTGTTCTTTTGTACCCGGCTTGAGACATCTCATGGGTGCTGGGTCTTCCCCACGGTTTGTAACAATTAGTTTGCAGCATTGCTACATTTTATAATTTAACAACGTTCCTAAAGGGTTAATTAAATTTTCCTTTAAAAGAAAACAAAAAAAAAAACAATTAAAGCAGGTCCATAAAATTTGTTTAATGGAGAGAATGAAAAGAAAGAATTGAAAAACAATTTTGTCTATTAAAGAAGATAAGGTATATGGAATTAACGATGTAACGGTTTTGAACAGATTACCAAAATTGAAGTTGGAATGTTTTTGAAAATGTTAGGATCATTAAGTTTTTGGCTTTCGAGCAATTGAATTATCTTTTTAAATATAAAAAAAGAAATATTAAATTAGACATAATTTTTGGTTTGCTTTATTTTTAAAAAAAATTAATTTTGTTAAACTATTTTGTTTTTATTGGAGTTTAAATAATTGATAAATTTAGTTAAATTTTTTTACGATTATGTTATGAAAGAAAAATAGTTATTTATTATACAAGGGAAAAAAGTAGTAGATTTTAGCTCGAGGTTGTGTTGTCTCCCGACGCGAAGCGGAGGGAGACAAAAAACCGAGAGCTAAAATCTACAATTTTTCCCGTGTATAATACACTATTTTTTTCTGTGACTGGATAAATATTAATATAATTATTGAAAAAATAATATTAAACAAATATTACAATATGTATATTCACCACACCATACGAATTTTTCTTGAATAAAAACTTAAAATTAAGTTTCATTTTATTTGTCAAAACCAGTTATTAACATCAAGAAGAAAACGGTATAACTTTTCATTAACATTAAAATAGTCATAAATGTTCATAAATATTCATAATATTCATCATTTATGTGTATATATGTATTTATATATAAATTTTTATCTATCCGGGAAAAAAGTACATACTTTTTTCCCGGGGAAAAAAGTATTTCATGAAAAGTAGCATTTTTGCACCTGTCAGCAGAAGTAAAATGTTAAACTTTTTTCCCGTCACAGAAAAAACATATTTTGTGTACTGTAAAACATTGTGCAATTTTTTTTTCTTTTAATCAAAATTAACAAAGAGTGGCTTAAATGTTAAAGCAAAGATAGAAGTATACCTATGTGTATGTATACTGCTAAATTATATTTTTTTTAAATATCGTTTACGATTAAGAGTTTATTAAAACAAATTAAATGTATGTTACGTAAATTGGAGTTAAACTTTGGTACTTTGGTCAAGACCAAAAGTAAATAATTACATAACGCCATTAAATTATAGAACTAATTTGGGATACTTAATTGGTTCTAAATACTGTCATATTTTTGGAAAATGATTTAAAATTAACAGTTTATCTTATGCTATCGGTAGATGGTTGTACTGTTGTACTATTATTAACATATATAACAAAAAATCAAATGAACATAATCAACGCGGGACATTCTTCGTGTTTTTTTTTGTGGATAAATAAATAAAACTGGACATACAAAAAAAAATAGAAAAATGAAAAACAAAAAAATATATATATGTTTGTGAAGATTTGTGAAGATTAATAGAAAAAAAAATATTTATGTTTGTGTTTGTTATCTCTTGTGAATAGGTACATTAGGTGGCGGGTAAGTTAAGTTATATAAATAAAAATTATATAGTTTTTTTATAATATATAAGCAAATTTTTCCTTATTAAATATAATTTTATTACTCAAATAAATATAAATGCTAAAATAAAATATATTGAATTTCTTTGTGAAAACAAAAACCAAAAATTATGAAGTTGATTATTGTGTTGTTGATTATTATCATATAATGTTCTAGATTATTTCTTTTTGTGAGAGAGAGAGATGTAGGTGATCCAGAGTGTAATATGTAAGTAGAACTATTATTTACCCCCCCCTTTTGCTCATTCCAGATCACCTGGGGCACTGTTTAACCCATTACCACCTCTCCCTAAATTAGTCGGCAACGGAGCAAAAAACCAGTGCAAACAAAAAACATACAATTCAACACACAAATCAGGTGATATAAAAATTTTCTGTAGACGACTGTAATTGTTTTTTTTTTACAGTCATTGACAGCGGGATGGACCTAGGGGATAGACGTCCATCTGAATTGCTTCGTGCTATGCGAGCAGAAGCAAAGACAAATTTCTCAGACGAACTACTTAGGGTTATCTGGAGCGAAAAGCTTCCTCCACACGTCCGCACCTCCATCGCAGCAAGCGATGATACGCTTGACACTCAAGCACACATAGCAGATGCAGTTTTCAACGCTCGGATTTCTACTCCCATTTTCCAAATTGCAAAATCTTCGCACAACAACTACAATTCTTCGGCTACCCCTGCCAACAATGAAATGGCATTGTTACAACAACAACTTCAAAAGATGGAACTTCAAATTTCTGCTTTAAGCAGCCAAGTTTCTAATCAAAACAGATCCAGATCTCGAACTCCTTACCAAAAACATGATCGTCGACCCCGGTCACGATCAACTTCACGTGCTCCACAGTTTTTCGATGGAATCTGTTATTACCACCACAAATTCAGTAACCTCGCTCGGAAGTGCCATCCAAATTGCGCAAAGTACGCTACTTTTCCTTCAATTCCAGTTCCAAAAAACGCATAGGCTCACCACACTTAGCGGAATGTGGTGATAGCCGAAATCACTATCGATTAATGGTTTATGATTCCATTAATCAAATTTATTTTCTAATCGACACTGGAGCCGAAGTGTCAGTCCTTCCAGCTACTTCCACCCAGAAACTCACTATGACATCTCACCTTACCTTAGTTGCAGCGAATTCTACGACTGTGTCAACCTAAGGAAATAAGTCATTGACATTAACTTTAGGACTTTGACGTTCATTCGTCCACAATTTTACAATTGCCAATGTTACTGTTCCGATAATTGGAGCTGACTTTCTCAATAAATATGGCATACTGTGATATTAAACAGAGACGTATTATCGACCCTTTATCTGACATTTTCATGCCGGCAGGAACTGCCCCAATTTCCACTCCTTCTTTATCTGTTCTCGTTAACGATCAATTTCCTCGCAAAATTAGCGAACTTCTACTCGAGTTCAACGACTTAACATTTGACTCGGGTCTTCCTTCAGCGGTGAAACACGATGTGACACACGCCATTATTACTACTGGACCTCCAGTCTGTTGCAAAACTCGCAGACTTGCAGCTGACAAACTCAAAGCTGCCAAAACTGAGTTTGACCTTATGCTTCAGCAAGGTATATGCAGACCTTCTAGTAGTCAATGGTCCAGTCCCTTACACTTGGTCGAAAATAAAACAGCTGGTTTTCGTGTTTGCGGGGATTACCGTGGCTTAAATAAAGTCACAGTTCCCGACAAATATAACATTCCCTTTCTTCAGGATTTTTCGCAACAACTTAACGGTTGCAATATTTTTTCGACTATCGACTTAGTGAGAGCTTACCACCAAATACCAATTGAGCCGTCTGACATTCCTAAGACAGCTATTTCTACTCCATTCGGACTATTCGAGTTCACACAAATGGGATTCGGTTTACGAAACGCTGGTCAAACGTTTCAGCGACATATGCACAACGTTTTAAGTGGTGTAGCATTCTGTTTCGTCTATTTAGACGATCTTTAGTCGCATCTAAGTCTTATGCCGAACACATAGGACATCTTAAAATCATCTTTCAAAAACTGCAAGATGCTGGTATGATCATCAACCTTGATAAGTGTAATTTCGCAAAAAAAGAAATCAATTTCTTAGGTCATACCATTAACTCAATAGGAGTTAGACCAACTCGAGAAAGAGTTAACGTTATTTCCAATTTTCCTACTCCTCAAATGGTCAAAGATCTTCGTCGATTTCTGGGGATGATTAATTTTTATCGTCGTCTCATTCCACACGCCGCAGGTGACCAAGCCATTTTAAACGATTTTTTAAAAGGTTCTAAAAAGAACGACAAACGACCTATTAACTGGTCGGAATCTTCACTTCTTGCTTTTGCAAACTGCAAAACACAACTGAGCGACGCAACCATGCTCGCACATCCTTCTCTCGAGGCACAACTCGCTATAATGGTCAACGCTTCCGACACAGCAGTTGGTGCAGTCGTTCAACAACTGGTCACTGATTCATGGCAGCCTCTTAGTTTCTTTTCAGTAAGGTTAACTGAAACCCAAAGACGCTACAGCGCCTTTGACCGTGAACTTCTGGCTGCTTATTTGGCCATCAAACACTCCCGTTACCTTCATGAAGGGCGCAATTTTATCCTGTTCACGGATCATAAACCTCTTATTTATGCTTTGTCCCAGAACCCAGACAAAGCTAGTCCTAGACAGTTTCATCATCTGGATTTTATCAGCCAGTTTACCACTGATATACGACATGTTTCTGGAGTTGACAATGTTGTTGCTGACGCTTTGTCACGCATTGATCAGCTTCAGTTACCTGAGAGCATTGATTACTCGGCCATCGCCGATGCTCAAATGACAGATTCAGAGTTTAAGGAGCTACTTTCGGAATACAGCACGACGCTTAAATTCCAACATATTCCCCTATCCTTTGGCTCTGACAAATTCATTCATTGCGACGTTTCTATGGGGAAACAACGTCCATTTATACCCAAACAGTTTCGTCAACAAGTTTTCATGCAAATGCATAATATTTCTCATCCTGGTATCAAAGCTACTACTAAATTACTGACTGACGCTGTGGTCTGGCCGTCAATAAAAAAGATGTCCGGGAAATGACCCGAAACTGTTTACAGTGTCAGAAATCGAAAATTTCACGACACACTCGATCTCCTCTTGCTAATTATACTTTAACTTCGGAACGATTTTCCGAAGTTCATTTAGATATTATTGGACCGATGCCTTCTTCCGAAGGACAACGGTATTGTGTAACTCTGATCGACAGATACACACGATGGCCCGAAGCAATTCCGATACCAGAAATTACGGCTGCAACCGTAGCCACTGCTGTCTATTCTGGATGGATATCTCGCTTCGGTGTGCCTAATTTCATTGTGACCGACCAAGGGTCACAATTTGAATCGCAGCTTTTTTCAGAACTTTCAAAGCTGTTAGGTTTCGACCATAGACGAACCACAGCTTATAATCCTAAATGTAATGGCATGATCGAACGCTTTCATCGAACTCTGAAAGCGGCCATAATGTGTCACAATCGACCAGATTGGACACGTACTATCCCGACTATTCTCCTTGGACTTCGCACATCTTTTCGGGAAGATTTTGAATCCTCCTCTGCAGAATTAGTGTATGGAACTACCTTACGCTTACCGGGACATTTCTTATCGGAACAATCGACATTGGTTCCACAGTCGGATTTTGTAACCAACCTTAAACTACATTTTAACAATCTCCGACCAGTTTCTTCATCTCGTTATTCTACAAATAACGTTTTTGTCTTTAATGATTTAAAAACGTGTTCACACGTTTTCCTTAGGGTAGACACGGTCCGTAGGTCACTACAACAACCCTATGACGGACCTTTTCTTGTCATCGATCGAAATGACAAAACTTTCACTATCGATATGAAAGGTAGAACGACCAAAGTTAGTATCGACAGACTTAAACCCAGTTATCAATATCACACCAAGTCTGACGAACCACTAACAGTTCACGAATCTTTAATACATAGTTCTCCTCAGCACTCTCCTTCGACTTCTGTTTCGACTTCTACGAAGCAGAGTCACGACTCTAACTCCGATCACATTTCGACCCCAATTTTTGGAAGTCCAATGGGTTCTCCTGTGAGTCCTTCTTGCGCAAATTTAATTATGGAATACGTTGAAGAAACCGTTTTAAAAGATATGGTAATAAGACCACCTTTTTTTTTCTTCCGATATGTAGATAACATTTTAACGGCAATTCCAAAAAATAAAATTCAAGATTTTCTATCAAAATTTAATAGTTTTAACAACAAAATACAGTTTACTCTAGAAACAGAAATTGATTGCTGTTTACCGTTTTTGGATTTAGTCATACACCGTTCAAGTAACGGACAGCTAGCTACTGATTGGTTCCACAAAAAACCTGGTCAGGGCGATATTTAAATTTTGATTCATGGCTGCCTCTATCTTATAAAAGAAACACTGTTACCTTAATGGTTCAAAAAATTTTGAAATTATCTGATCCGAAATTCCATATTAAAAATTTTAAACTACTTTTCGAAACTCTAGAAAAAAACAATTATCCAAAAAATTTTATACAGAAATTAGTTAATCAACAAATTTATAGCAAAGAAAAAATCATTTTAAAAGAAACATCCATTAATAACAACAACAAAATTTACATGACTTTACCATATGTAAAAACTCTTTTTGAACAAGTTAAACATTTGCTGAAAAAATTTAATTTTAAAGTAGTCGGAACAGCTAATAAAACGTTATATAACACCATTTTTACTAAATTAAAAGATAAAATACCCATTAATCTTCAATCGAATTTGGTTTACCAAGCTGATTGTGGATGTGGTAAATCATATATAGGCCAAACAAAACAATATCTAGGTAAACGTGTCAAACAACATCTCAACGACGCAAAAAAGCAAATCGACAATATGAGCGCACTATCAAGTTACAAAAAAAGCTGTAATGCTAATCTACCTCTTCAAAATTTTAAAATTTTGGATAAAGAATCAAATTTAAACAGACATAGGATTTTAGAAATGATTCGTATTAAATAAAATAAAAATTGTATGAACATACAAACGGATACAAATTTTTAAGTAACATTTATGATTTTGTTCTATGAAGCTAAACATTTTAGAAAAATGAAGTTTAGAAAGAAAGTTCAAACTTTAACTGCCATATTTTTTATTATTTTTTGAATTGTATAATTGTTTGTTTTTCTTTTACTATTTTGCATTATAGTTAGCGTTCTTTTTTTTATTGTTATTTTTCAAAGCTTTTCTTTATTTATTTATGTCAATTTTTTGTTGAACAAAGCTTGTTTTTATTTTTGTATAATTGTATCCTTGAAGATGGTTTAAATAAACCGAAACAATTGTTGGGTAAAAAATAATATATTAATTATTTATTGGCTTTAACCAAAAATCTTTTTTTAAAATATAATTTAAAATACTAACAAGTTTTATGAATAATCATTGTTAATAGTTCGTCAACTTTTGTAAACACAACCTTACGTGATATTGGTTGACAACATCACTGATAAGGGGGTGTATGTGGCGAACTAGCTTTAATTTAATTTAAAATTTAAAGTGTTGGTTGCGACTAGCTTTAATAAATTAGTTCTTATAGTTTTCTTAGAAAGTTTTTAGAAAGTTTTTGTATGTATCTTTAATTTTGATATAAAGAGATCGTCGTTTATGTGATAAGATAAACGGAACATATAGGCTGTTGAATAAATCAGTAAAAGCCATATTGTTGTGTTTTTCGTAATCATACGGGAATATTATATAACCCGAAATAAGTTGTTGGTTAACGGTTCAATTGAGCTGTAAGGAAAACACACCTTCCAGAAACATTCCTGTGGTGTTGGATGTAGTTATCGGAGTTGGATTGAAGGAAAGAAAGGATTGAACTCAGAATTGATGTCATCATATGGTAAATAAACTACACCAAAAATACATATCTGCGAGGGATTATTTTAATCTACACAGTATTACGTTAAATCATACAACAACAGCTATATACTAAATTCGTTTTAATTAAAACAATCTATTTATAATTGGAATGTTTGTTATAAAAAAATTTGATTAAAATATGTTCCACACTTCCAATATACTATAATCAATGATAACAAAAGGTAAACATTCTATAAAACTCAATTTAAAAGTATTGCTTACATATTTACAGCAAGCTTGTTATACAAATTAATGATTGAAGATAATAATTTTCCCTTACTTCATTGCAAAAACTACAAAAATTATTTTCAATCTTTTATGTTGATTTAAGCTTGAACGTCTATCTATCTTGCTTTAGTTCTTTTAAATTAAATAGAAAAAAACGTAATTGAGGTATAAGACAAAAGAAATGCTTTACTCCATGAGAAAATAATGTTCAAGTAAAAAAGAAGAATAAAGTTTCAAGTGATTAAATCTCTTGAAACAGATATAAATTAATTTTTCCTGTGTTTTCTTTGCTTAACCTAAATTGTATTATGAAGAACTCTGTATTATTAATTAAAATTCATTCCATAGTTTGAAAATTGAATGAAGATTATCTAATTTAACGTTGTGTTTACATTGAATTTTATCATATATATTTATTGAAACTATTACATATATATTGATTCTATTAATTAATTCTAGTAATGCTGATTAGTTCATATTTTTAGGGTTCCATTTTTCATACGGAACACTATTGGTGAGAGTAAAACGAGTTTTTCACATTATATCGATTATCTCGTAAACTATAAATGCTATGGACCTGAAATTTGAGGTACGTATAAAACTAACTTATAACCACATAAGATGACAGATACAAATAAAACTAAAGTTGTTTTCGTTTGGTTTACAGGGTTACGATTTGAGACCTTTGAGAAAATACATTTTTTTTATAGATTCAAGTAGGGTATGTGTAATGAAGCGCTGCTTCATTGACTAACAACGAAGTGGCATAGCAGGCCGCGTACTTAGCGAGATTATTTTTAAGCTCCAGACTAGCTGCAGCCTATGGGGTCAAGAGAAGAATACCTGCTGCTCTAGCACAAATAACTGTATTTTGTAATGAAGCGCTTTCTCAATGGCGAACCAATGAGAAGGACATAGCAGGAAGCGTACCTAGCGAGATTGATTTTCAAGCCCCAAACTAGCTTCAGCCCATGGGAACGATAAAGTAACCCTGCTACTTCAGCACAAATACAGAAATGTACGCTATTTACGAAAATTTGCAGAAATGAAAAAAAATACAAGTGGAAAAACGGAGACTCTGGCGACCCCTGTGGCGAAAGACCCACGATCAACACGTCCAACCCCTACGTTCACTCACATACGCCCACACACACACACACACACATTCACACCCCTTTATCATTATGACCTAAGTAATAAAAATAAATTTACTCACCCCATGATTAAACCCCGTCCTCCTATTCTGCTTCCATCAGCCCTCCATCCGCACGTGGATCACGTTAGGAATCTCTCAAAAATATTTTGTATGATGAAAATGTTGAATGAAGTTGCACGTACAAACGTGGTACGAAATGTTAAGTGGAAACGTTATGCAAATTCGTAAAATTTTGTTGAATCAAAAATTATGTAATTGATGTAAAATATTGTTGAAGCAAAAATGATAAGTAGAAACGATATGCAAATTCGTAAAATTTTGTTGAATCGAAAAAATATTGTAACGGATGTAAAATTTTGTTGAATCAAAAATTATGTAATTGGTGTAAAATATTGTTGAATCAAAAATGGTAAACAGGAACGTTACATCAACTTGTATAAAGAATGTTGTAATTGATGTAAAATTTCGTTGAATCAAAAATGATGTAATTGACGTAAAATATTGTTGAAGCAAGAATGATAAGTAGAAACGTTATGCAAATTCGTAAAATTTTGGTGAATCAAAAAAATATTGTAACTGATGTAAAATTTTGTTGAATCAAAAATTATGTAATTGATGTAAAATATTGTTGAATCAAAAATGGTAAACAGGAACGTTACATCAACTTGTATAAAGAAAATGTTGTAATTGATGTAAAATTTTGTTGAATCAAAAATGATGTAATTGATGTAAAATGTTGTTGAAGCAAAAATGATAAGTAGAAACGTTATGCAAATTCGTAAAATTTTGGTGAATCGAAAAAATATTGTAACTGATGTAAAATTTTGTTGAATCAAAAATTATGTAATTGATGTAAAATATTGTTGATGCAAAAATGATAAGTAGAAACGTTATATAAATTGGTAAAATTTTGTTGAATCAAGAATGATACGTTGAAACGTTTTATAAATTGGTAAAAGTTTGTTGCATCGAAAATGTTGTAATTGAGGTAAACAATTGTTGAAAAAAAAAATGTTGTAATTGATGCAAAACGTCGTTGAACCAAATTTGTAATTATATTTGATACCAACATACAACTTATATAACAGCAGTTCACAAAAAAAAACCGTTGTCTTCAATTAATCTTGAAAGGCGGCAGCAGTACAATTAGATGCTTGAATTGGAGTCAATCCCCATACGGCAATACAATGGCGATAACAGGCGTTGTCTCCTAGTAACATATGATACGGCAATAGGATGAAATCACGTAAAACTCAAGTATATTCAATACGGCAGCAATATGACCATAGGTTGCACCCAATTCGATTAATATGACCAAATGTTACACTCAAGTTGATTACAACGCGAAAGTATTCCGATAACAGGTTATATCAGTCAATGACGGCATACACTAACGCAATAATTTTGGATTGAATGTTGTACGAGTTTAACCACACAAGCACCTAAACAGACGGTTATTATTTCTGGTATTCTTCCCTTATAACTGTATTGGTGGTAAGTATCAAATATAAAGTATATCTTTATAATTTTATTCGGATTTAATCAAATATATTTAACAAATTTTGACACTGAGATAAATTATCCTACGTTTTCCTTAGAGTTAATTGTACACGCACAAACATATAATTAATTTCTTTTATACTGTTATTTGTAGTATGCAACAAATGTAATTACTATTTTTTTCTTTTTTTTTTTATTTTTTTATAATGCTATTTTGGTTCAAATAAATAAATTTAACTAATCTGGACACTCAATTTATTTAAAACTAAGTTTTCTTTTATATTACACATAATTAGTGTAAACAAACAAACATATAATCATCATTTTTTGTTTCATCATATAATGACAAATAACAGGCAGGTAGTACTTATTTTATTTTGGTTTACAAAAAAAAATTTACTAATTTTGACACTGAATTAAATTAATCTAAGTTTTCTTTTATATCGCACATATTTAGCTTAAACAAACAAACACATAATCATTTTTTTTACTCCCTCTTTAAATAATCGCAATTGTTATCCTACTTGACTGGAATACTTGAAAATATGCTACTTGAACTGAATACTTGAAAATAAGTTACTTGAACCGTAAGTCTCAAGACCCTCCAATAAAAAAAAATCGCAGCGGTTGCATGTAATAAACATCAGGTATATTTTCTTATGTTATTTTGGTTCAAATAAGCAAATTTATTCCTAATTTTGCCACTGAATTAAACTAACCGAAGTTTTATTTAATATTGCACATATTTAGTTTGAATAAACAATCACATAATCATTTTCGTTTTATACCACTATCAAATTAAGTTGTTCTGAGTGTTCGGTGGTACAAGAAAAACTATCAGACCCTATATGAGGCATCCAGACAAGTTACAAATATCAGTTGAACGACAAAATCTTTACTTTATGTAAAACTATCTCCACTCGATCATTCAAGTATAACAGTTTAGTGCGATTGTATATTAACTAGGTTATATTTGATTTAAGATCTATCTCACTCGTCCTTGAGTGCTTTACGTCACCGTTTGGTTAACCATATCAGAAATGTCGAGATTTACAAGTGACCATCAACTACGGTTGTAGGTTACGTAATTTTGGCTGGTAACAAATGAAAAGTTTTCTTATATTAACAAAACGAAATAGTACTCACTGATTTAAGATGCAACTACCGAGACTTTGATTATTCTCGTATAATCTCCAGTTTTGTGGGTTACCTTTGTTTTGGAGGTCGTTTAAAATTCTGTAACATACCGTTTAGAACGAATCAATCATGAATCGTAATGATAATTTCTGCATCTCTTGTGGGTCAGACCGGATCTGCACTAACTAATTGTGGTTGCCACCTTTTTATGTATAATTATATGAGTTTAACACTTCGATTTAATTTATTTGGATGGAATTTGTTTTATTTCCAATTACCAAACATGCAAAACACTTTTTATTACCATCTGGAACAAATAAACACGACCGCGCCCATCAGATCTGTCAACCAAACAAATAACCAATGAATTAATCGTCGAATGGAATGAAAATAGAACTAAGAGAATGAAAAGGCTACAGTGGCTCATTATATAGCCAAATTTTTAGTCTCGCAATAACTCGAATACAGTGTTTAGATGGGAGATAATTAATTTACATCAGATTTTCAAATTATTGGGAACTTTTTATAGTTACACAAAACCGTTTGCTGTTTGATAATATTGTACGAAAATAAGGTTGGGATCCCCAATATTTCCGACACATTCATAACACGTATAATTGAATTCAAAATGAATCAAATACAGATTCGATCAATGTTATGATGTTTAGACATTTAATAACTACATTCTGCAATATCAATACAGTGAAGTTCAGATCAATCACGGAAGGACTGTTTAAAGCAAAACACTCATACAAAGACAAATCAAATGTTTAACAAAGCAGAAATAGTAATTCGTTGTATGTTGACGATTGGAAACAAAATACACGTAGCTGTTATGAGGTTTTGAGAATTTCGTTATTTCATTACGGTTTGTGTTTTGAAACAAAAAAGTTCAAACTCAAGTAGTAAGGCGAGAACAATCGAATGGAAGTATAACGCGCGTCAATTTTAGTGCGTTGCAAGATTAAATTCTGATTAATTTTTAGTGGTTATACGGATGATGATTAATGAAAATTATTAATTAATTCAAATTAACCAATATTGTGTTATATTAATGAATAAAGAAATCAAGGTAATTAGTGCAATTTTCTTTCTCCCATACGTTTGTCCGGCTATTGTAGATTTAGTAGATTTTAAGAAATATAAGGAAACTATGGGTTAAGGAAACTACATGAAATATGACTATTGATGATGAAGGGATGAGAATCTATTACAAGTGGTACAGATTAATATAAGGAATAACAACTAAGGAAACTGCGACTGTAACACACTACGTTCTGACATTAATCCAGACTATCCATTACAGAACAAGTGCTTTTTGGACGAACACCTACGACCAAAAAGAAGTTGAAACAGGCATAGGCTGGTCGCCAATAGACCTTGTATATACATATTAGTACGGTGAAACACCTCGACGCACCACAGATCGGCAATCCATGCGATCAGTATTACAAACTCAGTCTTAGCAGAAACAGAATAACAAAGTATCTATGAATATACAAAAAAAAACTTTTGGGAGGGGTATCGATAAAATCAGTATTCTACTCTATTGCAAGCGGTGGATAACTAAAATCTTCCAGACCCAATTTCGGGCAGATCTGGGGGTTCCCGAGACTCTAAAGTCACAACAAAAAAAAATTGATTCAATCTGCTACAGATCGAAAGGAAAAACACCGTAGGACCGACTTCTTTAATGAAACATCCGACACAATTCCGTTTTTACGCTATGCAGGCTCGCAACCCACACCTGAACTAACACGAGTCTCATGCTCTACCGACTGAGCTAGCCGGGCCACACTGTTGTACGCTTCCGTCCAAGTGACTCGGAAGGTTGTTCACATAGATTCAAGGTAACCACCTGAACCAATTTCAAATACGTTCAATCACGGAATTTACACTTATAAATAGTCAAAACAAAAAAAATTTTTTGAAACAAGACCCGAACACCACAGCTGATACACGCTTACTGAACTGTGAATTCAAACGAAACTACCCTCATATGGTCGTCGATAATCTTGACTTACAATGGCGGTAAAACACAAGCGAAAGTTACTACATAGGGAAAAAAGAAACTATCACCGATATTAGGCACGAATGTCCTTGGAATGGTAAACACCTCTACGTTTAGAAGCCAGGTCCTCCAGTTCGTAAGCAGCGCTACCTACCAACCTTCAAACTTTGGCTTCGCAAACTTTTGTGAGAGCGATACAGATAATTTTCGGCCGTTTATCTGCATTGCCCATAATCAATATTACGACAGAATACACTGTTTTGTTTTTGCTAAACCCCCAAGAGATGAAGTTGGTGGATTGTGGGCCCTCGCAATACACTCGTCAGCGTATTCCTCGGGTAACCACAATCTCCATACCTCGCCCCTTGGAAGAATCTCAATATCTGAAACCCAAGCCAGCTTTTCACCTGGCCTGAAATTAGGTTAGCTGCGAATACAGGGATAGACAATGTCGGAGCTTATTGTCGGCAATAGAACCATCAATTATTTTCTTAAAATTATTCATAGGTGATTCAATATACTTGCCACTGAAAAAAATTTCTGGTTGTCAACTATTTGAAAATTTGGTGAATCGATTGATTCATTTCTACTATCATCAGCATCATAAATTTCAACCTATTTGAGCTTTTCCACATCGTAACAAAATCAACACCTTGATCTTTTGAACTTGGAAATTTTTAAGACTGACATATTTTTTTTTTTGTTGAAATTTGAACCTATCCAAGCCGGTTTAAACAAATGTTATTGATACTCCAAAGCTTCAGGACTGTCCCGCTCGACCAATTCGATGTAAATAATTCAGTGATGGATTTGGAACATCAAGATTTATTATTAAATTTATATTTTCTGCATCAATTCTGCGTGACTGTGATTAGAATACGAAAGTTGAATTCTCTTATATTTTTCTAATAATCTAAGACGTTGTGTTTGCTCATGTGTGCCCTTTATCGTTAATCAATAGTTTAAAATAGCGTTCGGCACGGGATTGAGGATTGGTGAACATTGAACATTGCTTACACGAAATCAACCGGAATATGTTTTTCTATTTCTACAATCTACAATTTCATTTCATTGAAATTATTTTCTGGCTGTGGAATTGCGTAACCAAATTGTTTGATTCCATGTTAAATTGGCATTTCGCGTTTTGGTGCGACATCGATGGGATTCGGCATATAATTCCGTAGGATTGTTCGAAATCTTTCATCTAAAGTGACGCTGGCCACCAGTAATTGTTCACCACTACGTAAATACCGATTAAATCGTTTGTTCGATACCAGATATGAGGTTTGAAGAAGTCAATTGACTTCATCGAATACAAAGATGTTTATGTTATCCGTATTTAAAATTTTATCTACAATAGGTCGAGGCATTCGACCCGATGTACCAACCATAATGATTCGTCAATCTTATCAGCAGCTGACATTATGAAAAACTCAAACCGCCGCACAGGACTAGAGCAATAAATGTACGTATATGGAGAGCGAAACGAAAATTGTTACACTATCGATGCGAACGTTGAATCCAAATAAACAATTTAATTATTAACGGAAAAGATTATTTTATTCCAATATTTGATTACTATGAATATTTTAGAGCAGAATTTACTATATGGAGATTTAGTTATTCAACCCTCAAACAGCTGCGCGATGTCTGACCAATGCGTCAATTAGATTAAATAAGATTTATTATTGTCTTGATATTATTTTACTACTAATTACAATTGTTTTCCAAGGTGCTGATGTATGAACAGAACACACATAAACGGTGAGATTTGAGAGAAAATAAGTATACTACCAATATGGCGGAAGATGTGAACAAAAGAAAATTTTCCAGACCCAATTCCGGGCAGGTCTGACGGTTCCCGATACTCAAAACTGAGTGACTGACAAAAAAAAAATAGAAGTGCGGCAAGCCTACCGGTTTGACAAGAAAGTAATACAAAGATAATTAAACTATTATGCATATATATACAAAAAAAATGTTAAATCTAACATGCAAGTGTAAAATTGGCTAACTATGCTAAAAAAACTATTATCTACTGATATTTTGATTAATAAATTAAGTTCAAGAAGGGATCAAAAGGAAATTTAACTTTATTCCCAATTCTGGAATTTATAAGTTCACGATAATACAAAAATGTGGAAAGCAAAAGGAAAAACTCACAGTTTGGTTGCCGAGGTGTGCTCCTTAATATCCTAAAAATAAGACCTAGTACATTAAGCTACAATATTTTTTTTTTAAGGACACACCCGGAACATGAATGGCCAATTTGATCCCTTCTGGAAAAAAGGATTTGGTAATGATAATGGCAGTTGATCCTCTTGATGATAAGCTTCCTTGACAATGACTTTTACAATTTCTTGACTTTTAATCTTGAATTTATATCTTGACGTTATCTTGACTTATAATTTATAATTTGATGTTATATTGACTTATAATTGATATCTTGATGTTATATTGACTTATTATGTATATCTTGACTTTATATGGACTTATAATTTATATCTTGACGTTATATTGACTTTTACTTATTTCTACCATCCATTCCTACAATTGAGAAAGAAAGGAATTAGTACCAGAAATTATCAGCAACTTTTTACTTATTTCTATATTTATTTTATCAACCATAATTAATCATTTATTTATTTATTTATTAATAAATGTTTATTTATTGTATTTATTTATTTATTTACTTATTTATTAACGGACGAAGGACAGACGGACCAACCACGGGGTGGGTTCACCACACATGGGGTTGGAAGGGGCGATCGCCGGTCTTTCATTAGTAAGTTGAATTAAATTTGGGACCAAAGAAAAATTTAAATTTAAACTACTTTAAGGGATGGGAAAGGAAAAGGAACAGGAGCAAGATAGGATGTATAGGGATGGAAAAAGGTAAGGTGGGAAAGGATTAAGGTGGGGTATGTGCTGATGGTGTCTCACCCAGTGGACGAGTGCTGATGGGATGGTCAGAAGATAAATCCTCTGAACCATCATTCAATCAATCAACACTCGCCAACTGCGATCCACGCCACCAACACATACGGGAAGGTGCTGTAGCAAAGAAGAACCAGTTGCTCGTCAGCATGAAGGCCGAGCGAAATCCTCTCTCGACAGCTGGCCAAGCTGTCTTAGAGGAACTTCCTCGGTATCATCTGATGACAACCAGCCCACCTAAGCCACAGGGAGCTAACATTGCCGGGAGGGGTCTCTAATATTTAGACAATGGTTAGCCGAATGAGCCACCTGATGCCACAGCGAACCCAGAGCATAACCAGATGACCAGGCTGGATGTGATAGGTGTATACACCAATTCACAAATATCTAAGCTTGGCACCTGGTTACCTCTGGCATTCCCCGTGCCAACAAGCAACCCATCCGTTACTAGGGTACGTGGGACTGTAACCCCCATTGAGAACAATTCCGAGGAATTATTCTCACCCTTGCGTTATATAGAACAAAAAAAGGAGTTACAGCTGGAGGCGTGGGGACGCAAAACCCCATCGAAGTCAATCTGAGAGATCTCAGACTAACTCCGCTCCTGCGCGTATGAAGCAGGGAATTGCTTCTACGCCGCCAGAGTCTTTTAGCTATTGCTGGTGGAGAATAAAATTAATTTGAAGAAAAAAATTTTCCAAGAAAAAAATTTTCAAAGTTTTTGACAATATGGAGGGACTCCTCCAGAGTCCTACATTGCTGTAGGGACCCTTAGAGAAGCCCCACGTTGGGCGCCAATTTGTAATGAAGCGCTTTCTCAATGGCGAACCAATGAGAAGGACATAGCAGGAAGCGTACCTAGCGAGATTGATTTTCAAGCCCCAAACTAGCTTCAGCCCATGGGAACGATAAAGTAACCCTGCTACTTCAGCACAAATACAGAAATGTACGCTATTTACGAAAATTTGCAGAAATGAAAAAAAATACAAGTGGAAAAACGGAGACTCTGGCGACCCCTGTGGCGAAAGACCCACGATCAACACGTCCAACCCCTACGTTCACTCACATACGCCCACACACACACACACACATTCACACCCCTTTATCATTATGACCTAAGTAATAAAAATAAATTTACTCACCCCATGATTAAACCCCGTCCTCCTATTCTGCTTCCATCAGCCCTCCATCCGCACGTGGATCACGTTAGGAATCTCTCAAAAATATTTTGTATGATGAAAATGTTGAATGAAGTTGCACGTACAAACGTGGTACGAAATGTTAAGTGGAAACGTTATGCAAATTCGTAAAATTTTGTTGAATCAAAAATTATGTAATTGATGTAAAATATTGTTGAAGCAAAAATGATAAGTAGAAACGATATGCAAATTCGTAAAATTTTGTTGAATCGAAAAAATATTGTAACGGATGTAAAATTTTGTTGAATCAAAAATTATGTAATTGGTGTAAAATATTGTTGAATCAAAAATGGTAAACAGGAACGTTACATCAACTTGTATAAAGAATGTTGTAATTGATGTAAAATTTCGTTGAATCAAAAATGATGTAATTGACGTAAAATATTGTTGAAGCAAGAATGATAAGTAGAAACGTTATGCAAATTCGTAAAATTTTGGTGAATCAAAAAAATATTGTAACTGATGTAAAATTTTGTTGAATCAAAAATTATGTAATTGATGTAAAATATTGTTGAATCAAAAATGGTAAACAGGAACGTTACATCAACTTGTATAAAGAAAATGTTGTAATTGATGTAAAATTTTGTTGAATCAAAAATGATGTAATTGATGTAAAATGTTGTTGAAGCAAAAATGATAAGTAGAAACGTTATGCAAATTCGTAAAATTTTGGTGAATCGAAAAAATATTGTAACTGATGTAAAATTTTGTTGAATCAAAAATTATGTAATTGATGTAAAATATTGTTGATGCAAAAATGATAAGTAGAAACGTTATATAAATTGGTAAAATTTTGTTGAATCAAGAATGATACGTTGAAACGTTTTATAAATTGGTAAAAGTTTGTTGCATCGAAAATGTTGTAATTGAGGTAAACAATTGTTGAAAAAAAAAATGTTGTAATTGATGCAAAACGTCGTTGAACCAAATTTGTAATTATATTTGATACCAACATACAACTTATATAACAGCAGTTCACAAAAAAAAACCGTTGTCTTCAATTAATCTTGAAAGGCGGCAGCAGTACAATTAGATGCTTGAATTGGAGTCAATCCCCATACGGCAATACAATGGCGATAACAGGCGTTGTCTCCTAGTAACATATGATACGGCAATAGGATGAAATCACGTAAAACTCAAGTATATTCAATACGGCAGCAATATGACCATAGGTTGCACCCAATTCGATTAATATGACCAAATGTTACACTCAAGTTGATTACAACGCGAAAGTATTCCGATAACAGGTTATATCAGTCAATGACGGCATACACTGACGCAATAATTTTGGATTGAATGTTGTACGAGTTTAACCACACAAGCACCTAAACAGACGGTTATTATTTCTGGTATTCTTCCCTTATAACTGTATTGGTGGTAAGTATCAAATATAAAGTATATCTTTATAATTTTATTCGGATTTAATCAAATATATTTAACAAATTTTGACACTGAGATACATTATCCTACGTTTTCCTTAGAGTTAATTGTACACGCACAAACATATAATTAATTTCTTTTATACTGTTATTTGTAGTATGCAACAAATGTAATTACTATTTTTTTCTTTTTTTTTTATTTTTTTATAATGCTATTTTGGTTCAAATAAATAAATTTAACTAATCTGGACACTCAATTTATTTAAAACTAAGTTTTCTTTTATATTACACATAATTAGTGTAAACAAACAAACATATAATCATCATTTTTTGTTTCATCATATAATGACAAATAACAGGCAGGTAGTACTTATTTTATTTTGGTTTACAAAAAAAAATTTACTAATTTTGACACTGAATTAAATTAATCTAAGTTTTCTTTTATATCGCACATATTTAGCTTAAACAAACAAACACATAATCATTTTTTTTACTTCCTCTTTAAATAATCGCAATTGTTATCCTACTTGACTGGAATACTTGAAAATATGCTACTTGAACTGAATACTTGAAAATAAGTTACTTGAACCGTAAGTCTCAAGACCCTCCAATAAAAAAAAATCGCAGCGGTTGCATGTAATAAACATCAGGTATATTTTCTTATGTTATTTTGGTTCAAATAAGCAAATTTATTCCTAATTTTGCCACTGAATTAAACTAACCGAAGTTTTATTTAATATTGCACATATTTAGTTTGAATAAACAATCACATAATCATTTTCGTTTTATACCACTATCAAATTAAGTTGTTCTGAGTGTTCGGTGGTACAAGAAAAACTATCAGACCCTATATGAGGCATCCAGACAAGTTACAAATATCAGTTGAACGACAAAATCTTTACTTTATGTAAAACTATCTCCACTCGATCATTCAAGTATAACAGTTTAGTGCGATTGTATATTAACTAGGTTATATTTGATTTAAGATCTATCTCACTCGTCCTTGAGTGCTTTACGTCACCGTTTGGTTAACCATATCAGAAATGTCGAGATTTACAAGTGACCATCAACTACGGTTGTAGGTTACGTAATTTTGGCTGGTAACAAATGAAAAGTTTTCTTATATTAACAAAACGAAATAGTACTCACTGATTTAAGATGCAACTACCGAGACTTTGATTATTCTCGTATAATCTCCAGTTTTGTGGGTTACCTTTGTTTTGGAGGTCGTTTAAAATTCTGTAACATACCGTTTAGAACGAATCAATCATGAATCGTAATGATGATTTCTGCATCTCTTGTGGGTCAGACCGGATCTGCACTAACTAATTGTGGTTGCCACCTTTTTATGTATAATTATATGAGTTTAACACTTCGATTTAATTTATTTGGATGGAATTTGTTTTATTTCCAATTACCAAACATGCAAAACACTTTTTATTACCATCTGGAACAAATAAACACGACCGCGCCCATCAGATCTGTCAACCAAACAAATAACCAATGAATTAATCGTCGAATGGAATGAAAATAGAACTAAGAGAATGAAAAGGCTACAGTGGCTCATTATATAGCCAAATTTTTAGTCTCGCAATAACTCGAATACAGTGTTTAGATGGGAGATAATTAATTTACATCAGATTTTCAAATTATTGGGAACTTTTTATAGTTACACAAAACCGTTTGCTGTTTGATAATATTGTACGAAAATAAGGTTGGGATCCCCAATATTTCCGACACATTCATAACACGTATAATTGAATTCAAAATGAATCAAATACAGATTCGATCAATGTTATGATGTTTAGACATTTAATAACTACATTCTGCAATATCAATACAGTGAAGTTCAGATCAATCACGGAAGGACTGTTTAAAGCAAAACACTCATACAAAGACAAATCAAATGTTTAACAAAGCAGAAATAGTAATTCGTTGTATGTTGACGATTGGAAACAAAATACACGTAGCTGTTATGAGGTTTTGAGAATTTCGTTATTTCATTACGGTTTGTGTTTTGAAACAAAAAAGTTCAAACTCAAGTAGTAAGGCGAGAACAATCGAATGGAAGTATAACGCGCGTCAATTTTAGTGCGTTGCAAGATTAAATTCTGATTAATTTTTAGTGGTTATACGGATGATGATTAATGAAAATTATTAATTAATTCAAATTAACCAATATTGTGTTATATTAATGAATAAAGAAATCAAGGTAATTAGTGCAATTTTCTTTCTCCCATACGTTTGTCCGGCTATTGTAGATTTAGTAGATTTTAAGAAATATAAGGAAACTATGGGTTAAGGAGACTACATGAAATATGACTATTGATGATGAAGGGATGAGAATCTATTACAAGTGGTACAGATTAATATAAGGAATAACAACTAAGGAAACTGCGACTGTAACACACTACGTTCTGACATTAATCCAGACTATCCATTACAATTTGTACGCGTAACATGAGATAATAACAGGTGTAAATAAAAGGTAAGTGAACTAAACAGACTCTGGCGACCCCTGCGTACGAACGAACCACGATCACCACGTCCAACCCCCATATTTCAGCACTCATTCACACACTCTCGCATCTCATCCATTCATGCACACACACACACTCACACCCACACATACACACACATGCATGTGGTGTTCCCTTTAGGGATATTCGTGCACCACAGATATTTGTTTGTTTTTTCAATATTAATCGAAGGAGGTACTTACTGGTTTATCTCCCAGGTGAGGCTTCTCAATATGGTTCACTGTCTTAAAGGAAAACTCGCAAAAGTTGTTTTCACTATTTTATTTATTTAGTTTATCGAAATACTTATGGTTACTTGTTGTTTTGTTTCACACTTTACAATTATAAAATATTTGATTTAATTTAATTAAACTTGGAGCTATTTCTCCAGCACTTTTGTTTCACACACGTAAACTTGAACTTGAATTGTTTGGGATTCGTTTTCCCCGCGGTTTAAATTTGGAATGACGGTCGGACGCGTACTACTCGAGAACTGATTTGTTTAACGAAAAATCAGTAGTATTTATTCCAACGGTTTTCGCTTGGGCATAAATCAGTTGACCAATCGAAAAGCGTTGTTTTAAAAGAAAAATAAAATAAAATAAAATATAAATATCATAGTAATCGAATTTTCATTTTTTAACATTCTTTATTACTTTTTTTGTCGTTTTTTTACAGAAAAATTAATTACTGAAGGGTTTTATTACTTTCCGGTAATATGGAAATATTTTAGTTTTAGCTCGTGTAGTGTTTTATGTTTCGAATTTACAATGGAACTATTGTTGTGATTAATTTAGTTGATATTTTGATTTAATAAATGGAAAAGTTATTTGAAAGGAATCTATGGATGAAGGTTGAAATGAATGTATGGATTGTATAGTGCACTATATTGCACTTTGAATTGTAACCAGTTGGACTTTGAATTATAGAAATTTGTTGTTTGAATTAAAAGAATGTATGGATTGTATATTGGACTTTGTAATCAGTTGGACCTTGAATTATAGATATTTATACTACAGCTGCAATGTTAGTAAATTGTTTGGAATGTTTCGTTACTTGGAAAATAGACATAAAAAATAAATACATTTTGTGTTTTTATGAGACTTTTTTAAGGTTGGGAGATTTCTTATGTGGTTTTATTTTATATATGAGCAATTTCACGAAGATTCAACATCGTTTTGACTTGATCCCTTTTAATTTTGATTATTTTTTGTTTATGGATAGTCTTTGATAAATAAAAAATACAAGTTCTCTTCGAATTTTTTTTTCGACCAGGGGCTTCACAGGGTGCCCCTCAATTTTTTGTTATTTTGGGATGTGAGTGCATTTTGACGAGCGATTGCAGAAAAACTACTGAATCGATTTTCATAAATGATATGTCGTTGAATAGGTATTAGAACAAAGTTTTCAAAAATGTACACTGTTAATTTTTTGAAATAATTTTTAACGGTGTAACATAAGAAAAAAACGGTGTAATTGAAAAAAAGATGGCATAGCCTTTTTTTTTTTTATTAAACCAAATTGAAGCTTATTTTATATCTAACCACTTGTGAAAGTTTAGGACACGCGTTATTTTTTGTTTTAAAGATAAAATTCGTTGTGCATATGACTGTCGGGAATCAGTTTTTTTTTGTTCTGAAAGAAAATTATAAAAATGGCGATTTTTTAATTCAAATTTTTTTTTATGTTAAATATCAAATATTTTATTATTAGATGAACTTTTTAAAATATTATAAAAATTACATATGTAGTACAATAAATTAAATAAATACAATTGTTAAAAATGATTTACTTATTTTACAAACAGAAGTTTCTTTTGAATAGGAAAACAGTTCTGCAATTATTTTCTTTGTATTAGATGGCATAAAAAAATGAAATGTTTATTTGTCACTTTTAGTAATCACTTATCACTCTTATAAAAAATAATTTGACAGTCTCGACTGCAAACAAAAAAGCCGTATATATAACAAAATCTATTTAGGAACTTTTGACTGGAGAAGTATTATGTTCGTATTATGTTATTATGGTCATAAAGTAAAAGATTGTATTTTAACATTAAATTACAAATATTTTATTATTGAATAAACTTTTTAAAGTATCATACAAATTATATATGTAGGTTAAAGAAAATAAATATAGTTATTAAAAATTATTTACTTATTTTACATTTAAAAGTTTCTTTTGAGTTGGAAAACATTTTTGCATTTATTGTCTTAGTATTTAATGGTACAAAAGAATGAAATTTTTGAGTTCCACTTATAGTAATCACATTTTTATATCGATTTTGTAATTTTTCTTTTGTTAATTGATATTCATTTTTATCGGCGTATCCAAAGTTCATGGTAGATTCCCATTTTAAAGCCCATTCGAAAAGTTTTTTTGGTGTATCAATAATATCTTTGCTCCCTATACTATAACGGTGTTCAGCACGCTTCAGTGTACCACCAATTCCATCACAAGGTCCCTTTCCATGGCTGGTAGCATGAAAATGCAATTCTGCATCAACCTTAAAGTCTTTTTTGTGGTGGCATAAGTTAATTAGGTTATGTTTATTTTTGTATTGAGAAGGTGCACCGTCAGTGTTATAAATTATTTTCGTAATATAAGAATTTATATGCGTTTTGAAGAATTCAATAAGTTTTGTAATGAAAAGATGGACTGTAGTACTGTTGTGATCGTTTATATCCGAAATGAGTATAAAACTTCGGTGCTGTATATATTCACTTGCGGCACTTTTAAAATAAATGACAAATGGATGAATAGTAGCTTGTGAATTATTATAATAATAGCCTTGAACTGCATCCTGAATTATGAAGCCGTAGTTTTCAGAAAAATCTCCTTGAACGAAGCACTTCCTGCTTCTAATTTTTTTTCTCAATGAATGTAGATTGCTGTTTTACTATAAAGTTGTGTGGTATCAAAATTTGTAAACGGTAAATAAATTTTTTCATAAATTCTTCAACAGTTTCTATTAAAGTATCCAAATTGCATTGATCAGTGGTATTCCATTGTTGATATTTGACTTGAAGGATTCCTTTGGAAATCATTTAGTAATTTTTCTTCCAGTTGTTGAAGCTTTTTTGAACGTTCATTGCCCTTCAAAGTATGACAATCTTCTGTTAATTCACCACATGAAACAAAGTCAATTAATGTTTTATAATTCTGGAAAGAAGCATCAGTAATCCAAGACATCTTAGAGTGTTGAATCATTAGTTTTATATTTTGATGTATGGTACACACGCACACATTATGAACTCCTTGGGATAATTTTATACATTCTTGTGGTCGAAGGGACGTGAATTTAGTAAATCCTATTTTCACATCAGGAAACTTATTTTTAAACTCCACATAAGCTTCATTTAATGTACATAGCAATAAGCGCTTTTGCGTTTTTATGCGCTCATCTCCTTTTTAGAGATACTGCATCTCGTTTGCCTGGCAATAATCTACTGATTTCATCACTTTTATAGAACTGCCCCACAAAATTTATATCTGTTGTGGATACACCTCTTTTATCCGTCGCAGATGAATGCTGAAAATTATTTTCATGTAGAGTTTTACTGTTGTTTGGTATTATAATTATATTGTTATTATAATTATATTATTATATTTAAAAATATAATAATTTATATTATTATATTTAAAAAAAATTCTACTTGAAGTCGTATTTTTCATTTATCAAAGGCTATCTATAAACTAAAAATAAACCAAATTAAAAAGGGTCGAGTCAAAATGTCGCAAAATTTTGCTGAACTTGGCTGAAATTGCGTTTTAAAAAGTTCATTTAATAATAAAATATTTGATATTTAACATAAAAAAAAATCTGAATCTAAAAATCGCCATTTTGATAATTTTCCTTCAGAACAAAAAAAACTGATTCTCGACAGTCATATGCACAACGAATTTTATCTTTAAAACAAAAAATAACGCGTGTCCTAAACTTTCACAAGTGGTTAGATATAAAATAAGCTTCAATTTAGTTTAAAAAAAAAAAAAAAAAGGCTATGCTATCTTTTTTTCAATTACACTGTTATTTTCTTATGTTACACCGTTAAAAATTATTTCAAAAAATTAAAAGTGTACATTTTTAAAAACTTTGTTCTAATACCTATTCAACGACATATCATTTATGAAAATCGATTGAGTAGTTTTTCTACAATCGCTCGTCAAAATCTCACATCACAAAATAACAAAAAATTGAGGGGCACCCTGTGAAGACCCCTGGTCGAAAAAAAAATTCTAAGAGAACTTGTATTTTTTATTTATGAAAGACTATCCATAAACAAAAAATAATCAAAATTAAAAGGGGGCAAGTCAAAATTTCCCAAAAATTTGCTGAACTTGCGTGAAATTGCTCATATATTAATTTGAATTGAGTTTGATCAATTAAAGATTTCTCAATTGACGGATGTAGGATTATGTTGCAGCTGTGGTTTATTATGTCTAGATTTGTTATAATGATCACTGAATCGATCAATGGGTCAATTGATTGGGATGATTTTGGATAATTGTTATCGAATGGGAGTATTGTGGGATTGTTTGGGTGTTTGTATCAATGGGGTGGATCAGCCTGGTTACTGGTCCACCACATGCACACATCCAAGCCCATACGCCCAATTTACATGAGAAATATAATATAAATAAAAATTGTGGTAAAGCAAATAAAACAATATATAAATCTGTAATCAAAGAAAGATTGAAGCTTTAAAATTTAAAATAATACTATTCAAAGCTGGTCTACAATAGGTATATAGTCATTAATAAAAAGAAAACTTCAACATCATTCGCTTCTTCTGCGATTTTTTATTGATCGAAATTCATCAGAACGGTTCCTTTTTAATTTCCGAAAAAATACTAAAATTAAAATTTATTTGTTGAACCAACTCTCTCTAGTATTTACAAATCCAATGGTCCTTCATTTTCCGAATACGAAGTAAAAACCTCGAAACATTATTATATTTACTGATCTGCTTTAGACCAAGATACCATGGGTTACGATTATGTAAAGGCATAACTTCATGACATCCACCATTAAACAAAATGAAGAAATTTGGTGATGAATAACGACAGCTCGTATTACGAAAATTTTCATATTTATCTCGAAAGGTATTAATCGTAACGTTAGTTTGTTTATTAGTCATACTATAGGATGAGATTGGTTTGAGTAATTTCAATCCCGTAAAAGGTATTATTATTTTCTGGTGTAATAGTTTTTGCCTTGAAAAATTGTGAATGATTTCTAAAGCTTTTTCTTTAGACAATATGGTTTCAAAATTCAGCACCCATTATAGCAATAATAAAAATTACCATTAGTTGTAAGTAAATGAGTTTGGGTTAAATTTTAATGAATATTATCATTAATGGTGCTATTAGGAACCTTGTAACCATTCGCTATTACTCTTGTTTTCCTTCATATTTTCCAACAACAAATTACTGATAATGAATGGCTAAATCACATAAGATAATGCACTAATTAAAATTAGAAAAAAAATAAAATGAATCGTAATATTAATTACATATGCATTCACACGCCCACGTACACCCCATACATTCACGCAAACATTCATAGTACAAACGCTTCCACATATATACATATTTAAAACGACTCACCCGATAGCTTGGCCAGCTCCCACTCCTGTTGTCCAAAGTTAATCGCTCATCCTCATCCAGTTCATCGATTGGTGAGCTCTGACATCAGTATCACGACGACGATGTAAAAATTATTTTAATCCAAACTTGTTGATGATCCCCCTATTTTTTTGTATTACCGGAAATGTATCGTACTATTCAGGGAAATAGTACGATACATACAGGAATGATGATGTCAACGTAATATCACAAAAACGAAATGGTCGTGCCGGATGCGTATTTATAATCGTAACATGCGGCCAAGTATTTCCCGTAAATTACACTCCAGCATTCAATCCACTGATTCACTTCGTCCTGATATCAGTGTTACCCCCAGAAATATCACAGAGATTTTGTGTCGATGAAGCTAGGATTTTAATAACACAACCATCTGGAACATGGTCAATCTCCCAATTTCAACAAGCAATTAAAATAAAGATTTTGGTTAAACAGTTTTTGGTTAAATCTATTTTTCTTCACATTTATTTTTATATAACTTATGCCAAAACCGAATTATACGTATTTATTTTTATATAAATTATGCTAACACAGAATTATACGTATTTTTTTTTATATAAATTATGCTAACACAGAATTTTACGTATATATTTTTATATGAGAATGCAAAATTATTATTTATAGTTCTCTTTATCACAGTTTGAGGGATCATACAATATCACAGTAATTTTCACAGTCATATTATTATAATTTATTAGTTAAATTTTTATTACAGCACAAGACTGGGCAGTTTATTTAATTAAACGGATTCATTCTTTTCTGGAATTAATTCCTTTATTTTTAATTAATAAGATACACCACATGAAAACACTCGACGTCTAGCAGTCAAAACAAAACCACCAACAGCTGTGAACTGATTAGACATAAAGTCGAAATATGACTTTACATGGGTAGTAAATTTTTCCGTGTTTTTAGGTCGATTTCATATAAAAATCTACCTATTGCAATGGGCTTCATCTCGGAATTTGTTTATTTCATCAGCAATACATTGTATCATAGATTACATATTTTGAACTTTGACTTAAAACACTAAAAAGTAAAAATACTAAATTTTGAGCTAGTACAAACAAATAAGAGATCAAAACATTAAAATGAAAATAAAAACAAGAATTGCTAGAATAAAATTATTAACTATTATTCAAAAACGTGACGACAACAAAATAAAAAAAAAAATTAAACCTAAACAGAAACAAAACGAGGCAAAGTTATCCTAGAAATACAATTGATAATACATTTAGAACAGTTTAATACAAATTCAAGATAGATATATGTATAAATAAGTGAGTTTAAAAAGAGTTTAAAAAAAAAAAAAAAAAAATTAGTTATATATATATATATATATATATATATATATATATATATATATATATATATATATATATATATAAATATATATATATATGTATATATATATATATATATATATATATATATATATATATATATATATATATATATATATATATATATATATATATATATATATATATATATATATATATATATATGTGTATATATATATATGTGTATATATATATATATATATATATATATATATATATATATATATATATATATATATATATATGTATATATATATATATATATATATATATATATATATATATATATATATATATATATATATATATATATCAGGGTTATGCCGTAGACAAAATAGATTACATTACATGTATAGATTACGCATAGATTACGTGTAACTTACGCGAGATATTTTCGTGTAATCTATAATGTAAACTATTATGTAATCTATTTAATTGATATGTGCATTCTAAACTTTTTTAGCAATTAAATTAACTTTTTTCAAGATCGCAATATCTTGTTTTTGACAATATTATTGAACATGTCTTTTGCGAAAAAATCGAAAAAAATTTTCAGTAGGGATAATACAATATTTCCACATATTTCTTCTTAAATAAAAATTAATAGATTACACCAAATTTACACAGATGACATAGATTACATTACATAGATTACGTGTAATGTAATCTATTTTAGATTACGCGTAAAGGAACAACCCTGATATATATATATATATATATATATATTTTTTTTTTTTTTTTTTTTTTTTTTTATATTTTTTTTTTTTTATTTCTTGTATAGTTACAAAAGAGGATATCTTAATTAACCGTTTTATTATACTATTCGTTAATGTTATATCGATGATGTTTTCTTCAGCTATCGGTTTGTGTTTGGTGAATATTATGTAATTGCTTTAGGCTATGTTTAATTGTAATTTAATTTCTTGGAGGAAATAGGCTATCGTTTGAATGTCATCTTGTATCTGACTGAGAATAGATTCTGTTGTTAAGGCCGTGTACATAATTGCCGCGTCATCAGCATACATCTGGAGTTTTCCATTAAGTTTGAGGTTGAATATGCCGTTAATATAGATCGAGAATTCTGGTGCTGAGAGCATGGATCCTTGAGCTAGTCCCTGGTTTGTGGTTTTTGTTTTACTTTTGCACGAGCCTATTTCTGTAAATTGTTGTCTGTTTGTGTGAAAAGATTTAAGTAGTTTAAGTGGGACTTCTTTAATACCAATTTCGTGCAAGTCTTCAAATAGGATATCATGTTGCGCGGTGTCAAATGCTTTTCTAACATCCAAAAAAAGACAGGCTGTTGTATTTCCTTTATCAATGTTAGTTTCAATGAAGTTTGTTAAATGTGTGCATGCAGTAAGTGTGCTTGAACTTGTCACAAATCCAAATTGGTTTTCATGTATTATATTGTTGTCGGTCAGGAAATGATTTAGTCTCGTTTGTATTGCTTTTTCAAAAATTTTTGAACATGATGTTAAAACAGAAATTGGTCTATAGTTGTCTATATCTTGTTTACTACCTGTTTTATGTATTGGTGATATTCTGGCAATTTTATGGATATTTGGATAAGACCCTGATTGAAATATATCGTTTATCAATTTGGATATCATGGGGCTGAGCGTATCTACAAACGTTTTAAAAAAGGTCATGGGTATTTTGTCATGTCCACTGGCTGTACTTCGCTTGAGTGATTTTATTATCTGTGTTATTTCAGTAGGCGTTGTCTTGTATAAGTTTAGCGATGCGCACGGTGTGTGGGTTTGTTTCAGTTGGTTTCTGATATTTAGACTCTGGTTGTGTGCGGGGCTGCAAATTTTGATAAAATGGTCATTGATTACCTCGGCTACTTCGGTTTGTTTGTCTATTATTGTATTGTCTTGTTGTAGTGTTATCGCTGTTTTTTGTTTGTCGTTCGATCTGTTAAAAAGTATCTCATTGGTGGTTCTCCAAAATTTTTTACTATTATCCAAGTTTTCGTTAAATTTGTTAGTGTAGTATGTCTGTTTTTGGTGTTTAATTTGTTGGTTTGCCTTATTTCTATAATATATAAATTGCTTGTTGTAATACTCGTTTTGTTCATATTTTTGTTTTAATTTATAAAAAAAGTTTTTTTGTTTAATTATCTTTAGAATTTTGTGATTCATCCAAGGTTTGATAAATTTTTGATTTTTGATAACGGGCTTATGGCTTTCTGTCGTATGTTGTTTAATGCAATTTTGTATATTTTTTATGAACATTTCGGTATCGGTTGACATAATTATTTTTGTTAGTTCTATTTTATCTATTTTTTCATATTCAATATATTGAATAATTCTTTTTTCCTCCTTGTTTACGTTTTTTATGTTTGCAATATTTAAAAGTATGTATCTGTGGTCCGAAATGGGTGTGTCCTGTAAATACAGTGCATATGTATTTGTGATAATGTCAGTTATAACGTGGTCAATGATGGTACCTATTTGGTTACTTTTTCTTGTTATATTTATCTGGTCTATTTTATTTAAAATAATATGTCCGTTAGTGTATACTGAATTTACGTAATCTAAGGTAAGTTTGTCTGTATTAATGAGGTTTATGTTGAAGTCACCGAAGTAAATTGTTATTTTGAAATTCTGTAATAGTGTTTTTAATTGGGTAGAAAATATGTTGTAATCTGAGTTTGGTGCTTTATATATCCCGAATATATTTATGTTTGTAGATTCGTTGTAAATGTGTAGTCCAAGTATGTTGTTGCCCTCGTATTCGTGGTTGTGTATAATATTGGCATTCAATGTATTATGTATGTATATCGATACCCCTCCTGCTCTTGTTGGTCGTGTGCAAAAGAAGTGTTCATAGTCTTGTATATTGTATAGATGTGTTTCCGAAAGCCGTTGTCCGAAAGCCATGTTTCAGTTAGTACAATGATATGTATTGGTTTGTTATTTTGAATGAGCAGTTCAACGTCATCGAACTTATTTCTGACGCTTCTTATATTTATGTACATAATGTTAATGCCAAATAAGTTGTTGTGTTGTTTGTTTACCATATGTTCTATTTCGATATTAATGTGTTTGTTGTAGTTAGATAAGTTTCTTGTGTTTTTGGAATGCATTTAACAATTTTTTTTTTAAACAATAGTGTGGTATAATTACTTACATACTATTTTGCTTTGCTTTGAAGAGAAGTTTTTAACTTTGTGAGGTCGCTATGGTGAGAGATTTTCACTATTGGCGTGTCTTCATTTATCCGTATAAACACGCTTCCATTCTTTACCCAGATAAATTTTATGCTAAAGTTTGATTTTAGGTTGCGTGTTTGGTGGTTTGGTGGTTTTCGATAAATATTCATTGATAAATATTTTTTGTTGAGTTGGTGATTTTGATGTGCCTTGTAGTTGTTTTAGTAAGATTGGTCCATTTTGCTTTGCTTTCGCGACTAGCAGTTCCTTGATTTCAGTATTGGCAAGTTCCACTACTATAATTGGTGGATTTCTGTTGTTCCGGGAGACCATTCTTCTGGAGTTTAATATATCCGTTTCTTTTAAATTAATGTTCAGTATACTCGCAGTTTTGATTATTGTTTCACTAACGTTTTTTTTTTCGCTGATGGGAATACCATGGATGGTGAGGTGTTTTCCAAGTAATTGTTGTTGATGATAGTTATGTTCTCTTTCAATGTTTTCTAATTTGATGTTGATAGTATTGATTTCAGATTTTAGATCATTATTTTCTTTTTCAATTTTTTCGGTTCTTTCTAGCAGTTTATCGTATTTTTCAGCAAAAAACTCGATTGAGTTATGAACTTCTTTCAACAACAAAAAAATGTCCTTCAATGACGGTTCATATTCAGCATCATTTATGACTTGGTTCATAAGTAACCCAACTGGTTTCGTTTTAGATTTATTTGACTGGCGTGTCTCCATTTAGCGTTTGTTTTTTCTAGTTTACGTATTTCAATTACTGTATACCGTTTAAGTGGATCAACTACTCAGTAAAATAATAAATTTGTGGTTTTTTTTTTATTAATCGTAATAAAATTTTTTTTCACAATCACAAAGCACTAATACTTGTAATATGTTTAATATTTAAAGATTTTAATTTTCAATATTTTTATTTTTATTTTCGATTATACATCCGCTCTGTTCAACGTTTCGGTTGATATTTTCGGTTATATTCGGTTGATATATATATATATATATATATATATATATATATATATATATATATATATATATATATATATATATATATATATATATATATATATATATATATATATATATATATATATATAATATATGTGTATATATATATATATATATATATATATATATATATATATATATATATATATATATATATATAAACGATATGAGATATAACGAAAACGACCGGCACTCTCACGGTCGCATTTGTTGAGGTAGATCAAAAAAATTTTCTGTACATGTATGTTCTATTAATATCTCGGACGAGTTCGTGAATCAGCAAAATCCGACGCAGGGTTAAGGAACTAGAGCCTTTTTTCTAAAAAAAATTGATTTTTTAAAAACGTTATAACGGCCGATTGGATACTAATATTTTAAAAAAGTTAACAAATTTAGAATCTTTGGAATCTTTTTTATCAATTTGTTTTAAAAATAGACCTCTGCAGCTAGAGGTTCCTGAGTGAGTGGCTCCAAAAAAAATTTTTTTTTTTAAACAACCGGCACTCTCAATATCTTGGACAAGTTCGTAAATCAGCTAAATCCGACATATGGTTAAGAACCTAGAGGCTTTATACTAGAAAAAAACTCTGTTTTTTAGATCCGTTATAACGGCCGTTTAAATTCTAATATTTTTAAAAACTTCATAAATTTAGAATCTTTGAAACCTTTTTAATCAGTTTCTTTCAAAAAAAAGATCTCTGCAGTTGGAGGTTTCTGAGTGAGCGGCTCCAACAAAAAAGCTTGTAAAACACCAAATGCGTTTGAATCAACCGGTACTCTCACGGTCGCATTTGTGGAGCCAGATCAAAAAACCTTCCGTAAACATGTGTGTTTTATTAATATCTTGGACAAGTTTGTAAATCAGAAAAATCTGACTCATGGTTAAATAACTAGAGGCTTTATACTAGAAAAAAAATTCGTTATTTTAATCCGTTGTAACGGCCGTTTGTATACTAAATTTTTAAAAACTACATAAATTTAGAATCTGTGGAAACATTTTAATCCGTTTCTTAGAAATATAAACCTCTGCAGTTAGAAGTTTTTGACTTGTTGGCTTCAACAAAAAAGTTTGCAACAATCCATAACTACAATTTCCAAAAACCTTATAACAGTCAATGAAAAAAAAAATAAAAAGGTTTGAATAGAAGAAATTAATTTTTTTTCTTAGAAATAAACTATTTTGATATTTTGCAGTAATTGGACGACATATCAGTAATTGGACGACATATGATATAGCGTAGGTTTATGTCGTAAATTGTCACACACATGTTCTGTGGTAGATTTGATATTTGTTTGTTGCAAAATTGGATAGATATAGTTTTGCTTATATGTAGCTAATTTTCTTTTTAAATTTTGTTCGATATCTGTTTTAAATTAGTTCATGTTGTTTAAACTAATCTGATACATCAGATTCTACTGGCACACAAAACTGTCTGATCTCGAAATCTACCTATTTCTAGCGGATATACGTGCCGCTTCAACTTTTTTGATGTCATACTTGTAAAAGCCATCGGATAATTTAATAGAAACCATTTTCTGATGTAGTTAACATGTTGCTAATAATATATCAACTAAAATATTAAAATGAGTGGTGTAGACGTGAACAGCTCCAGCGAGGATGGAAACGGAGGGAATCGTGATCCCTATTCAAATATTTCTTCTCATCAAAAAGAAAGTTTTATCAAACAATATGAAGAAGGCAAAACAATTAAAGAAGCTGCTGGTATTGCGAATTTGAATATTAAAACGGCCAAAACAATTTTATATAAGTTCAAACGAGATGGCGAGGAAATAGTTACAAAAAAGAGAAAACTTTTTCCTCGCCATCTCGTTTGAACTTATATAAAATTGTTTAGGCCGTATTAATATTCAAATCCGCAATACCAGCAGCTTCTTTAATTGTTTTGCCTTCTTGATATTGTTTGATAAAACTTTCTTTTTGATGAGAAGAAATATTTGAATAGGGACCACGTTCCCTCCGTTTCCATCCTCGCTGGAGCTGTTCACGTCTACACCACTCATTTTAATATTTTAGTTAATAAATAATTACCAACATGTTAACTACATCAGAAAATGGTTTCTATTAAATTATCCGATGGCTTTTACAAGTATGACATCAAAAAAAACATTCTATCATGTTGAGGTGGGTGGTTGACCTGCAGCCGCCATACTGGTCCGCCATTTTTAATTTTCCAAAGAGGCCATGGCTAAAATTAAACTGGAAGGTCATAGCTAAAAAATGAGCCTAACTGGAATTTTATAGGTTTCTCCAATTTTTGGACAGAGGGGGGTGGCCGAGTTGACAGAGAATCCCCAATATATATACATATATTATTATATAAATCAACTATTGTTGACTAACAAAACTCTTTCACTACATTCAATATATTACGAAAATAGGTTAATAATGTAGAATTTTGCCGTTAAATTGTTTATTTAAATATTTTTTAAATGTTTTTTTGAATTTGGAAAAGTTTTTTTTTGTTTTTTAAAAGTTTTTTTTGAATTGGGAAAAGTTTTATTTGATTTAAATAAAAGTTTTATTTGCGATTGAAAATGTTTAATTTATTTTGGAATAGTTTAACTAGGCAGCAAAGTAGTAGATTGACTGCCGCGGCTGATAGTTCATAGCCGAGCGAGCGAGGCTAGGAATTCAGCCAAGGCAGTCAATCTATCTTGCTGCCGAGTTGAACATATAAATTTTTCTCCGATTAATTACAATGATATGTAATTTAATAATTATTACTTTAAAAATAAAGCAAAATGAAAAAAAAAATCGCAATTGTTGGAAGGATTAGTTGTTATGGAAATGTCATAATAATTATAGTTTGACAGAAAAAAAAATTTCTGCCAGATTCGTGGAAAAATATCTATTATTTATATGAAGTCTAATTATTTTGCTGCCTAGGCAGAAAAAGTGCCACTTTGCTGACTGAAATAAGTCTGCAAAATTTATATTTGCAGTCAATCGGAGAAAAAATGTTTTATTTGAATTGGATAAGGTTTATTCTATTTTAGGGAAAGTTTCGATTGAACTTTAAATAGTTTATTTTGGAATTGAAATCCTATATATAGCGTAGGTTTGTGTCATAAATTGTCACACACATGTGACAATTTATGACACGTAGGTAGATTTGGTTTTTGTTTGTTGCAAAATTGGATAGATATAGTTTTGCTTATATGTAGCTAATTTTCTTTTTAAAATTTGTTCGATATCTGTTTGAAATTAGTTTGTGTTGTTTAAACTAATCTGATACATCAGATTCTACTGGCACACAAAACTGTCTGATCTCGAAATCTACCTATTTCTAGCGGATATACGTGCCGCTTGGACATTTTTAAGTTTTAGTTCACCACCAATGCACACAAATTTGTTTTAAATTTGAACTAAGGATTGTAGCTAAATAAAAACTGAACTAACTGAACGCCAAGGACATTTTTAACCAACACAAATGCAATCAATATAATTTTGTGTTTTTGTTAAACTTGCTCTAACACAGCACAAACCCATAGAATTTTTTTATAAGTTGAACTAAGAGCGTTTATATGTAACTTGGTTTTTTTAAACTATCTAACACGTCACAACCATTAAACTTTTTACTAAATTTGAACTAGTAAATTAATTTAAATTAAAAAATTGCACTAATTGGACTAATAATAATAATAGTTTTATTGGCATATATAGTTCTGGTTGTACATATTCGGTTGCAACTACAATAAATAAATCTGAGATCAGTTTCGAACTTAACTTTACAACAGATTGCGTATTCAATAACTAAGTTTTTATATATTAATATTTATAAGTTTTATGGATAGAGTACAGGCTTGCCCTTATTCTAGATAAACTATAACCTAAATCTAATTAACTAATTTAATCTAACTTAAAATAAACAAAACAACAGAAAAAAACAAAAAGATTGTACATTATAAATTAGTCAGTTGGTTTATTAGACTATTACTAATAGTAGGTAGTTTAGTTAAATATCTCGTCCGAGCTTCACTTGCATATTGACAAATAAGTTTCATATTGGTTTTTTCATGCAAGGTTACTGTTCTATATCTAACATTTTTTTTAAGAATTAGTTTTAGGAATTTGTTTTGTACTACTTGTAAACGCTTTTTGTGGGAGGTGGCACTATCCCACCAAATTGGGGCTGCATAAAGTATTGTTGTTAGTATCATCGATTTATAAACTAAGAGTTTATTGGAGAAATTCATTGAACTTTTTTTGTTTAGAACCGGGTAAAAGGACTTAAACAGTTTATCACATTTAGAAACAACATGATTTATGTGATGTTTTAGAGTAAGACGACGGTCCATAAAGATACCCAGGTATTTGACATGGTTTTCCCAGCTTAATGTATTGCCGATAATCGTAATGCTTCTTTGAGGAAGTTTTCTTGCTGCTCTACATCTTGTGAAATATATAGCTTCACATTTAGTTGGGTTTACTATTAGCTTCCACAAATCTAGATAATGTAAGATTAGATCAAGGTAAGATTCAAGTTTTAGTATTATGGGTTCAGCTAGTTCATCCGAGGTATATATGGCAGCATCGTCGGCAAAGAGGGCAATCTCACAGTTTGTGGTTTTGCAAATGTCATTCAAGTAGACGTTAAAGAGTAGCGGACTTAAAACTGACCCTTGTGGTACTCCAGATTTTATTGGAACGGTCAAGGAAGATGTTCCCAGTATAGAACAGTACAGAAACCTTTCATAAAGGAATGATTTTAAAATTTTTATGAGATACAAGGGGAATTTTGCACATAGTAGTTTATATATTAAGCCATCAATCCATACCGAGTCGAAAGCATTTTTTAAATCTAGCAGAACCATTCCTGTGGATTTACCTAGTTTTCGATTATTCTTGATATAGTTAAACACTCGGTGTATTTGATGGACTGTTGAGTGTTCCGCTCTAAATCCGAATTGTTCCCTAATAAATATATCATTATCGTTCACAAACTCAACCAATCGAGCTTTTAAGACATGCTCAAGAATTTTACTTAACGATGAAAGCAGACTTATAGGTCGATAGTTGCTGGTCAAAGTAGGATCTTTACCTGGTTTAAGTATAGGTACGACTTTTGCTACTTTCCAACAAGCAGGAAAATAGCCAAGGTTCATACAACTGTTTATGATAACTCTAATGGTATTAATTCCTTTCTCGGGAAGTCGCTTTAATAAAATATTGGGTATTTCGTCGGATCCAGAAGCTTTAAATGGTCGGCTTTTGCTTATAATGTTGCGAATTTCATTGTTTGTTGTTAAATCTCGGTTGTCCATGCTGTGAATAGCACTATCAATGAATGATATTGTTGATTGTACAACGTGGTCTTGTGTGGAGTTCGTGGATGATGAGTATGTTTCCGAAAATGTTTTTGAAAAAACCTCCAGCTTTTCGCTAGTTAAAAAAAGTCTAGGTTGAGTATTATCGGGATTTTGTAGAGGTGGAATCGAAGTGTATTTATTTTTCAGGTTTTTAATGGTTTTCCAATACTGTTTTGAATTTTTAGTAAAATTTTGAAGCCTGTTTTGCCATTTGACATTTACTAGCTTGAAGATTTCGATCCTAATTTCGGAGTTTAGACTGTTGACTATGGATTTGTAATTTGGATTCCTAGATCTGAGCCATTGTCGTTTGGTAGTGTTACGTAGGCGAATCAATGCAGTAATATTGTCGGTGAGTACTAGCTTATCAGTTTTTGTAACAGGTACGAACGGAATGGACACGTTTCTGGCTTCAATAATAGTAGATGTTAAATCAGTTATCAGTTGGTCAACTTGTTGAGTTGAAGAACAGAGGTCGTCATTATCTTTTAATTTGGAAGATTCCTCAATGAATTCACGGTAAAGGGGCCAGTCGGCTTGAAAATAATTATAGGTTTTACGAACAAAATTAGAAGCTTGGGACTGAAAATTAGTTGTGATAGTAACTGGAAAGTGATCTGAATTTAACACTTCCTCAGTTTCTACTGCTACGATGGCTTCTGGACGGTTAGTAAGAAAAAAGTCAAGAGTACTTGGAAGTCCTCTTGCACTATAATGGGTGTGCTTATCCGGAGCTATAATGGAGTTGCTTGACCCAGAAAGATAGTTATATAGAGTTCTGCCACCAGTGTTGCTTCTGAGACAATTCCATGATTGATGACGACAGTTTAGATCTCCACCTAAAATGAACGATTCAGATCGGTTAGTTATTTTAGTTATTTCATTACGAAAGTTAACATTGTTAGATCTAGGACAATAAGCTACAAACAGTTTTATTGGAATGTTGTTTAAATCATGAATTAGGATGCCAAGGTTTTCAATGGCTTCGAAATTAAAAACTGGTAAGATAGCATGTTTTATAGAACATTTGACTATGATGGCAACACCGCCTCTACGTTGGTACAGTCTATCGTTTCTATAAATTTTATAGTCCGGAATATGCATTGCGATATTTGGTTTAAGTGATGTTTCCGTAAGAAGCATTACGTCTATATCATTATCAACTAGGAATTTAATTAGTTCGTGTTTCTTATTTCTACAGCTATTGGAATTCCATGTGGAAATTTTAAGGTTGGCATTTCTATGGACCGGCGACATACTTTATGGCAATTTCTGCGATGGCTTGAATTTGCTCACCTTTAGTAGTACACTGCGTTAATTTACTCACAATTTCCGAAAATATAGAAAAAAGTTCATTAAAGTTATATAAATTATTTAAATTATTATTATTATTACCCTGACTTGTTGAAAAATTTTTTTGCAAGCAGCTAGAAAACGTTGGTTTCGAGGCATGTGTATTTTGGTTGAAATCCTGATTGTTGAATATTGATCTGGTTAGTTCCGGAAAACCTTCATGTTGAAACATGTACTCCCTGGCCTGTGCTTTTCGAGTTAAAGACTTCGAGTTGGAAAAAGTTCTCATTTTAATATATTCGTCCTTATATTCACATTTTGGGGAGTTGGCTGGATGATCTTTAGAACAGTTTACACATTTATGTTTGGCAGTTATTTCTTTAACAGGACATTCATCATCACCATGATTTAGTGAACAATATACACACTTTGGTTTCATATTGCAGTAATTAATAGAGTGGCCAAACATAAAACATCGATGGCACTGGATCGGACCTTTCCTTGTGTTATGCACAAAATCCCATTTGCATATCATATGACCAATACGTGTAAAATTGCGAAGTTTATTTAGGGAAATAACCCCTCTATTGAAGTTAACAAAATAGACTGCGTCATCAGCATAGCGTTTACTCTTAGTTGGAATTTTTTTCACTTGCAATGGATTGAGGCCCACTTCTACTAAATCCTTAAATACTTCGCTTTCCAGTTTATTACATAATCCATATAATGCAAACCTCGATACTTTGTTTTCCTCTTGAGGAAATGAATAGTACTCATTATCGGCTTGCGATAAAATTTCTTTTACTTTAGTAAAATCATTAGTGTTGTACAGAAAGATTTTAACTCCAATACTTATTGTTTTTAAATTGTAATTAACAATATTATTTACCTTCATTAATTTGTGTAACTCGTTTTGATTATATTGCGAAATAATTGGAGGTATTTTAATTTTTTTTGATGGTAATAAATTAATTTCGTCACCAGCATTATCCGTTATGTTTATATTTTTAGCATTTGCACTGTTAGTAGAATTTGGTATTTCTTCGATTTGATTAGTTTTTGCTTGTTTAAAACTCTTAGTTAAGTAGTGCGAATTCAGAATTTCAAATCTATTCTGAGTTGGTACAGCTGGATGAAACATTTTTAGTTTTTTATTCATTGTAGAATAAGAAGTATTTATACTTGATACGATTCCAGATCTTTTTCCACTGGCTGCTGCTACAGAAGAATTATTAGTATTACACGGCCCATTGGCCGTGTAATTATCGTTTTCACAATCACTATCAATTGCTAAGATTGATTCTTTTAGTACACTATTCACTATTCACAACAGTTATTTAGAATTATTTATGTATAGAAATAAAGAATTTCTATCACAGTTAATTGACAAAAATATTTCAATTTAATTTACAAAAAATGATTTTAATTACTTGTGTACTCAACGAGTTCACAAACCAATGACACTAATTGGACTATTTAATTCTAAATTGATTTAATTGTAACCAATTTTAATATCAGTAAAATCGGTTCCACTTGTCCCCATTGTAATCTTGAATCAGCTCTTCTTTTTATTGTTGTCCAACAAATTATCAGGACACCTTTCCTCAACGTAATTAGCAATAATAAATAGCTATCATAATTTTCTCACAACTTTCACGTAAACTACATTTAAAGTAAATTGGTTTTCTTTTACAAGCGTTATTGCAAGTAACACTTAATTCCGGCCTAAATATTATTAAATAAAACGCAAACCTGAATAGGGCAATAAAATACAATTCAAGTTTGTACGGTAGAACCTTATATAATCTAAACTGAATAATGAAATTCATTTGATGTTATATATTCACCGTGAAAGTTTGTTAATTGTGATTAAATAAATTAAGTTTGCCACATAAATATTTCTCAAAATGAAAGAAATATATGGGAATTAATTCCTACTAAGTTAACTAAGTTAAAGTTAAATTGTATTAAGCCAAGTTTCTCTATTTCTTGTTTCTAGTTTGGCTCAGTTTAGTTTTGTATTTCTTACGGAATCAAATCCTAACAAATCTATAATTACGAATGGATTGCCAAGGTCCTGTATCACCCAAGTTTATAATATAAGTTGTCGGGATATATAACGGAACGGAATAATAATAATAAAGGAAACGACAAGACATCTTAGTGGCACAATATTTTTTAACGCTGTTTGCTCTGCCTTGTATTGACAAAGTTGTCGAGATTATTCAATAGTGCAATGTTTAGCTGGTCAGAGGAAAGAAAATATTAGTCTTCTACAAGAATAATTAAATCGACCAACTAACAAGATTTATTAAGTCGACCAACTTGCAAGATTTTATTCAACTTTTAATCGCAAGTTTATTTTTGTTGTCAGAATTATTTTTATATTGTGTTAGAGAATTATTTTTGTATTTATATATGTATATATATATATATATATATATAAGTGTTGATCGATTTAATTTAATTGATATTAATCTTTTGTAAAGTTTAAGAAAAGTAACTAACCATAACTTTAAAGTAGCGTGATTTATTTAGGTGAGCGGAGTGACTACTAAAAGCGCTTTTAGATGTTAACACCAGCTCAGGTAAGCGTAGTATAATTTACCTTATTAATTACTTATAAAAAAATTAAATTTTCTTAAATGCTTAACATAATTTAAATAATTTTTGATTAGAGTAAACATGTTTAATTTTGATGTTTCTGTTTCTCTGAATATACAGTAATAATTATGAATTCAAATTAATTTTTCTTATTGAGTCATGAAGGATTGAAGTGTCGGTGGCCTGTTTTCCTCCTTTAAACATGTAAATTCGCAGTGTATTAGTGTGACGTGATGTGTGACAAGTTTACAATTTTATTTATCGGTTTAGTTTTTACGTGCAGCATACATTATATCATGTGAGCCATTGACCAAAATCCACCCCAATTCTCCCCTGTTGTCTAGCGGGTCAAATAATGCTGCGGTTCAATTTATTAGGCTAACATGATCTGTTAAGATTACCGTTATCATTTAACGGATAACCTTACATAATTAAAAGTTGCACTACTTAAATTTAGAAAACAAGACGTAAACTCAAAAAAAATTCATCTTTTTTTCGATATTCACGAGCGAATTGACACAAGGTAACAGAGCCCAAGAGTTTACATGGGTAGTAAATTCTTTTTTTGTTTTTTTAAATTAACTAGCACGGCACAAACAGATAGAAAAATTTGTTTTGTTAACTAAATTGAAACTAATAAATTTGCACTAAATAAAAAAATTTTTGACTAATGGCACTAGTTATTTTAATTTAATTAAGAATTTGCTACTTAAACCGAACTTAAATTAAATAGCAAAACCGTGAATTCAATTCTTATCAACTTTTACAAATTTATGTTGTAAGGAATCAAAAATTTTCATTTTATTTAAAATGAAATTAAGATAAACTACTAAACGTCTGCACTTAATTAGGAAAATTTTTCTTACTGAATTTTTGGAAATAAAAATAGCTTTTCTCTGTATTTGATTCATAAATCTGGTAGTTTTGATGCCATAAGTTGTAGTAATATTTTGAAAAAATGTTGTGTTGTTGTCCATATTTGTATATTAAATACCGTGTTGCAATCTTCCACGTAGTTATATATGCAAATTTTGATCATAAATATATAATCAATTTATATTTAATATCTCTTCGACTTTTAATATTATTCAAATATTTTAATAACTGAAGTGTTTATAGTCGAAAATGTTGTTTTTTTAAAAATTATTTAAAAGAAGTTTTATTTATTTCTATAAATCCTATATTTCGACTGCTAATTACTGTCATCTTCAGGGATTCTATAAACATACAACAGCATTTTAAAATTTTTAAACAAAAAATTTTTTTTGAAAATAATTTACAAAAAACAAATAAAAGTTATAAAAATAACTTCAAAAAACCATCGAAAATGAATAAAAAATGAAACTGAAGAAAAATTTAAAATATTAACAAATTATATAAACCAAATAGTTTTTTTCCTATTATCTCAAAAAATGTTTATGTTAATAAAACTTTCTGAAAACAAAACATTTATATAAACTGATAGATCAAATGATAGATCAAATTTGTTTACAAAAATCAAAGGAATAGTTGATAAAATTTTTTTACAATTTTGACAAAGTTAAGATAAATTTTTGCAAAAATGTTTTTTCAAAATAGGAAAATAAATATCACTAATCTTCCTCAAATCCGTTTTGATATTAATGCTATTATCATGTTTTAAAATTTCTGTTGACTCCAAAAATTCTCTTTTCAATTTATTTTGTCCAGTTAGTAAAACTTCAACAGATTCAAAATTAAAATGTTCAACATCACCTTCCTTAAATTTTGCTAAGCCATGAGAAACTAAAGAAGTTTGCCCATGCTTGTCCGTTAAATTTCTTTCAGTAAATTTTAATTGTTTGAAATTTAATGATTTGTTTTTTATTTGCTTTTTAATATTAGGATTTTGCGAGTTATCAATTATCATGTTGTGGTAGTCATTCATATGTTATGTTGTTTTGTCCTAAAAAATAATTTCTTGCTGGTTTGACCAATATAACATTTATTGCATGGAGGATTACACTTAATTTTATAAACAACACACGATTTATCCCATATATTTAATGAATCTTTAGTTTGTGTGAAAACTTTTTTTAACAGCTATTTATTGGTTTCAAAGCAATGTTGATATTGTAATTTTTAGCAATAGATTTAATTTTTTCCGATAATTTGGGAACATATTTCAATCCATTAAAAAATTTTGTTGTTGTAATTGGTAAATTTTCGGAACAATTTTGTGTAGTTAAAATTTCTTTTTCATTTAAGGCAATCATAATTGCATTATTTATTTATTTATTTATTTATCACAGGATCTTGTAAATCCCTATTGACAATAGTTAACAACAAAAAAATACATAATGCTAGTGATACAACACATTAAAATAAATAACATTATAATTAAATATTAATTATATAAAATAATTAATACAATATTCAATAATTAATATTAATATAACCAAGTATCAATTATTAACATAATTAATTAAAACTAATTAACAAATTTAGAACAAAAACTATTAATACAATAATTATCAGAACACTGAAAACAATAAAAATATAAACATATACTTAATTAAACTATTCAAAAAATACTTTTTTGAGAGATTTCTTGAACAAGGGCTTAGAAATATTAAAATCAAAAGATGAAAAGAAATCATTAAACTTTCTGCAAGCAATATTTAATGGCTTATTTTTACCGTAGTTTGTGCGCTGAAAATCAATTTTAATAAATTGTCTGTCACGAAGCACACGCATTGGAACATATTGTAATAAACTTCGTCCAGAATGGGTTAATTTAATTTACTCATAAATAACCAATACATTCTGCAAAGATGAATTAAAAGTTAACTCTTTTTAACTAATACAATTTGCATAAATTAATGTAAATTAAATTTGTTATACAAAAGTTTACATTAATGAAAGTAGGTGTGGCCTATTCTTGATGTACGTACTACGTAATATTGATTACTAGAAACTACAGTGAGTACCAGAAGATTCTGCTTATTTGTTTTTGCATATAAATAAGCGAACAAAATATCAGATAGTCAGTTTTCATTTTGCAATTAAAAGTGTTTTACAAATATTCGCAAGTATAAGAAATAATCGGTGGTACTTGAGCCTGGGTACTAATAGTGAAATAATTTGAACCTAGTGGAATAGTAAATACAGATTTTACGATTCCGAATATTATTGATTCAAATTGTGGAAAAGCGGTGAAGTTTATCGTGCATAAATTGGAGACCCTGGAATTTATTGTAATTAATATCGGAAGTTGCTGTAACTGGTTGATAAATAAAGTTTGAGATTTTGTTAACCAAAGATCCGTCTTTTTACTGTCATATTTGCTCAACAATCTAAAAGAACCAACGAAGAGTCGTTACAGTGGTGTCAGAAGTGGGATTATTGAAACAATGGTCAGGGCAGTAAATATTAGTGATCTCAGCCAGACCCAGCTGAAGGACGAGTTGAGGAAAAGGAATGCTAAAATCCATGGAACGAAGGCAGAACTTGCATTCCGGCTGCGTAAAATTTTAGAAGAAGCAGGTGAAAACACAGAGGTCATAGAAATAGAGCCAGAGGAAGCTCCGATTTAGAATGCCCCAACAATTGATCCGATGATGGTGTTGATGAAAGAAATGATGGCACAGCAACAACAACAACTTGCTGATATGATGGCCAAACAAGGAAACAATCTGATGGCCCGACAAGAGAAACAGGCAGCAGAACAAAAAGTAGAGCAACAACAACAACTTGCTGATATGATGGCCCGACAAGAAACCCAGGCAGCAGAACAAAAAGTAGAGCAACGACAACAATTTGCTGATATGATGGCGAAGCAAGAAGGTCTACGTGAAGTAATCGAATCACGTTTATCCAGTGCAGAGGTGAAAATCAACAACATGGAAAGGGAGCTGCGGAAAGTTACCGAAGAACATGAAGAGAAATTACGCAATCTTTCGAGTGAATTCCGCCAAGAAATATTACAAGTGAAGTCAGGTAACATAATCAATCCATCAACTACTTCAGCTCCAGCTAGAGTGAAAACACCCGCATTTGATGGATCTACATCGTATCGAATATTAAAGATGCAATTTGAGATAGCAACAACTGGGGTTGATAACCAGCAAAAAGCAAATGCGCTTATATTGCCATTGAAGGGACCATGCTGCTCTAAAATGGTTATTACAATTCAAATTTCCTGAAGGACAAGCAGCAAGATGGATAGAGATCCTGCAGAACTACGACTTCAAAGTTGAACACCGCAAGGGAAGGGTCCATGGTAACGCCGATGCCTTGTCTAGAAGACCCTGTTTAGAGGAACGCAAGTCCTGTAGCAGAACTAAGGGAAATGAGGCAATGAAAGTGAGCCAAATCAAGTTCCAAACTCCTGGGATTGGTGTACCGAGGCAATTAAAAAAGAGCAGCTAGAAGATCCAGCTATGGCTCCAATATTGAAATGGAAAACCGAGGGAAGGCGACCGGAGTGGAAAGAGGTAGCACCTTAAAGTACGGAGGTGAAATGCTACTGGGCGCAATGGGACTCACTATTGATGGACAACGGGATACTAAAAAAGGAAATGGGAGTCCGCTGATGGAAAGAAAGTGTTAGAACAACTGGTGTTGCCATTAAGTCGAGTAGAAGAAGTACTGGGAAAGCTGCATGGAAGTACTTCTGGAGGACACCTGGGAGTCAATAAAACCCTAGCCAAAGTAAGGGAGAGGTTTTATTGAGTAAGGTATCGAACCGACGTAGAGCAATGGTGTCGGCGATGCGATACTTGTGCAGCGAGCAAAGGACCAAAAACTGGAACTCGAAGAGAGATGCAACAGTACAATGTGGGCGCCCCAATGGAGAGAATTGCTATAGACATCGCGGGGCCATTTCCGGAAACGACAAAAGGTAACAACGATATCATGGTGGTCATTGATTACTTTACAAAATTGCCGGAAGCGTATGCGATACCGAACCAGGAGGCAGTTACGGTCGCTGAAACGTTAGTCTTCGAATGGATTTGCAGATATGGAACACCGCTCGAGTTGCATACGGACCAGGGAAGGAATTTCGAATCTCAACTGATGGAAGAGCTGTGCAGAACACTCGACATTAGAAAAACACGAACTACACCTATAAACCCACAATCGGATGGCATGGTAGAACGGTTCAACCGAACTATGGAAGAACATTTGTCGAAGGTAATGGAAGCCAACTAAAGAAATTGGGAGAAGGATCTTCCGTCATTCTTGATGGCCTATCGTAGCGCAGTGCACGATACGACATGTGAAACGCCAGCGAATGCCATGTTCGGAAGAGAACTACATCTTCCTAGAGACATTGAGTTCGGCATCACTGGAGGTCTGGTATCTACGAAAACAGATTATGTGGGACAACTAAGGGAGAAGATGAATCAAATCCATCAACAAGTTCGAGACCACATTAAGATTGCCAGTGACAAAATGAAAACCAGGTACGACATAAATGCAAATAGTGGCGGTTTTCAAGAAGGAGAATTGGTATGGCTATACAACCCCAGGAGAACTAAGGGAAGATCACCCAATTAGTGATGTTAGCGCTTTGTCAATGCATTTAAGATCAGCTAAACATCGAATAACTATGGACAATGTGAAAATTTTAGAGAGGGAGAATAATTTTAATAAGTTACAAATGTTGGAAATGCTCCACATTAAAAAAAGTTCTAACTCTTTAAACAAACAAACGGATTCTAACTACATTCATAATTATTACAACTCAATTTTAAATTAAATTATTTGACAGCGAAAATCAAAGGAACATTTTATTTTTCAGTAAATTTTTATTTTTCAATTTTTTCTTTGTTTTAAATTTCTATTAAAATTTTTTCTGTGTTTCTTAATAAACTTTTTGAAAATGATGCGAAAAGCGTCGAAACGCGTTAAAGTTTTTATGTAAAATATTTTAGTTTGTTAAAATATTTATCAATTAAATAGGCTATATACCAAACAAACAATTTTTTATTATTAAAATAATATTAAAGCCTAATAACCTTATATACACAATATATATATATATATATATATATATATATATATATATATATATATATATATATATATATATATATATATATATATATATATATATATATATATATATATATATACATATATTTATATATATATATATATATATATATATATATATATATATATATATATATATATATATATATATATATATATATATATATATATATATATATATATATATATATATATATATATATATATATATATATATATATATATATATATATATATATATATATATATATATATATATATATATATATATATATATATATATATATATATATATATATATATATATATATATATATATATATATATATATATATATATATATATATATATATATATATATATATATATATATATATATATATATATATATATATATATATTGTAACGACTCTTCGTTGGTTCTTTTCGATTATTGAGCAAATACAATAGTAAAAAGACAGATCTTTAGTATACAAAATCTCAAACTTTATTTATCAACCAGTTACAGCAACTTCCGATTTTAATTACAATAAATTCCAGGGTCTCCAATTTATGTACGATAAACTTCACCGCTTTTCCACAATTTGAATCAATAATATTCGGAATTGTAAAATCTGTATTTACTATTCCACTAAGTTCAAATTCTTTCACTATTAGTACCCAGGCTCAAGTACCACCGATTATTCCTTATACTTGCGAATATTTATCAACACTTTTAATTGCAAAAGTAAAACTGACTATCTGATATTTTGTTCGCTTATTTATATCGAAAAATAAATAAATCGAAACTTCTATAATCCTATAATCCTTCTAGAAATCAATATTACGTAGTCCGTACATCTTGAATAGACCACACCTATTTTCATTCATACTTGCATTTGTATTAGCGAACACAAATTTAATTTATGCAAAATGTATTTGTTAAAGGGAGTTAACTTTTGATTCCTCTTTGCAATAGAATGTAGAAAACATTTAGGCGGAACGTATTGGTTATTTATGATTAAATTAAATTAACCCATTCTGGACGAAGTTTATTACACTGCCCTCCATTTAGTTTTGTTCGTTCCGAAAAATATCAACTATCGCATTGGTGCTGTTACCATGGTGCGGTGCCAACCTTTGCAGATGTATCACTTTCATCTTGGTACGGGGTCCCTTTTGGATGCGGTAGATAACATCATTAATTCGTTTGATTATTTTATATGGACCTTCCCAATCTGGCTGCAGCTTGGGTGATCTTCCCTTAGTTCTCCTGGGGTTAAATAGCCATACCAAGTCTCCTTCTTGAAAACCGCCACTATTTGCATTTATGTCGTACCTGGTTTTCATTTTGTCACAGGCAATCTTAATGTGGTCTCGAACTTGTTGATGGATTTTATTCATTTTCTCCCTTAGTTGTCCCACATAATCTGTTTTCGTAGATACCAGACTTCCAGGGATGTCGAATTCGATGTCACTAGGAAGATGTAGTTCTCTTCCGAACATGACATTCGCTGGCGTTTCACATGTCGTATCGTGCACTGCGCTACGATAGGCCATCAAGAATAACGGAAGATCCTTATCCCAATTTCTTTGGTTGGCTTCCAATACCTTCGACAAATGTTCTTCCATGGTTCGGTTGAATCGTTCTACCATGCCATCCGACTGTGGGTTCATGGGTGTAGCTCGTGTTTTTCTAATGTCGAGTGTTCTGCACAGCTGTTCCATCAGTTGAGATTCGAAATTCCTTCCCTGGTCGGTATGCAACTCGAGCGGTGTTCCATATCTGCAAACCCATTCATTGACTAACGTTTCAGCGACCGTAACTGCTTCCTGGTTCGGTATCGCATAAGCTTCCGGCCATTTTGTAAAGTAATCAATGACCACCATGATGTATTTGTTACCTTTTTTCGTTTCCGGAAATGGCCCCACGATGTCTATCGCAATTCTCTCCATTGGGGCACCCACATTGTACTGTTGCATCTCTCTTCGAGTTCTAGTTTTTGGTCCTTTGCTCGCTGCACAAGTATCGCATCGCCGACACCATTGCTCTACGTCGGTTCGATACCTTACTCAATAAAACCTCTCCCTTACTTTGGCTAGGGTTTTATTGACTCCCAGGTGTCCTCCAGAAATACTTCCATGCAGCTTTCCCAGTACCTCTTCTACTCGACTTGATGGCAACACCAGTTGTTCCAACACTTTCTTTCCATCAGCGGACTCCCATTTCCTTTTTTAGTATCCCGTTGTCCATCAATAGTGAGTCCCATTGCGTCCAGTAGCATTTCAACTCCGAACTTAAAGGTGCTACCTCTTTCCACTCCGGTCGCCTTCCCTCGGTTTTCCATTTCAATATTGGAGCCATTGCTGGATCTTTTAGCTGCTCTCTTTTAATTGCCTCAGTACACCAATCGTCTGGAGTTTGGAACTTGATTTGTTTCACTTTTATTGCTTGACTTCTCTCAGTCCTGCTACATGACTTGCGTTCCTCAATACAGGGTCTTCTTGAAAGATCGTCAGCGTTACACTGTATCCTTCTCTTCCGGTGTTCAACGCGGCAATCTCCTTCCTTTTTGACATCCACTTGCTTGTTTGAAAGGTTCATCAACCGGACTGGAACTCCTCCTTCTTTTGCTGCTACTAGTGTTTTGCATTACCGTCTGATGTGAGACGGCCTAACTGCCCACAATTCCAGCATCTTACTCTGCTAGATCTTCGTCGTTGTTTTCGTTGAGGTTTATCTTCCAAACTTTTGACATGCATGATCACTTCATCAAGCGCTGCCTTTAGTGGCTCTTCAGAAACTTCCATCTTACGTACTCTATCTGAGCCATGCGCTCTTTTTCCAGCTTCTATTTGTAGGGCCAATGCTAAGACTTCCGCAGGTAATTTCTTTCCGCTTAGATACAGCTGATTTCTCATTTGTACATCTCGAAGAGATTTGATGAATGTATCAGCTGCCAGTTCGTGTCGATGTTCAGCGTTATAGTTCGGATATGACAGATTAACCAGCCTCACAATGTCAGCCTCTAGTTCTTGCAAAGTTTCGCTGATTCCTTGTTTTCGTGTTTTGAGCTGCATGCGATGGAGAGCTTGCATATGACTTTCCCCATATCATACTTCTAAGGCCTCCATTATCTTGCTGTAGTCACGCTCTGTCACTGATAGTGTTTGCAAAATTTCAGGAGCAAGTCCCTTCAATGGCAATATAAGCGCATTTGCTTTTTGCTGGTGATCAACCCCAGTTGTTGCTATCTCAAATTGCATTTTAAAAATCTGATACGATGTAGATCCATCAAATGCGGGTGTTTTCACTCTAGCTGGGGCTGAAGTAGTTGATGGATTGATCATGTTACCTGACTTCCCTTGTGCTATTTCTTGGCGTAATTCACTCGAAAGTTTGCGTAATTTCTCTTGTTCTTCGGTAACTGTCCGCAGCTCCCTTTCCATGTTGTTGATTTTAACCTCCGCACTGGATATACATGACTCGATTACTTCACGTAGTTGTTGATCTAATTTTTGTTCTGCCGCCAGTTTCTCTTGTCGGGCCATCATATCAGCAAGTTGTTGTTGTTGCTCTACTTTTTGTTGTTGTTGCTGTGCCATCATTTCTTTTATCAACACCATCATCGGAGCAATTGCTGGGGCATTCTGAACCGGGGCTTCCTCCGGCTCTATTTCTATGACCTCTGTGTTTTGGCCTGCTTCTTCTAAAACTTTACGCAGCCGGAATGCAAGTTCTGCCTTCGTTCCATGGATTGGAGCATTCCTTTTCTTCAACTCATCCTTCAGCTGGGTCTGGCTGAGATCACTAATATTTACTGTCTTGACCATTGTTTCAATAATCCCACTTCTGACACCACTGTAACGACTCTTCGTTGGTTCTTTTCGATTATTGAGCAAATACAATAGTAAAAAGACAGATCTTTAGTATACAAAATCTCAAACTTTATTTATCAACCAGTTACAGCAACTTCCGATTTTAATTACAATAAATTCCAGGGTCTCCAATTTATGTACGATAAACTTCACCGCTTTTCCACAATTTGAATCAATAATTGTTCTCAAAAACCAATCTGAAATTAAAAATTCCCTAATGTTGTCTATATTTCCTAACCAAAAATATAACAACATATTGACTTTACGTCAGATATTAAGTTTCGCATTGATTGGCAACAATCAATAATGACTTTACACTCGTGACTTAGGATGTTGATTAGAATGTTGACTTAGATGTTAACGAAATATTCTCTCATCCTATGAATTCACACATCGTAATATCTAGAAATTTAATACAAAAAATACCAAATAAATACAATTTTCAATATGTAATCATAGATGAAAAATTCAACTTAAGTAAATATGAAAAATGATGAAGTTTCAATTTAGAAATTATCTGAACATCAAAATTAAAATATGTTTCGTCATCGCCGCTTTGGCTAAGTTGTGTAAGACACACGGAATTTGAACAATGTGTCTCTGATGAATGTAGTTCAAATTCTGACACGAAACACAACAAAATTTTTTCTAAAGGAATTTTAGAGGAAATGAAAAGTTATTTCGAATTGCAAAATTCAAGTGATTTCCAATATGTACTTAAGCTTAATTGTTCTCAAAAACCAATCTGAAATTAAAAATTCCCTAATGTTGTCTATATTTCCTAACCAAAAATATAACAACATATTGACTTTACGTCAGATATTAAGTTTCGCATTGATTGGCAACAATCAATAATGACTTTACACTCGTGACTTAGGATGTTGATTAGAATGTTGACTTAGATGTTAACGAAATATTCTCTCATCCTATGAATTCACACATCGTAATATCTAGAAATTTAATACAAAAAATACCAAATAAATACAATTTTCAATATGTAATCATAGATGAAAAATTCAACTTAAGTAAATATGAAAAATGATGAAGTTTCAATTTAGAAATTATCTGAACATCAAAATTAAAATATGTTTCGTCATCGCCGCTTTGGCTAAGTTGTGTAAGACACACGGAATTTGAACAATGTGTCTCTGATGAATGTAGTTCAAATTCTGACACGAAACACAACAAAATTTTTTCTAAAGGAATTTTAGAGGAAATGAAAAGTTATTTCGAATTGCAAAATTCAAGTGATTTCCAATATGTACTTAAGCTTAATTGTTCTCAAAAACCAATCTGAAATTAAAAATTCCCTAATGTTGTCTATATTTCCTAACCAAAAATATAACAACATATTGACTTTACGTCAGATATTAAGTTTCGCATTGATTGGCAACAATCAATAATGACTTTACACTCGTGACTTAGGATGTTGATTAGAATGTTGACTTAGATGTTAACGAAATATTCTCTCATCCTATGAATTCACACATCGTAATATCTAGAAATTTAATACAAAAAATACCAAATGAATCAATAATATTCGGAATTGTAAAATCTGTATTTACTATTCCACTAAGTTCAAATTCTTTCACTATTAGTACCCAGGCTCAAGTACCACCGATTATTCCTTATACTTGCGAATATTTATCAACACTTTTAATTGCAAAAGTAAAACTGACTATCTGATATTTTGTTCGCTTATTTATATCGAAAAATAAATAAATCGAAACTTCTATAATCCACTAGAAATCAATATTACGTAGTCCGTACATCTTGAATAGGCCACACCTATTTTCATTCATACTTGCATTTGTATTAGCGAACTCAAATTTAATTTATGCAAAATTTATTTGTTAAAGGGAGTTAACTTTTAATTCATCTTTGCCATAGCATGTAGAAAACATTTAGGCGGAACGTATTGGTTATTTATGATTAAATTAAATTAACCCATTCTGGACGAAGTTTATTACAATATATATATATATATATATATATATATATATATATATATATATATATATATATATATATATATATATATATACATATATATATATATATATATATATATATATATATAATATATATATATATATATATATATATATATATATATATATATATATATATATATATATATATATATATATATATATATATATATATATATATATATATATTGTAACGACTCTTCGTTGGTTCTTTTAGATTATTGGACAAACACGACAGTAAAAGACAGATCTTTAGTTAACAGAATCTCAAACTTTATTATTCAACAAATTACAGCAGCTTCCGTTTTTCCTTACAATAAATTCCAGGGTCTCCAATTTATGTACCATAAACTTCACTGCTTTTCCACAATTTGAATCAATAATATTCGGAATCGTAAAATCTGTATTTACTATTCCACTAAGTTCAAATTCTTTTACTATTAGTACCCAGGCTCAAATACCACCGATTATTCCTTATACTTTCGAATATTTGTAAAACACTTTTAATTGCAAAATTAAAACTGACTATCTGATATTTTTGTTTGCTTATTTATATCGAAAAATAAATAAATCGAAACTTCTATAATCCACTAGAAATCAATACTACGTAGTCCGTACATCTGAAATAGGCCACACCTGTTTTCATTCATACTTGCATTTGTATTAGCGAACTCAAATTTAATTTATGCAAAATGTATTAGGTAACTCCTTTTAATTCATTAATGTAAACATTTGTATAACAAATTTAATTTACATTAATTTATGCAATACAATTTGCAATACAAGTAAAAGATTGAAAAAGGAGTTAACTTTTAATTAATGAATGAGTAAATAAAATTAACCCATTCTGGACGAAGTTTATTACATTGCCCTCCATTTAGTTTTGTTCGTCCCGAACAATATCAGAGATCGCATTGGTGCTGTTACCTTGGTACGGTGCCAACCTTTGCAGATGTATCACTTTCATCTTGGTACGGGGTCCCTTTTGTATGCGGTAGATGACATCATTAATTCGTTTGATTATTTTATATGGGCCTTCCCAATCTGGCTGCAGCTTGGGTGATCTTCCCTTAGTTCTTCTGGGGTTGTATAGCCATACCAATTCTCCTTCTTGAAAACCGCCACTATTTGGTTTTCATTTTGTCACTGGCTATCTTAATGTGGTCTCGAACCTGCTGATGGATTTTATTCATCTTCTCCCTTAGTTGTCCCACATAATCTGTTTTCGTGGATACCAGACCTCCAGGGATGCCAAACTCGATGTCACTAGGAAGATGTAGTTCTCTTCCGAACATGATATTCGCTGGCGTTTCACTTGTCGTATCGTGCACTGCGCTACGATAGGCCATCAAGAATAACGGAAGATCCTTGTCCCAATTTCTTTGGTTGGCTTCTACTACCTTTGACAAATGTTCTTCCATGGTTCGGTTGAATCGTTCTACCATGCCATCTGACTGCGGGTTCATAGGTGTAGTTCGTGTTTTTCTAATGCCGAGTGTTCTGCACAGCTCTTCCATCAGTTGAGATTCGAAATTCCTTCCCTGGTCGGTATGCAACTCGAGCGGTGTCCCATATCTGCAAACCCATTCATTGACTAATGTTTCCGCGACCGTAACTGCTTCCTGGTTCGGTATTGCATAAGCCTCCGGCCATTTTGTAAAGTAATCAATGACCACCATGATGTATTTGTTACCTTTTGTCGTTTCCGGAAATGGCCCCGCGATGTCTATAGCAATTCTCTCCATTGGGGCACCCACATTGTACTGTTGCATCTCTCCTCGAGTTCTAGTTTTTGGTCCTTTGCTTGCTGCACAAGTATCGCATCGCCGACACCATTGCTCTACGTCTGTTCGATACCTTACCCAATAAAACCTCTCCCTTACTTTGGCTAGGGTTTTATTGACTCCCAGGTGTCCTCCAGAAATACTTCCATGCAGCTTTCCCAGTACCTCTTCCACTCGACTTGACGGCAACACCAGTTGCTCCAACACTTTCTTTCCATCAGCGGACTCCCATTTTCTTTTTAATATCCCGTTGTCCATAAATAGTGAGTCCCATTGCGCCCAGTAACATTTCACCTCCGTACTTAAAGGTGCGACCTCTTTCCACTCTGGTCGCCTTGCCTCGGTTTTCCATTTCAATACTGGAGCCATAGCTGGATCTTCTAGCTGCTCTCTTTTAATTGCCTCAGTACACCAATCGTCAGGAGTTTGGAACCTGATTTGATTCACTTTCATTGCCTCATTTCCCTCAGTTCTGCTACATGACTTGCACTCCTCTATACAGGGTCTTCTAGACAAGGCATCAGCGTTACCATGGATCCTTCCCTTGCGGTGTTCAACTTTGAAGTCGTAGTTCTGCAGGATCTCTATCCATCTTGCTGCTTGTCCTTCAGGAAATTTGAATTGTAATAACCATTTTAGAGCAGCATGGTCCGTGCGAATCAGGAATGGTTGTCCACACAAATACTTGTGGAAATGTTTCACAGCCTTGATGATAGCTAACAGCTCCTTCCTCGTGACACAGTAATTCCGCTCCGGCTTTGACAGAACTTTACTGAAGTATGCCACCACTTTCTCATCGTCTCCAATTTTCTGTGACAAAACAGCTCCAGTTCCTACATTGCTTGCGTCTGTGTCCAGAATGAACATCTTTCCGGATTCTGGATAGGCTAGTATAGGGGTGTTGCATAGTTTTTCTTTTAAACTGCAGAAGGCCTCATTACATTCGGTTGTCCACAGAAACTTGGTATTTGCTTCTGTCAATTTATGTAGACTCTTGGCGATATTTGCAAAATTCTCCACGAATCTTCGATAATAGGTGCATAAGCCAAGGAAACTGCGTAGCTCATGAACATTCTTCGGTACTGGCCAATTTTTCACAGCATCAATCTTCTCGGGATCGGTTCTGACTCCATGTTCTGTAATGATGTGTCCAAGGTACTTCACTTCTTTGTGGAAGAGATTGCACTTTACCGGATTCAACTTCATGTTGGCATTACTTATTCTTCTGAGTACTTCTTCGAGGTTCATTAGATGCTCTTCGAAGTTGCGACCCATTATAATGATGTCATCAAGATAAACTAGGCAGGCCTTCCAGGTTAAACCATGTAACACGCATTCCATTAGACGTTCAAATGTTGCTGGGGCATTGCATAGACCAAACGGCATCACATTGAACTCCCACAACCCATTGCCAGTAGAAAATGCTGTCTTTCGTCGATCTTCTGGATGCATTTCAACTTGCCAGTAGCCACTCTTCAGATCTAATGTGCTGTACCATTTGGCCCCTGATAGTGTATCCAGTGTGTCATCAATTCGTGGCAGTGGATAGCTGTCCTTAATGGTTACCTCATTGAGCTTTCGATAGTCTACACAAAAACGAGCTGACCCATCTTTCTTTCTAACTAGCACCACTGGTGAGCTCCATGGACTCTTAGATGGCCTGATGACTCCATCACTTTTCATTTTGTCCAGCATTCCTTGCACTTCCTCGTGTTTAGCCAGTGGTAGTCTTCTAGGAGGCTGTCTGATAGGATGAGCGTTTCCAGTGTTGATCCTATGTCGCACGATGTTTGTTCTTCCAACATCTTCATCTCCAGTAGAAAAAACGCTGCTCATCTTCGTTAATACCCTCTTGATTTCATTGAATTCGGCTGGATTCATTCTTTACTAAGATCTTGAAGAATTGCTACTAATGCGGGATTGTTTCTCTGCATGAAGACCTTTTGCTCTTCTTCACAGCTGATTATCTCTTTTATGGTGCTGCATTTGGCGATTTCTTCTCCATGATTGATGACCACTCGTTTATTTGAGAAGTTAATCAGTTGCACTGGAACTACTCCCTCTTTTGCTGCAACTAGCGTTCGGCCAATCATAATGTTTCCTCCAAAGTCGTTGTTAGCTGGCTCAATCATCACAGGTGAATTTTGGTCACTTTTATCTAGTAGCTTAGTCCATATGATTTTCTCAGATTTTGCCGGGATCTCAGTTGGTCCATCACTAATAACACGGACCTCAGCATTGTCGTTGGTGGCGTTTAGCACTATTTCTGTGTTTCCATATCTCAGTACGTGGCTTCCCAGATCTAATATAAAATTGTATTCTTTCATGAAGTCAAGCCCAATTATGCAGTCATCTTCTATATCTGCTACAATAAATCGGTGCCTAAATGAATTTCCTCCAAGGTGAACCTCTTGGTCGCTTTCTCCATGAACTAGAACTGTTTCACCCGTAGCTGTTTTTAGGGTGAATCGTCTTGCTGTATCGATCTGACTATCACAAACCACATCTGGACGCACTATCGATCTCGAAGCACCTGTGTCCAAAGTCAACATGCACGATTTGCTTCCAACGGTTGCCTCTAAGACTAGACTACTATTTTCTCTTTTACTTGTGATACCACCAATGTAGGGCATTGTAATTGAGCCAGCTTTCGCCCTCCAAAACTGGCACAATCTAGTTTCCCGAATCCGGAACGCGGCCTCTGTCTTCCGGGTGTGGCTCCCATTTACATTCTCTTCGGATGTGCCCCAACTTCCCACAGTTCCAGCATCTTACTCTGCTAGATCTACTTCGTTGATTTTGTTCAGGTTTATTTTCCAAACTTTTGACACGCATGATCACTTCATCAAGCGCTGCTTTCAGTGGTTCCTCAGCAACTTCCATCTGACGTACTCTATCTGAGCCATACGCTCTTTTTCCGGCTTCCATTTGCAGGGCCAATGCTAAGACTTCCGCAGGTAATTTCTTTCCACTTAGATAAAGCTGATTTCTCATTTGTACATCTCGAAGAGCATTGATAAATGTATCAGCTGCCAGTTCGTCTCGGTGTTCCGCGTTATAGTTTGGATATGACAGATTTACTAATCTCACAATGTCAGCCTCTAGTTCTTGCAAAGTTTCGCTGACTCCTCTTGTTTTCGTGTCTTGAGCTGCATGCGATGGAGAGCTTGCATATGACTTTCCCCATATCTTACCTCTAAGGCCTCCATTATCTTGCTGTACTCACGCTCAGTCGCTGATAGTGTCTGCAAAATTTCAGCAGCAGGTCCCTTCAATGCTAATATAAGCGCGTTTGCTTTTTGCTGGTGATCAACCCCGGTTGTTGCTATCTCAAATTGCATCTTAAATATCTGGTACGATGTAGATCCATCAAATGCGGGTGTTTTCACTCTAGCTGGAGCTGAAGTAGTTGATGGATTGATCATGTTACCTGACTTTACTTGTGCTATTTCTTGGCGGAATTCACTTGAAAGATTGCGTAATTTCTCTTCATGTTCTTCGGTAACTTTCCGCAGCTCCCTTTCCATGTTGTTGATTTTAACCTCCGCACTGGATATACGTGACTCGATTACTTCACGTAGTTTTTGTTGATCTAATTTTTGTTCTGCGGCCAGTTTTTCTTGTCGGGCCATCATATCAGCAAGTTGTTGTTGTTGCTCTACTTTTTGTTCTGCAGCCAGAACTTTTTGTTCTGCTGCCTGTTTCTCTTGTCGAGCCATCAGATTGTTTCCTTGTTTGGCGATCATATCAGCAAGTTGTTGTTGCTGCTGTGCCATCATTTCTTTCATCAACGCCATCATCGGATCAATTGCTGGGGCATTCTGAGCCGGAACTTCTTCCTGCTCTATTTCTATGACGTCTGTGTTTTCACCTGCTTCTTCTAAAACTTTACGCAGCCGGACTGCAAGTTCTGCCTTCGTTCCATGGATCGGAGCATTCCTCTTCCTCAACTCGTCCTTCAGCTGGGTCTGGCTGAGATCACTAATATTAACTGTCCTGACCATTGTTTCAATAATCCCACTTCTGACACCACTGCAACGACTCTTCGTTGGTTCTTTTAGATTATTGGACAAACACGACAGTAAAAGACAGATCTTTAGTTAACAGAATCTCAAACTTTATTATTCAACAAATTACAGCAGCTTCCGTTTTTCCTTACAATAAATTCCAGGGTCTCCAATTTATGTACCATAAACTTCACTGCTTTTCCACAATTTGAATCAATAATATTCGGAATCGTAAAATCTGTATTTACTATTCCACTAAGTTCAAATTCTTTTACTATTAGTACCCAGGCTCAAATACCACCGATTATTCCTTATACTTTCGAATATTTGTAAAACACTTTTAATTGCAAAATTAAAACTGACTATCTGATATTTTTGTTTGCTTATTTATATCGAAAAATAAATAAATCGAAACTTCTATAATCCACTAGAAATCAATACTACGTAGTCCGTACATCTGAAATAGGCCACACCTGTTTTCATTCATACTTGCATTTGTATTAGCGAACTCAAATTTAATTTATGCAAAATGTATTAGGTAACTCCTTTTAATTCATTAATGTAAACATTTGTATAACAAATTTAATTTACATTAATTTATGCAATACAATTTGCAATACAAGTAAAAGATTGAAAAAGGAGTTAACTTTTAATTAATG
>OY856186.1:135343593-135453742 GCA_963693315.1 Diogma glabrata
CTTCCGGACCTCCAAATTTGCTAAATAATTACATGCCCACCAACTTTTATGTCCTTAACATAAAACAAAACAAAAATTCAACTTTGCTCTTACATCAATATAAAATGCTAATATGACTCCACTAGATTTATTACGGCAGTACGCAAGAATATTGAATTATTAGTTACAGGATTTTCATAACGTACCTTTGTTTCAGATAAATCTTTAAATTCAGAGCAACTATTAAAATCTTGTTTTTATTAAACATTCAATGTTCAAAAAACCAAGCTAAAAGGGTAATTAGTAAAGCAATATAAAACCACAACCACAGTCCACACCAATGGTTTTCTTAAACTAAAATTTCAATTTAACATTTTCTCATACCATAACTAATTGCCCGTGTTTTACCTTGTACTCTTCTTACTTCAGTAAAATTAAAAACAAACTTTTAAAAAGCTTTTATGTAAAGATCGATTTTGAATAAATTTTCTCGATTATCTTAATTGTTATTCAACTGTTTTTCAGAAAAAAAATAAATTTATGTAATTTAAATAAATTATTCACCTTCATTTTGTTTTTTTGTATATCTGTAAAACATAAACAGATCTTTTATTTTAGCAAAATAACAACAAAATAAAAGTTCTTAAACAACTGGTTGATCCTTTTCTATTATTATTCAAAAATTAACCTGAAAAAGTTTTTAATTTTATGTTATGGATATTTAATAGAGCTTTTTTCTACCTGTCGGTCTTAAAAACAAAATGAGTTAAATAGGGAGATATTTTTAGTATTGTTTATGTTTTTTAGAAGTTAGGCTTAAATACCGTAATGTTTTGCGTTAATTACAATAAAACATCTAGCTAAATTAAAGGTTATAATTTAGATTTCATCCTTTGGATTTAGATAATATAATACCACGTTTACAGCGATATAGCCAACTAATGGATGTAATTTAATCAGTGCTGTAAACATTTTTTATTTTAAGAGCTTGCAACAAATTTGATATCTTGGGTGTGACAATCGACAAGCTCCTCGCGCTACACCCTGGTTGACGCTAAAAGTCTATTTAAATTTGGTAGCCAAATATTTCATTTCGAACTCTTGGCTGTGATACAAAAAAAATGAACATGAACCAAAATCACAATAACAACGGTACTTTTCAGCATCATAAGACAAAAAATATTGGACCCTCAGTCCGTATTTTGCAATTGAACATTGAAGGCATAAGCAAGTTTCTCCTCTTTTCTCCGTCAAATATTTTTCAACAATCAGAGAAAAAATTTGAGTAATGGTCTAGTTGTCATATTTTTCATTACTTTTTCAAAAGTTTGATAGAGAGCAATTTAAACTAAACTAGCTAAATTAAAATGTGTTTATATCATAAATATTTAAACAGTTAACTCATATTAAATATGACAACCCAGGTAGTACGCAATCGATTCGTAATCGATACGGTGTCGATTACATGTAATCGCCCACTAATTTTTTTGTTACTAGTATAACACGTCTTTAGTTTGTTATCTATCATTCATAAGAGTGCATTAGTGGAAGCGAGATAGACATTGTATCTCTTATAGCGCCACTGCTTATACACACATACGAAAAAGATTGAAACTATTATTAGAACAATATATGATTTAAACAATTGTTTTTTACGACTTTTATTTATATGTCGGTCATTTAATTTAAACAAAGTGAGTTTGCATAATTAAAGTTTATTAATAATATTTAAATTATTCCCAATCTTTTTCAAAATAAAACTAGTTTAAAAGAAAAATCTCCCTAAATAAAACCCAATTCTTCTTTTCTATTCACTATTTTAGGTTAGCTCTTGTTTTTGAGATATTCGCGAAAAACCAATTTTTTCGGTGAACAAAAGGGTTATTCTGGTTTATGGATCGCCTATTTTACAAAACAAACAAATTTAATGTATTAATTAAACACGTACATAGTAAGGATGCTAACAAACATTTTGAGTTTTTTTTTGTAAAAATTCATCAAGGATTCTGGAAGTTATATTCGAAAAAAGTTGAAAAAAATCAAAAATGTATGTTTTTTTTTAAATGTTTCCATATTCAACGCCCTAAATTTTAAACAAACATGATTATAAATTTTTTTAATTTCTTGAAGCGTACAGCTAATTTAATATTCTTTTTTTTTAAGTTAAAAAACACGAATTTTGGTGCAGGTTGCACCAAGTTATTCAGGTTTTCCCAAAAAAAGTAAAAACTAAAAATTTGTTAAACAAAATTTTACCAAGAATAATTTAAATTCTGCAACATAATTGATTTATATATGACGTGTTATACAGATTTTTGAGTCAAAATTGCGAGTTATGGTCAAAAACTGGTCGTAACACAACGTTAAAACGCTAAATGAACATTTTCTCTATTGTACCATCTTGAATGTGTTAAGTTGCAGTTGACATAACTATTCATTCAATTTTATGCCGATATAATGATGGTATGCAATTCTTATATATGGAGTGATTTTTTTAGCAGAATGTATTATGCAAATTCTTCAAATAAAACAAAATGAATTTGGACTATTTTCACACTTGAAACTTCTTGAGACGCCATTTAAATAAATTTATCTTTACACTTTAGTATTTTAAAATAATTCTTAACTGATGTTTGAGAACGACTAAACTTGTAAAATAATATTTACGATGCGGCACAAAAAGAAAAGCAAAAATACACAAACGCTGTTGAAATAAGGAAAACTCAAAACAGCTCGCAGTTTTTATACAAAAATTTGAATAACAACTTATATTTTGTATATGATATATAAATCAATTATGTTGCAGAATTTAAATTATTCTTAGTAAAAAATGTTTTTTTCCAAATTTTTTGTCTTGGTTTTTTTTGAAAAACCCGAATAACTTGGTGCAACCTGAACCAGTATTCAAGTTTTTGAACTTCTGGATTCTGGAATTTACACTCGAAAAAAGTTGAAAAAAAATCAAAAATGTATGTTTTTTAAAACTTTTCCATATTCAACGCCATAAATTTTGAAAAAACAATCATTGTAAAATTTTTTTAATTTCGTGGAGCCTATGACAAATTTAATTCCCTAAATTTACCATAGACTTCACGAAATTAAAAAAATTTACAATGATTGTTTTTTCAAAATTTATGGCGTTGAAAATAAAAAAGATTTAAGAACACACATTTTTGATTTTTTATCAACTTTTTTCGAGTGTAACTTCCAGAATCCTTGATGGATTTTTACAAAACAAAACTCAAAATGTTTGTTAGCATCTTGTCTATGCACTTCTTTTATTAATACTTTGAATTTGTTTGTTTTGTGAAATAGGCGATCCAAAAACAGGAATAACCTTTTTTTCACCGAAATAATTGTTTTTTTGCGAATATCTCAAAAACAAGAGCTAACCTAAAAAATTTAATACGATATTCGTGTTCAGCAGATCAAAATTCACAAGAAAAGTTGGGTTTAAGTCAGGAAGACAAAAAAAAATCAAAATTTGTAGATTAGTGTAATTAAGGGAATTGTAAAATTAAGTACCTATAATGATATATAAAAGTAAATATTTAAATTAATTAAATGTTTATATATGTATTAAAATTAAGAACATTATACATGCAGTTTTTTTAGCTTAACCCCATTTTATTTTTTCAGATTTTTATTTGATATTTAAATGTTTGCTATTAACTGTAGTATTATACTAATTATATCTTTAAGAAATATTTATATATTTTTGTTTAATTATTTTATTCCAGATAATAAAGTTATTAAAATGTATTTTATTTACAAAAATTCCAATTTCTATACCAAAGTGGTTACACGATTTAGGTTTACCAAGACAAACTAAAGACATGTTTGACCAGACAGTTAGACTTCTTGGAGTGGATATTCAAAATAACCTGAAATGGAATAAACATGTGTTCAACCTCGCTAAATATGCAATGCAAAAATTAGAATTCTTGATTCGATGTAAAAAGTATTTCAATCCCGATCAAATTTTGCTAATCTTCAAGTCCTTTATTCGTCCATGTATGGAGTACTGCTGTTATGTTTGGGGAGGTGCTTGTCAGTCAACAATAAAATGTCTAGACTCTGTACAGAGAAAAGCAATGCGGTTGATTGGTAATACCGAACTAACGGACCAGCTTGATTCACTCCAGCACAGAAGAAATGTGGCTGAATTGTCAATCTACTTTTAATATAACTTTAGCGAATTTTCCTCTAAGGAAATTCAAAATATCCTTCCTTCGTGTGCGCAGTATAATCGACAAACAAGAGCTGCCGAGCTATCCCATCCATTTGTTGTACAAATACCTCGTTGTAGAACTGTGTCCTTCCAAAACGACTATTTTAATAGAGTGGCCAAATTATGGAACTCATTGCCTTCCTCTGTATTTCCCGATGAATTTTCAAAAAAAATCACAGTTTCCTAAGACATTCAACTCCATGTTTTTTAATTTATAGAATGTGACTACAAAAACTGCCTTTACAGGGGCTTAAAGAATGAACCAATCCTGATTTTTTTATTCTAAAAATTTGAAGTTTTTGTCGGTTTTATAAAAAAGACGACTTGATAGAAAATTTTGTTTAATTTTCAGTATTAAAAAATCAGAATTGTTTCACTCTTTAAGCCCCTATGAGGGCAGTTTTTGTAGTCACATTCTATAAATTAAAAAACATGGAGTTGAATGTCTTAGGAAACTGTAATTTTTTTTGGGGGTAGATCTTAGGGGGCATATTTTGAGAAAATATTGTTTAAAGTTTAAAAACTATTTTTTGACGCTTTTGGGGAGGGGGTAAACATTTTATTAGTCCATTTTTGAATTCTTCGTTTAATTTTCAATAGAATAAAATGAAACCGATGTTTATTTTATCTACGTAAATGCCTCTTTTTTATAATGAAAGTAGTCACTGAACTTGAAAAATTGAAAAAAAAATCGATTTTTGATGTCAAATAACTCCGAGAAAAAGCGGAGTAGAATTAAAAAATCTCTAAGATTGTTAATTCTCATTGTTTGGGAAATCTTAAAACGAAAAAAAAAAAAATTTCACTTGGACTTGCCCATGTATATATGTATATCAAATCAATAAATTTTGAAACTTCAAATTATAGGTTATATTATAATAAAAATAAAATTAAAATAATTCTAGACATAATACATATTTTCTTATATATACATAACATTAAAAATGTACTTACTGTTGAAATATATTATATTACACACAAGATGGGGTGTGTTAATAGATAAGCTTCTCGCGCTACACCCTGGGTTACGCTAATAGTCTATTTCAATTTGGTAGCCAAATATTTCATTTCGAACTCTTGGCTGTGACACAAAAAAAATGAACATAAACCAGAATCAAAATCACTATAACAACGGTACTTTTCAGCACCATAAGACAAAAAATATTGGGCCCTCAGTCCGTATTTTGCAAATGAACATTGAAAGCATAAGCAAGTCAAAAACTGAACATTTAAAAAGATTATTAAAAGATTTTAACATCAACGTCGTAATTTTGCAAGAAACGCATGCAGCAGATGAAGCGCAACTTACCTCAAGAGGTAACATTGTTGGTTACAAATTAATTAGTGCTATTTACCACCACGCATATGGATCTGCCACGTATGTTCAGTCAGAAATCATGAACTGCACCCATGTACTTACACAGATGGACAACAATATACACCTTATTGTCAACAACAACCTTATTGACAACAATATACACGAAGATTGTAAACGTATACAAGTCTCAAAATACAAGATGACCAGCTGTTACTCTACCATTATTTCACCACCATTATTTCCAACATATGCTGGTGACTTCAATAGCTATCACACCCAGTGGTCCTACTGAAACAACAATTCCAATGGCATACAACTGACTGACTGGGCGGATGGTAACAACATGTTCCTGGTATATGATGCGAAAGGCATGAAAGCCTCTAGATCTGCTAGATGGCGACGTGATTACAATTGATTACGATTTTCCACAAAAAACGGACAGCGTAACCCTATTCCAATACCTAGGGCTGTCTTACAAGGTTTTCCACGCTCTCAACATCGTCCAGTGATTCCTGAGGTAGGAATCCAAATACCACTCGTCAACTCCACTCCTCAGCCTAGATTGAATTTTAACAAAGCTGACTGGGATAAATATAGGTTAGAGTTGAATGCAGTGATTCGCTGGATTCAACCCATTTTTAAAAACTACGATAGGTTCGTTAGAGCCATCATCCCTTCGAGCCATAATTCTTCGTTTAATTTTCAATAGAATAAAATGAAACCGATGTTTATTTTATCTACGTAAGTGCCTCTTTTTTATAATGAAAGTAGTCACTGAACTTGAAAAATTGAAAAAAAAATCGATTTTTGATGTCAAATAACTCCGAGAAAAAGCGGAGTAGAATTAAAAAATCTCTAAGATTGTTAATTCTCATTGTTTGGGAAATCTTAAAACGAAAAAAAAAAAAAATTTCACTTGGACTTGCCCATGTATATATGTATATCAAATCAATAAATTTTGAAACTTCAAATTATAGGTTATATTATAATAAAAATAAAATTAAAATAATTCTAGACATAATACATATTTTCTTATATATACATAACATTAAAAATGTACTTACTGTTGAAATATATTATATTATACACAAGATGGGGTGTGTTAATAGATAAGCTCCTCGCGCTACACCCTGGGTTACGCTAATAGTCTATTTCAATTTGGTAGCCAAATATTCATTTCGAACTCTTGGCTGTGACACAAAAAAATGAACATAAACCAGAATCAAAATCACTATAACAACGGTACTTTTCAGCACCATAAGACAAAAAATATTGGGCCCTCAGTCCGTATTTTGCAAATGAACATTGAAAGCATAAGCAAGTCAAAAACTGAACATTTAAAAAGATTATTAAAAGATTTTAACATCAACGTCGTAATTTTGCAAGAAACGCATGCAGCAGATGAAGCGCAACTTACCTCAAGAGGTAACATTGTTGGTTACAAATTAATTAGTGCTATTTACCACCACGCATATGGATCTGCCACGTATGTTCAGTCAGAAATCATGAACTGCACCCATGTACTTACACAGATGGACAACAATATACACCTTATTGTCAACAACAACCTTATTGACAACAATATACACGAAGATTGTAAACGTATACAAGTCTCAAAATACAAGATGACCAGCTGTTACTCTACCATTATTTCACCACCATTATTTCCAACATATGCTGGTGACTTCAATAGCTATCACACCCAGTGGTCCTACTGAAACAACAATTCCAATGGCATACAACTGACTGACTGGGCGGATGGTAACAACATGTTCCTGGTATATGATGCGAAAGGCATGAAAGCCTCTAGATCTGCTAGATGGCGACGTGATTACAATCCCGACCTCTGATTTTCCACAAAAAACGGACAGCGTAACCCTATTCCAATACCTAGGGCTGTCTTACAAGGTTTTCCACGCTCTCAACATCGTCCAGTGATTCTTGAGGTAGGAATCCAAATACCACTCGTCAACTCCACTCCTCAGCCTAGATTGAATTTTAACAAAGCTGACTGGGATAAATATAGGTTAGAGTTGAATGCAGTGATTCGCTGGATTCAACCCATTTTTAAAAACTACGATAGGTTCGTTAGAGCCATCATCCCTACTGCTAAGAAATGCATCCCAAGAGGCTTCCGTGAAGAATGCATTCCTGGCTGGAGTAGAGAGAGCGATAAATTGTATGAGGAGTATCTTAGTAGTGGTAAGGCAGACGTGGCTGATGACTTAATTTACTCACTGGACGCCGCGAGAAAGCTAAAGTGGATTAGCACTGTTGAAAACATAGATGTTTCCCATTCAAGCAGGGAAGCCTGGAGTCTCCTTCGGAAGCTGGATGGCACAAACTCAATTGCTCGTACTAACAATGAAATAAATCCAGAGGACAGTGCGATTCAAATTGTAAACATGTCTCGTTCTTCTAATAATCGCCTTCACAAAAGAACAATTAAACGTAAACTAAGAGAAATGAAGCGCAATTGCTCGTCTCCATCGAAGTAAGCGAACTCTTTTAATAGCGAAGAACGAGATTCAGCTCTGTCCCAAACAAAAAACGGAAAAGCAGCTGGGTACGATGGTATTTTTCCAGAATTTTTTAGAAATGCTGAAAAAAATGTAAAATAAGGGCTAACTAAATTGTTCTCGAATATCCTAGAAAGCGGTAATTTTCCAAAACATTTTAAGACTACAAAAGTGATAGCGATACTTAAGCCAGGTAAACGATCTAATGAACTAGGAAGCTATCGCCCAATTGCCCTTTTGAGCACCTGCTACAAATTGTTAGAACGGCTCAAGTACAAGCGTATCGCTCCCATACTGCATGACCAAATCCCAGTCGAAAAGCTGGTTTCCATCCCAATCGCAGTTGCACTGACCAACTGCTCGTTTTAACATCGTACATCGAAGCTGGGGTATCAAAAACAACTAAAAACAGGCGCAGTATTCATCGATCTCACTGCACCATATGACAGGGTCTGGCGAATTGTGATTATATATAAGATATTCAATGCAATGCCTTGTACCACCATCTCGCGTTTAATTAACAACATGCTGAGTATTCGTGTATTCAAAGTCCATCTAAATAATTCCTGTGGTAGGTCAAAAATGCTCAACAATGGTTTGCCTCAGGGTTCCGTTCTGTCGCCATTACTTTTTAATTTGTTCATTCATGACATTCCTGACACAACATCAAAGAAATTTGGTTACGCTGATGATTGGACCCTGGCCACTCAAAACAAAGACATGGGTGTCTTGGAAGATTTGCTCTCAACTGACCTGGCGATAATGAATGACTATTTTCGAACGAGGAGTTTATTTCCTAATCTAAGTAAAACCGAGAGTTCTTGTTTCCACTTAAACAACAAACTGGCAAAACACGAACTATCAGTGTTATTAAACAGCACTGCTATTAAATACAATCAATTACTCTCGATAGAACTCTTTCTTTTAAACTCGACCTAGAAAATACGCCAAAAAAATTTAAAACGAGAAACAATATAATGCACAAACTGGCAGGCTCGACATGGAGTGCTACTTCAGCTACACTCCGCACAACTGCTCTAAGTCTGGTTTACTCAGTGGCTGAGTACGGCGCACCAGTCTGGTTGAATAGCACACATACTCAAAAAGTTGAATGCCAGCTGCATGCCGTGATGCGTACTATAAGTGGTACTATCAAGTCCACTCGTTTACCTTGGCTCCCTGTATTAAGAAATATTGCTCCACCTGCACTCAGATGCTCACATGCGCTCATGCGTGAACATAAAAAGACAACCAACAACATCACGTTACATTTGCACGAATATTACGACGACCATACTCGTTGTCGATTGAAGTCAAGAAAGCCTTCACATAAAACTGCCAGCAATCTGCGTGCAACTGATTTTAATATCTTGGATGCCTGAGACACCTCCTGGCATCATTACAACACAACTGGCCTTTCTATTACTAACCCGACTTCTACCCAACTGGTTTCGATTTGCCACGTCATAATTGGACTACACTAAACCGAATAAGAACGAATCATGGACGTTGTGCTGATTGTTTCTACAAGTGAGGAATTTCAGACTCCCCTCAATGTGACTGCTGCGCTCCACAACAAACCATAAAACACATTGCAACTGTGAGTCCAATTCGATGATACAACGGCGACATCGCAGACATCCATTTGGCAACTCCCGATGTAGTAGCATGGATAGACTCACTCGATGTAAACATCTAATGTTCAAATGTACTGCCCAATATTACTAATTTCTATATCCATTTATTTATATCACGCTTGGATCTTAACAACGGTTGTAAGTTGCAATCACCTTGGCCAAGCTCTGGTCTATGTATGACCTGATGGAGATGAGCGGCTGAATTTGAAGGATAGGAGAGTGGGACGGGATAACATCATAGGGTGAGTCATATCTGATTTTTTATTTTTATTTTATGCATGAATGGTTATGGTGAAGTATGTAGGTGTGCGAATGTGTGTGTACGGATGTGTGGATGGGGATGTTTATGAGCGGGTGCATGAGGTGCATGTGCGTATGAGTCAGACGAGAATGTGTTAGATTAAATGAGTTTCTTTTCACACAACACTGATGTCTACGGCTATCACAAGTAGCCAGGATTACCTCTAATTTTTTTATTTTAGAAGACAAACCTGTATTTTTTGTTTATTCGAACACATCAGGCCAAGGTCCATCGTTATTTGTGGATTCTGATGTTACATTTTAATTTAATTTAAACAAAGGTAATAATAATTGATGTTAGGATTGTTGACTCTGCGCAGACGCAATAACATCAAACCAACACATGCCATGAACATACTTTAATTCGTAATATATCCTGGGCGTGGTGTTATAAAGGGAAATAATATTGGAATTCTGTTTTCTGGTTATTTTGTTTCAAACCTGCAATTGGACCTATTATATAAATATATTGCTTCCTACTGAGAAAGCGTTAAAGGTTATCAATTTATAGTAAAACAAACAAAATGTTATTTTTTTTTGCTAGTTCTGTTTCTGCATTCCAAATTTTGAATGCGCGGGATTTTTACTACTAAAAAAACTTACAAAACTTGTTACCATTTGGTCTATGAAATTATGTATGGATGTAACCGATTACCACAATAATCGAATAAATAATTCAATCAGTAACAGGACCTTTTCAAATTATGTTACCGGTAAGTTGGTGTAAAATTATTTTGAAATGTTGAACTTAGGGGCATGGATTTAGGTACGGGTGATTGTGTGCATGTGTGTGTAAGTGTGTGCGTGTGTGTATGCGGGTGAGGGTGCGCGGGTGTATGAGGAGTGAAAGTGTGAAATAGGGTGTTGATGTAGAGGGTTGGACGTGGTGATCGTGGTTCTTTTCGCGTATGAAGGTCGCCAGAGTCTCAAGCCTTCACTTGCTTATTTTCTCCTATCTGTTCTTATCATGCTTCACGCGTACTATTGTTTATTTGTGCTGAAGTAGCAGGATTTCTTTCTCGATCCCATAGATTGCAACTAGTCTGGGGCTATAAATAAATCTCGCTAGGTACGCGACCTGCTATGCCACTTCGTTGTCATTCAACGAAGCGGCGCTTCATTACAAACATGAATACACATTAAACATTGTATGATTTTTCTATTTATTGATAGTTTTCATGAATACACATTTTTTCATTGTATGATTTTACTATTTATTGATAGTTTTCAATGTAACGAATTTCGAGGGTATGATTTTTCGATTTTATTTATTTAGCGTATGGTTTTTTTTGTGACATCGAAAATCATAACACCGAAAATTCACACTGTCGAAGAGTTTTTGCACCGAAAGTTTTTCGATGTGTTGGAAATATCATGTATCATCGAAAAATCAGATGATCAAACTTTATAAGATCGAATAAAAAGTCTTATTATCGAAATATCATTACATCGAAAATATTCGATAAAATGAATAAATCGTTATATCGAAAAATTATTCGGTCGAAAAATAGCGTATGCCTTACTCAATGCTAGGAATATTGTAAATTTAAATGATATCCGTAGTATATTTTAATTAATATTATATTGTTACACATTCATTTAAATTTTTTTATTGCTAATTTTTCAATTGCCGAGAAAATGGCATATTAAAATTAAAGTATGTGTTTTGGAAATATTTCGCTTCTATATGAATTGTTTCCAAAAACCATACTTAAATTTTAATATGCCATTTCCTCGGAAATCGAAAATTAAGTAATAAACAAACTTAATGAATGTATATAAATAAATCAATCAAATCAAATAATAAAAATCAATATAATAATTAATTAAGCTGCAGTATTGCTATATGATATTTGAATTTACAATATTCCTAGCATTGAGTAGGACATACCTTATAAATCGATTGAATGATTTTTTTTTCGATGCAATGAATTATTTATTATATCGAATATTTTCGATGTTATGATATTTCGATAATATGATTTTGTATTCGATCTTATGAACTTCGATCAAACGATTTTTCGAGTTTATGTCAAATAAATTTTCTATTGAATGATCTTCGTTGATGTGATGTAATGACTTTTCAATGAAATAAATTATTGATGATATTATATTTAAGGTTTTAAGGTTTTTCAATTTTTGTGTCAATTTTTAAAATATTTGTATTTAATTTTTGTTTAGCTTGAGAATGGCAATGTGCCGAAATATTGTTTTTTATTAATTTAATAATAATAAAAAAATAATGTAAAAGACTGATTAGTGTAAAAAATAAAATAAATATTATAATCGAACAGTCTAAAAAATTTTCAAAAAATTATATTTCGATTTAATGATTTCTTAATTTCAAACTATTCGATGATAAAATTCGATGGTATGGGCTTTCGGTCTACTGATTATCGGTTCTATAACTCGACTCGATGATTTGATTTTTCGATACTATGATGCGGACTCATATTTTTCGATGTAACGAATTTCGAGGGTATGATTTTTCGATAATATGGCACGATTCGTGTTTATCGACCTCATACTTAGAATATAAGTATAATAGTAAAAAATTAAATATGACTATGTTTTATGAAAAATTTTAAAGTTTTAGTTTGAGGTTGAGTTGAGGCTGTGTTCTAAAAATTCAAACTAATGGTTTTTTTTAAATGAAATTAAACATGTTTTGTGCTAATTATAATAAATTATAAATTAACATTTCTAAATATCCGAAGATACCATGCCACCTAGGATTAGGATTTAAACTTATTTAATTTCCCTGAGGAATATATGAAAGGATGAAAGGGAAAAGGATAAATTTAAAATGAAATGGCAAGGGAAGGACTCACCCGATGTCAACGGTTTTATATACGTTGGAAAAGGTATTCGACTGGCCAATAGACAAAAATTCACAGTCAAATTTTTGCAAGCCGTCATCTGGACGACCGGCGGATCGGTTTCATACTTGGTGAAGTAAAAATACGCGTTTTTAGAAACATGTGTTAAATTTGAGAACAGGAAGGTCCGAAAGTTTTCTGGAAATACAAACTTAGGGTGAATTTGAAATAACAAGATAACGGCTCACTCGAAATCAATTATTTTATGTGTATTGGAAAGGCTATATGGTTGATCTGAAAAATACACAGTAAAACTTTTGCCTACACTTTAACTAATATAAAATTTTAATTTAAGAAATAAAGTTTTTAAAGATGGCGCTGACGAGTAAAGAGTTTGTTGTTGTTCGATAGATATTAGTTTTTAAAAATCCGTATTTCAAATATTTTAGTTTTAAAAATACAATTTTTGATTTGGGATTTTTAAAATTTTATTGTGTATTTTTGCGATTCAACTCAATTATCCTCGTCCAGAACGCGAATGTTATCTACTATACTTATACATAATTTTCCTTATTTATTATAATTCTAAATCGTACTTATGTCGAAATTCAAACTAGTATATTAAGAAACTAGTTTCATAATCGACGATTTTATCGCACGCAATCTGTTTAGAAAACGACCCGCGCAGCGGGGAGTTTTCTAAAGGATAAGTGCGATAAAACGTCTTATGAAACGAGTTTTTTATACTATTTTTTCTATTTTGTATTTTTTGTCTTGAAATTTTAAAAAATATTTTTTATGTTTTAATGTTTTAAAGAAAATTTCTAAAAATATCAATTCAAAATAGTAAGCTCTGCGTTTCATCATATTTCTATATATTTTTTTGTTGCAAAACTAGCTTTCATAAAATGTGTATTTTATTAAAATATAGTCAATTTGATATTTTGTTATTATTACTAATTATTTTAATTAATTAAAATATTTAACACTAATTTAGATTATTTTTAAATAATAAGATTAATTAATCTAAGAATAAGAATAATTTTATTTATATAATTATTCGTTTTAACTTTCACTGACGTTTGTATGACCAATGTGACCAACCTTGAAAAACAAAACTTTGCGTATCTTAATGAAGGCCATTTCGATACGCATTTGGGTATCGAAATGACTTTATTTTAGACGCAAAATAGAAAAAAATATATTTCAATACTATTTTTGTGCTTCATGAAAATTTTAATTGCTCCATATAGACAAAAATTTTAACTAAGAAAACCCCTATCCCCCTCCTATCCCCCGCCCCCCCCCCCCCCCAAATGGACCTGTCAGATCTAAATATCAGCCCAAAATAAAAAAAATTGATAATAATAATAAAATTGTGTGGCTATATTTGAAAAATTTTCTAATTTTTGGCGTTCCATTGGTGATCTACTCAAAGGCTGCTTTGAGCAGCTATTTTGTTCCAAAGGAACGCATATATTATAGCAATATCATTGCATATTATGCATTTTCATTATGAATCCTCAATTAAATGAACTAAGTTGCACCGACTTAACACAAAAGTGGGGGAAAATCGGCCGTAAACGGGCATCGGATTATAGTGGAGTAGAGATTAAAAACCTGTGCCATATCAACAAAAAGATTAACTCACATCCGGAAGAAGTTGTCACGAATCAAATAAAACAAATAACTTTGGAAGAGTTGGTAGAAGTTATTTTTTTATTTTTTATTATTTTTGTTTCAGTTTCATGGGCTTATGTTTTAACATTGGACCTACCATGAATTCAACCAAAGTGCCAGCTTCGCCGATCAAACTTGTGAACGGCGCAAACGGAGTTTGCTTTCCATATACTAACATGAGAAATACGACGTTTTTATTCAAAAAATATAGCTGCTATAATTTTTTTTTCAATTTCTGATAGCAGTATTTTGTAGAGAATTAAACAAAAAAGGTTCAAATGACCGAATCCATGAACTTATTAGTGCGTAATTGATAGCGTATCTGCAAATGGATTCGTGCATGGCACTGATAAGAAATGTTCGAATCCATCCGAAACACGTAAAGGAGAAATGGAGTTTTTTGAAGTTATACTTCTTTGCGCTCGTTGTAAATATTTTGATGGGGTGTTAATCGAGAAACCGCGTCACGCTTATTGAAGTTATATTTTAACCTTTATGCTGTATGGTAATAAAGACGAAATTAGTAAATCAACCTTATGCTGTATGGTAATAAAGCCGAAATTACTAAATCAATCATATTCTATAATAATAAAACATTATTCGCTTAGTTATCTTTGATCAATTTTTTTTTCTCTTTTCGGAATAACTATTAAAATGAATAGTTAATGTATAATGTGACAAACAAATATGTACATTTATATGATAATTATGTTAAATTATTTTTTAACAAATACATATTTCTAATTTACAACAAATATGTTCTTATGGTTTGCAATTATATAAAATATGTACATATTTCTATGCTTAGCACCAATACGATACATATAAGCATTGCTTATATATGGTTAAACAAACCTGCTTGAATAGCAGAACTGCCATCACATGTTCTAACAATTGGAAATTTACGTTTCTTTTCCTCTTCTGAGAAACATTGATGAACCAAGAATTTGCATTGGAATCTTAGTACCGAAGAAAAAGACTATGAACAATATCAAAGCTACAGGTTTAAAGTGTTTTACTTATTGAGTGAAATATGCTTCTCCATTGCTTTCAAAACTATTATTGTTATTGCAAGGGGTCTATAAAATATATGCAAATATGTTAACAAATGTTGTGATTTGACTGTTTTAATAATATAATAATATATAATTCTGAGTTTACAAATGAAATTAGTCTTATTATTATTTTTTGCCAATTTCCGTTTTAAGTTGTGGGAAGGAATGTCAAAATAAGATGATGACCATAAAGCGATAAAACTCATTAAACGAAAATATTCACTAAAAATGGTGGTATTCTTTAACCGGCCGACGTATGCATCAATGTAGTAGAGTATTGTAGACAATCGATAAAATATATTTGCAAATTGCAATACGACCCTCTTCAGAACAGAAAAATTTCTGGATTGATAAATGATTATAAGTCTACATGAAATAGGACGCTAAACCAATAGCAATGAACCAGTGTACCTATTTTGTATGACGAGTACGGTGGTTTCGGAGTAAGTAATTGACAGATGTGACATCCAATAAACAAATATATTTACGCTCACCTAATTGTTCGTGACACATTGAATTATTTGAATTAAATCTTTGGAATAAAATTTTAACTTTTTTCTAACCTTAATCTTTTGCCATCTACATTTATAAAAATTATTTAATTATTATTTGTCTGTCAATGTGTTTTAATTTTAACATACATTTAATATTTAAATTTATCTATAGCCTTAGAGACATTTACTTAATGGCTTTTTCTGACTGTAAAATGATACTATTACATTTTTTTCAAACTTTTTATATATTACTAATAAAATAAGTTAAATTAAATGACATTAAAAAAAACTATAGGAGAGTTTACTCAAAAAATAAAACAGTTTTCAACCACTTTATCTGGGAAGCACGGGCATCGCCGTGCGGGTACCTTCTAGTAATTAATAATTATTCGTTTTTTGAATAATATTTTTTTATATTTATTTAATATTTTTTTTTGAATAATATTTTTTTGAATAATATTTTTTTTTTGTGGATAATATTTTTTTTTTATATTTTTGACTAAGAAAACTAAGAAAAACGACGTTCTTATACTTTTTGAATAATAATTTTTTTTTTGAATAATATTTTTTTTTTGAACAATATTTTTTTTTTTGAATAATATTATTGTTTTTTTTTAGTTATTATTTTTTTAATGTATCCTATCTGTCTGTCTGTGTGCGTGTGTGCGAGCGAATGACCAAAGAAGTATAACTTCCACCGTCTGGTCCGACGCAGACCCTACTTTTTTTCATATTAGTTTCAAGCCATATCTTCCAATTGGAAAAATTCAAACTATTTCCTTACTTGAGTTTATTTCTCACAAACATCCCCTAAAATGTAAAATGTTTCATAATGTTGTGCAATATGTATATTATTGTCATAAAATAATTGATCAAGTTTCATCTATAGATTTCACATTGATGGGTGACTCGTGACTTGGTATGTTGACTGTAATAGAAATATTCTCATCCATACGAATTTAGATATATTCTCATCCATATGTATAAACATTTTCTTAATAAGAATTCTTATGACGTGTATATAGCGTGTCTACCAATGGATTCGAACATGGCACTGATGAGGAAAGTTCGAATCCATCCGTGAAGGAGAAATGGAGTTTTTCTCCTCGAAATTTCTAACCAAACCTTTGAATTGAAAAGATTCAATTATTTTCTTACTTGAGTTTAATTGGTCATAAAAAGCTTTTAAAACCAAGGTCCTATAACAACATGCGTTTTAAGGTATTGACGGACGCAAATCTTTTTCTTTTGTTTCTATATTTTTTGTTAAAGAATGGATAAATAAACAATAAATCCACAATACTATCACATACGAAATAAGACACAGCTCAATATTTCATATGTTAGAGAAAATAAAAATAAAATAAGAGATAAAAAGCAAATTTGCTTTTAAAATTTGCAGCAACAAAATTATTGGGGTTGCTAATATTTCAGCTAGTGGCATATTCCTTGATCATGTAACAAACTGTCTTCCTCAATGATAAAATATATGCCCCTGCCCATATATATTGAGTTATATAAAGAATCGTTTGTTCGAGCAGGCAATAGTTATAAAGTAAACCGTTAACTGAATACAGTTCATCCACCAGCACCCTTAAGATATCACAATTCACATTGGCAAGTGATATCTCACTGCTATTTCCAGTAATATGTGATACCTCATGTTAACTCGTATGCCAATAGCAGGGACTGGAGTATACGGGGTTGTCACACCCATAGACCATAAAAAATTACAAATAAATAAAAACTGACCCTTCCATGCGAGGAGTATATAGTATTTAGAAGTTGCAATTTAGTACTTATATTTAGTTTTTAGATACAATGATAGATAAATGTTGATTTTTTTTAATTTGAAATAATAATATGTATTTATATTTAGTATTTATATATAGTTTTTTTTTATATAGTATTTTTTTATATAGTATTTATATGGTTTTTATATATAGTATTTAGAATGATAGATTAAAGTTAAGTTTGTTTCAATACAGTCTTATTTTTTGAACTTTTATATAGTTTGTAATACCTAATTTCATTGCTACCGGTTTATTTTTAGCTGCTCCTAATTCTGAACTGGCAAAAATTAAAAATAGTACCCGTTCTTCAATTTTGGTTTCGGAATTAACAAGGAATATCGCTGAGACGCCTATATCTGAAGAGTTTGATGAATTCTATAAAATGCTTTTGTCTCATACCGAGTTAACAAAATTTGAAACGTTGATTCCAAAAAATATGGGCCAAAATTGTAACGAATTCTATACTCATAAATTAAAAACATCAATAGATGAGGCTACCGCGATTAGCAAAAATACAGTTTCTCAAACCAGTTTGCAGTGGTTACTAGAAAGAAAACTAAGAATAACTGGCAGTATTTCATACAATATGTATACATACATTAAAAACCGAAATCCTAATCGGCAGAAAAAAATAAAATCAATTTTTCCAAGTAACTTTAAGGGTAATAGAGCGACACAATATGGCCAGTATGCCGAAAAATTAGCCAACATTTCTTATTCAAAAAGATATCTTTTTTTCTCATGTTGGTTGATAATTTCACCCTCCCTGCTTTACGTGGCATTTAGTCCAGATGGTATTGCCTACAATGGTGATGAATGGAAATTGGTAGAAATAAAATCACCAGTTGAAGGCCAATTTACTAGCGCATCTGGGCTTTTATCTAATCTTAGGTATTTAACATTCAACAACGATAACTCGACATTTTCTTTAAATGAAAAACATCAGTATTATGGCCAAGCTCAGCTGGGGCTAGCTATAACAAATTTAAAAAACTGTGATTTTGTAATTTACAGTCCATTTTCAAACACATTTGAAATAATTTGTAAAACTTTAACTTGATTTATATAGAATCCTTGAATTCCCTCAATTTATATATATTTGTCTGTAAATTTCGAATGTATCTGGTAAAGAATTGGGCTACGGCATGTTTGCCATCTTCCTATCAATAAGCAAATAAATAAATAAATATATGTTCATGAAACGAAATCTTAAAAATTTTGTACTTACAAAAATATGATTTTCAATTGAATTTATCATCATCTAAAATTGGTGAACTTAAATTACACATAGCTGATACTACAACTATTATGTCATCCAAGTATGGTAGAATAGAGGCGGAAATCTTTTCAGACATCATTTTAAAAATTTTTAACCGGGCTATTCGTCTCTCCACATGAACTCGAGCAGACGCAATAAGACGATCCCGTTCAATAGACTCTTTGGTTCTCTTCATATTTATGAAACTGGGTCGAATCATTTCCACACCGGCTTCTGCAAGTTCGTAACCGATCATAAAACCTTTATCCACCATAAAGGCATCCCTCGGTTCTAATATTTTTATCAGGTTGGTTAAATTAAAAATGGCTTAATCAGATGTTCGCCCAACTACAGCAGTACTAATATAATTGATAAGACCCGATAGTGAAATTCCAACTAAAACTTTGATCGTGTGTGTACCTTTATAATGAGAATATGTGCATGTTCTGCAACTTAAACATCGAAATGTTATTGTTTTTATTTCAGTGCAATCTAATACTGGTATTGTATTAGGAAACTGTTCGAAACATTTTGGCAAATTTTTTAGGTTTTCCTCTCGAGACTGCCAAAATATGCAACATTTTAAAATTTTTGCTAAGAGGCACACAATCGGTAAAATAATTTTTAGCACATCTTGAGAAGATATTAAATAGTATAGCGGTTTGTATATTGTTCATATTCATCTTTATGCGACACATTGTCAATATTATACGGTTTTTTAGAGACAACCCAATATTATAGGGCTCTTCCGACCTTATTAATAAACAGCACTTATGTAACCGTTCTAACAAAGTTAGAGTTGGAATTCCAGTCATGGAATTTAATTTTTCATCAGTATCAAAAAGGAATGGTAGATTATGAAGTTTTGCTGGTTCACCATTAACTTGCACAGATACGTCGCGCTTGTGTATGTTGAATTGAGTACCTATGCAGACTTGGTGTATGGGTGGCACAACTTCATCTTCCTTGCTGTTAGTGCGATAAATATTTCCAACGCCATCTTCTGTTCTACTGGACGTATCAGTTGATAAACTAGAAAATAAGATATAAGTACATACATACAAGATTTACAATTATACATTAAGTAAGTTTCAAAAGTGTAGTACATAATTGTTAATCATATTTAACCTTTTTCTTTGTTTTTTGTTTCCTCTTCATTATGCTCGATTGTGGTAAATTTTCTGAAGGAAAAGCATTTGATTTGATGTAAGTAATGCCCTTTTTCTTATATTCGCCAGTGGTAATGGAATTAGAATCTGTTCTTGCTTAAAATGCTTGCTACAGATCCAAAAGTTTTTGGGAATCTTTTTTCCCATCCTTAGAACATGTTTCCATTCCTTTAATACTATTTTATTTAGCATGACCTTACGGGGAATATGATGCATGGACACGCCGTCAACATCGTATGTTTTGCAGTGTGGTACGCCACAAAAGCGTTTCGTTGTTCTACGATTATTTTCCATTTTTCTATTTAAAATTATAAAATTGCGATAAAATTATAATTGATAATAGTGTTGCAACTTATATTTGAATAAATAAATACACCAATTGTTGCACAAATTTTAAAAATATTAAATTTAATGTGGTTTAAATATTTTTTTGAGTAAAAGTATATGGTATTTGACATATGTTTACAATTTGATGTGGCTAATTAGTTTAACATAAAATCCGCTAGAGCACATGGTGCATGTCGTCAATAGTTGAATAATCGAAATATTGTGAGTTAGAAATTAATAATTTTTCTCTTTGCCTCTAGGCGGCGCGTTAAACCTGGGTTTACTTCAAAGCTCATATCTCAAAAATCGTTCTTTTTTTTTGTTTTTTCACAAATTTTAAAGTAAATACATGTAGCTATGAAATTATGAATTTTTAATATATTGACTAATTTGAATCTTCTACAAATTAAATATTCTACTCTGAATTAAATATATTGACCGCTTACTCTCCTTCATCTACAACAATGTTATGGGAAAAATATAGATTGCATATGTTTGAAGATTATACCTGTTGAATATGGATAATGATTGAAGATCTGTACTTAGTAATCGAGAAATTAGTTCTCAATCAACTATTGAATGCCACCGCCGAATCGATCTGCTGCCGATGCTTAGTTCAATGTAGAATTTCGTCGTTAATATAAATTTAAAACTGATTATTCGCTTTAATATAAAATATAAATACAATACGGCTGATTAGCATTTCAATTTAAAAGATCACAATTTTCAATTCGATTGGCGTTTGGAATCACCATCAACAAAGCTCAGGCTCAATCATTAAAAGTGTGCGGTTTACATGTATATCGGATTACTTCTCACATAGCCAATTTTATGTTGGGTATTCTATAGAGGCGGAAAACTACCTACAATCTCTATATCGGAGCCAACAATTTTTTTTTTTATTAATTAGTTAGACATGTTAAACACACTAAATATGAAATTTTCATTATTCAGACTCTTTGAATATCCGAAGATACCATGTCAACTAGAAAGGAAGGAGATGGGAAAAATGAAAGAGATGGGAATAACTATACTAATTTTTTTCTACCGGCCGATCTCAAAATTTATTTAATTGAAACAATATTTTCCATTCTCTCGCACCTTTTCAGCCAAAGGAAAACATTGTTTTAAACTATACTAACTTTAAATGGCGATTGACATTTTCTTTAAATGTCTTAGGGGCAAATTCATCGGGAAATACGGAGGCAGGCATTGAGTTCCATAATTTGGCCACTCTATTAAAGTAATCGTTCTGGAAAGACATACTTCTACATCGAGATATTTTGACAGCAAATGGGTGGGATGACTCTGAAGTTCTTGTTCGTCGATTGTACTGCGCACTTGATGGAAGGATATTTTGTATTTCATTTGAAGAGAATTCGCTAAAGTTATATTTATAGTAATGGAACAACAACAAATATTGTATACCCAGAAGCATCGTGAAATTAAACATACTAGAAATACTCTTTTCCTTGTTTTTTTATTTATTTAAGGAGACAGAGCCACAGAAACTTTTGTATATATTTACAAGAAAATTGTATTAATTTACTTTATTTTAATTGCAATTATTTATAATTGATTAGTTTGGATATCAGAAAAACATCAATAGAATACAAAGGACGAGATGGGCCACAGCGGTCATATTTTATTGATTTGTAATTTTTTTAAGTGAAAACTTCTTTAGGCGCGTTGTGCAATTATGTATGGGGAAAAAATTATATATTCGAGTTATCATGTTCACGCATCACGTATATATTTTTAAACATAAAATACCTCTATCCGTTTTTAATGTTTCAAATTGTAATATGGATATCGCGGTCGACTGAGGTTCTATAGGTCGAAGTTCAATACCTGGAGTGGTACATTTTTTATTGTTTTTTTTTTAATTTTTATTAAATGCTATTAAAATTATTGTTTTTTATTCATAAATTCATAAAAATTTATTTTTACGAATTTTAAAATGATCGATAATGCAGTTTTTTGAATTTATTGCTACTGTGTTTTTAAATTATTATGATTTCGATATTAACAAGAAAATTAATTATTTTGTTGGCAGGCAGTGCTAAAAATAATAAAATATTGGTTTTCCCGTCATTATTTTCCATAAATATAATAAGGAAAATAAAAACTACTATTTGAGTATGTTTCTATTTCAATATGAGTTGACATCTTTATCACAAAAGATGGATTTAAACACAGGGGCGTTGTGCGATTTTGCATGGGAAAATTTTATATATTTAAGTCATCTAGCATAATTAGAGTCATCAAGCATTCGAGTCATCATACTAAATAAATATTGAATCTATATTCTATATATATAAAATTGAAAGCATGTCTGTTTGTCCTTTATGCATTAATACACCATTCATCCGATCATCATGGAAATTTGGGAAGTTGTTGTATACACTAGCCCAAAGGTAATTGGCAAATTTTATATTTTTAAAAAGTGCACCTTAGGTCCCTTATAATTGTTTTAAGGGATTTTGCCTAAATGTTGATAATTATTTAATTTGGTTTTTATTTTAATATCGTTTTATGCAGTTAGTTTGCTGTGATCAATGTTTTTTTTGTTGTAAGTATAATCTGAAACAATTAAATTTATATATCAAAATTATATGTATTGGAATTTAACACATCATGACGTTACAAATTTTATCATCTACACTAAATATGTCGTTGGTTTGCAATGGTATGTAATAAATGTTTCTAAAATTAAGTATTTATGCTTATGTATGATTAAACATGGATGGCAATCATGAAGAATAAACTAATTAAAAATAAGTATTAATAAAATAAGTATAAGTATAGTAATTTGCAAACGGTAACAATGCATTAATACCAATGAATTTCTTTCTAAGCTTTCCGCAGGAAGATTTGTAAAATTTAAAATTGTTGATCTCTGGGTGTGACAACCCCGCGTACTTAGGTCCCTGCTATTGGCATATGAGTTAACTTGAGATATCGTATAACAATGGAAATAGCAGTGAGATATCACTAGCCAAAGTGATATCTTTGGGTTGCTTGCGGATGAAGTTTTTTCAATCAACGATATCATCCCTTAGTCTTAATTATGGAATATTTTTTGATGATGACACGCTATTTTTTTAAAATAAAATGTGTTTGGTAGTAGAAATTACAATGTGTATCACAACCAGAGTTGGTTTATTTTAAACACTTTTGTTTTAAACACTGTTTAAAACAGTGTTTAAAACAAAATTTTTTAAAAAAAAAAAAACAATATTTTAAACAAAAAGTGTTTTTTTTAAATATTTCAATGTTACTTATTTGCTTTCTAATAGAACTGTTGTATTCTGTCGTGTTTTACCGTTTTTAATACATTTCCACCATAAACTTCATCAAAATTTTTAAACCTTTTAAAAGCTTTAAGCTATTATATGTTTCTTTAGTCAAATGCGTTCTAATGCGTGTTGATGAACGCAAATCTTTGCAATTTTTGTTTCTTTATATATTTTTCAAGAAGAAATAACTAAACAGTAAGTCCTATCACATATAAAATACGACATTGCTACCTCAATACTAGCCAAAATATTTGTACAGAAGTGCATCTGTTATTCGATTACCGACAGAGGTTCAATGGAGAAGCAAGTGCGATTCGTTTAATTGTTAAATAAAAAAGTGGTCAATGTGTGCCATTGCTGTAGATCAAAAGGAATATTCTAATTTTGAAAGGCAAATTAAAGATTCGGTACGAGATTTGTAAAATTAGGTTACGTATTTCATATCATTGATATATATATATATATTTATATATATATATATATATATATATATATATATATATATATATATATATATATATATATATATATATATATATATATATATATATATATATATACATATATATATATATATATATATATATATATATATATATATATATATATATATATATATATATATATATATATATATATATATATATATATATATATATATATATATATATATATATATATATATATATATATATATATATATATATATATATATATTAACAATTTTTGGCAGATACTTAACATAGTCTTGATAAAATAGGCTGAAGAACTTTATTAAGTCTTATAACCAGTTGCAAATGCGTTGGACAAATGAACGCAGCATAAGGGCATAAGATCAAATTTGGAAACAGTTACGACTTGATTTAAATTTTATTTTTGGCCATCAATTGTGATGCAAAAAACAAATTCAACACACATATTCAGTATCTTTGACACCGTTACATTGCTTCGCTGTGTTGCTATGTCTGAATGGACTTGTTAATGAAAATTTCATTATTTTAGAAAACGAAGAATATAAATGTGGCATCACTCTCATCGAAAAAAATTTGTTACTTACACTAAAATTTTCCACTTTTTTTAAATTATGTGCCAAATAAACTCGCTTTCGTGCAACATTTTTCACGAAGGATTTTTGTAGAAAATTATCTGACTCTGAATGGCAGGCCAATGTCTCTTCCTTAGATTTTAATTTATTTGGACTAATTTCCGAAATAAAGTTATTGGTATTTTGGGGACAATCTCAACGACAGTCGGAATTGAGCGCGTGTTCTCCAAATTTGGTTTGGTGCATACGAAATATAACCGGCAGGCTGGGATTAAAGATGCTGGGTGATTGACATAGCCTCCGAACATCGGAAGACAAGAGATTGTCCATGAAACCGGAATTAAATGGGACATTGAAGCGTCTACAGCTAAGTCTTTCACCCAACTGAATATCTGAAAATAACTCACCGGAAATATAACGAATATCGGAGTGCGTTTTTGTGTAGCCACAGGCAGTCATTCCACGACTTTTGCTCAGACTGGAGTGGGGTTTGGCTACACGCATCTCGATGTAAGGGACTGCCATAAATAAAATAATACAACAAAACCACGACGGTTAAGAAAACAAAAATGGGAAGGCAATTCATTTCAAAAAGGTCCAGTTAACGTAGGGGGAGGAGGGAATGGGAAGGAAACCCATAGGTTTGACGAACCTCACCACACACCATAGGATTTTAAAATTAGCACATACTTAAGTTATACATTTTCAAAAAAAACAAACAAACCAGTATACTAAACATTAATTTTGCTTAACTTAATGCTACAAAACAAAATACAGAAACTCATACCTTAGATACAGCATCTTGAGTTGCTATCCGCTTAAAATCCTCAAATAGATCTTCAATAGCAGGATTCAATAAAACAAACAGAGCTTTTTTGTTTTTTCTTATTGTTTAATTTTTCTCTTATTTATTTTACAATAGGTTCGATTTCACAAAACGAATCAGTACTTATCAACAAATGTGTTAAATGGTATTATTCCTTTAACGATAAAATTAACATTGACCAATAACGTTTTTAGTTTTTATAGTTTTTATATCGTATTTGTTAATTCATAATTAATCACCATTATATAAAATTATCAAGTTAACTTAAAAGATTTGCGATCACTTTCAGTGTATAATCACTAATTATTTGTTATAGGTAGTTAAAATTACATAATTAAAAATTACAAATTACATAAAGTTAAAATTACATAATAATTGGTGTTCAATAAGTCATTTTTGTCATTGTTTGTTTTATTTTTATTTTTACTTTAAGTAGTTTTTACTTCTAATACTGAACCCGAAAACAAAATATTAAAATTCATAACTTTGTTTACACACAACACCAAAGCACAACACAACCACACTACGAACCAAACAAAGCTTAAACCAAAAAAAAATGAAATTTAAGTGGAACAGGTGTCCACTTCAAAATTCCTCACTCGACAACTATTGTACCGACACCAAAACACAAACTTTATTAACTACTGAGGAATCCAAATGAAACATTTGTCCACTTCAGAATTCCTGACTCGACTTCCCATTAAAGCAATAAAATTTTCATTTAATTAGTAAAAATAAAATAGTGTTGGAAAATTTTTGCCAATTAATTAAAAAAAATATAATCAAATTTGTAATTTGATTGGTTTTCAAATTACAACCAAATAAAATTCAATTTACTTACACACCAAGGTTAATGAAACTTAATATCGACACATTAATTAGTTTAACGTAATTCATGTGTCGTCAATTAGTTCATTTACCTTAGTTTCGTGTAATAAATTTGCAATGTAATACAATGCAAACTTTTTTTCTATTAAATTTTTGTCGATTGTAGAATGTCAACCAATTTTCATTTTCAATTTTAGATAAATTTTGAAGAAGGTTTATATGATTTTGAAAAGTAATCCAATTGGATTACTTTTAATTAAAAGAATGGGGAGATGTGACGAATGGAACGACGATTGATTGGAAAGATTTTCCATCCGGCACTTTTCCATCCGGCACTCCAAAACGATTGGGTACGAAAAAATCTGGCAAACTAGTTTTTATTAATCATCCAATAAATAGTTTTATTCTCTTCCATTTAATTATATCAGCTTTATTTGTTTGTTTTTTCGATAATAATAGTATGTTTTATTGTATTGTTTTCTAACCTATAGCCTAATGAACTTAACCTATTGTCTAATGAAAATTTTCCTATTAAAAAATTATCATTATTCAATTGGTATGATTCCAATTGGTCAAATTGTTTTTATTTCATTAAAATTATTTTCAATTTATAATCACAATTGCTTTGATAAGTTTTGTTCAAAAATCAAATTTTAAATTAAATTCTCTTATTTCGTTTAGTTGAACTGGGTTGATTGTATGAGAAGGGCGTTTTTTATCATCAGGGTTTTTTTTATTCAGAAACTTGATTTATCAATAATAATCATAGAGATATATCATAAAGATTTATTGTTTTAATTGAAGAAAATGTTTTTATTTTTTATAATACACAATTCTTTGTCGGAGAATAAAGTATTGTAATCGATTCGCGAATAATGAATTTTATTCTCTCGCAAATTAAAATTCTCGCTCGTGCCTCGCTCAAATCTTAAACTTTTGCTTGAGAATAAACTACTTCATTATTCACTTATTGATTAAACTACTATTGTTTGTTATACTTATGAAACCGATGATGCGACGATAATTAGTTTTGAATTTTATATTTTAAATAGAAAGAAAAATGTATTGCTTTCAAGTGCAAAATCTTGTTGCAGTTTTCAATTGATATTTTGTTAAAGGTATATTATTACACCTTATATCAGTCAACATTTTTATAAGGATGATATAAATATGGTTTTTCGTAGTATACAATCGCCAGAAACTCAATTTCTTTTCTCTTCAACTTATGAAACCGATGATGCGACGATAATTAGCTTTGAATTTTATATTTTAAATAGAAAGAAAAATGTATTGCTTTCAAGTGCAAAATCTTGTTGCAGTTTTCAATTGATATTTTGTTAAAGGTATATTATTAAACCTTATATCAGTCAATATTTGTATAAGGATGATATAAATATGGTTTTTCGTAGTATACAATCGCCAGAAACTCAATTTCTTTATTTACTCAAATTGCCAGTTTTTCATAATCTTTTCAAGTTGGAAAAGGTAGGTGCGTAGTTTGTAGAGTTGTTTTAATTCAAATTTTTGATGTTAACGTAAGCTAATGAATTCAAACATGCCATTAGTTTGAGGGATAAACTACTTTTAGGCATCTTGTAGCAACTAAATATTTGAGTAGCTACTGAAAATATTTATGAAATCTTGAGAATTTTAGGCGTGATTCTTAAAAATCGCAACAAAATCTTGAGAATCTTACCGAATAACTTGAGAATTTTCAAAGAATCTGGAGAATATTTGGAAACACAGATTATCTTCAAATAATCTAGAGAATTATGAGAATCAGGAAAATATTCAGAGAACCTTTATTAATCTGAGAATATGGAAGACAACTATTTTCTTTTGGGTTTTTAAATTCGAATTACATATTTTCAATAATAAGACTGAAACTAACAAAATATAGTGTGCAATTTATGAAATTTTTTTGCTATCCACAAAATTGTCGATCGATCTAGTTTCGAAACGATAAGAACTTTTTATTACACTTTAAAAAATTATTCATAATAAGATAATTTCCATCGGAGTGATGTAATATCACAAATAATTCATTGAATTAATTGTAGATAAAGTGTCGATAGACACAAGTGAAGATGGTCATCTTCTTCTCGCGGATACAAGTTTGTTATCCAATTCTAACTTGGTTAGAGTATAACAACAATAGTGATCAACTAGAGAAATAAATTGACTAAACCTGAATCTAAAAAACATATGTTTATGAAAGTTTTTTGTTTTCTTATACTTCGCTAGAGTAGTAGACCAATTTTGGTGTATATAGCGTAAAAAAAATTTTTTGTTAGTGTATCTAGTCGGCTAGCCCTGATGAGAATGATATACTTTTTAAAGTGTAATAAAAAGTTTTTATCGGTTCGAAACTAGATCGATCCACAATTTTGTGGATAGCAAAAAAATTTCATAAATTGCACACCATATTTTGTTAGATTCAGTTTTATTATTCATGATGGGATAATTTCCATCGGAGTGATGTAATATCACAAATAATTCATTGAATTAATTGTAGATAATGTGTCGATAGACACAAGTGAAATGGTCATCTTCTTCTCGCCGATACAAGTTTGTTATCCAATTCTAACTTGGTTAGAGTATAACAACAATACTGATCAACTAGAGAAATAAATTGACTAAACCTGAATCTAATAAACATATGTTTATGAAAGGTGTTTGTTTTCTTATACTTCGCTAGAGTAGTAGACCAATTTTGGTGTATATAGCGTAAAATTTTTTTTGTTAGTGTATCTAGTCGGCTAGCCCTGATGAGAATGATATGCTTTTTCAAAGTGTAATAAAAAGTTCTTATCGGTTCGAAGCTAGATCGATCGACAATTTTGTGGATAGCAAAAAAATTTCATAAATTGCACACCATATTTTGTTAGATTCAGTCTTATTATTCATGATAGGATAATTTCCATCGGAGTGATGTAATATCACAAATAATTCATTGAATTAATTGTACATATTTGCGTTTAAAACAAAATAAAACGAATCTTCGTAGCATAAAACATATTAAAAACAAAAAAAACACAAAAAAAAACAAAAAAACACAAAAAAAACAAAAAAAAACCGTTTTAAACAATAATAACGCGTTCTAAACAAAAAAACAAGAAAAACCATTTAGTTTGTTTATTTTTAAAAAACAGTGTTTTTAACCAACGCTGATCACACCAACACATAAAAACCTCTTAAGAACAAGGTCCCACAACAACATGCTTTCTAAGGTGTTGATAGACGCAAATTTTTTTATGATATGTTTTGATTATTTTAAATATAAAAATGTATATGTTGCTTGGAATGCTGATAGATGTGAAGCTCAAAATAATTTTAATGATTTTAATTTAAAAATTCTGAAATTCTAATTTGCAATGCTATACAATAATTGGAAGATACAAAATAACACAGCTATTTCACTTCACAGCTATTTTTCTATTTATGTAACAACTCCACATACTTAGTCCCTGCTATTGACATAGGTAACGTGAGATATCACATACCACTGGTAATTGCAGTGGATACCAGTAACCAAGGTAATACCTTCTGGGTGCTTGCGGTAGTAGCCTCACCCTAAGTTATGGACTATACCTTGATGATACCAGGTTATTGCTAGCTCGATAAACTAGTCTTCATACAACTCTATATGTTTTTTTTTTTTTTTTTTTTTTTTAATAAAATGTGTTGTGTAGTAGGAATTACAATATGTGTCACAATAACACATAAAAACCTTTTAAGACCAAGGTCCCACAACAACATACATTCAAAGGTGTTGATGGACGTAAATCTTTCTTTTTTTTTGTATTTTTATATTTTCTGTTAAAGAATGGATAACTAAACAAAAAATTCTATCACTGACAAAATATGACATAGGCCAATATTTTATGATAAATAGAGAAAATAAAAGTAAGTTAAAAGGTATAAATTTTTTACAAAAATTTGCTGAAACAAAACAAAAATGTAGTTGCCAATAATCCAGCCGGTTGCATATTCCTTGATCCTGTGACGCACAGTCTTTCTTAATGATTGAAGACCACACATAGTTAAATGAAGGCTCGTTTCTTCAAGAAAGCAATAGCGTCTCATCATCAAGGACTATTTCACAGCGAGGGTGCTGAGGTTGACGGTGCTACCGTTGACTGAATACAGTTCATCCGCTACCACCCCTAAGATGTCACCTTGGCTAGTGATATCTCACTGCTATTGCCAGTGGTATGTGATATCTCACGTTAACTCGTATGTCAATAGCAGGGACTGGAAAACGCGGGGTTGTCACACCCGTAGATCAAAATAAAAAAAAAATTTTTCAAAACAATAAAAACTGATTCCCCCATGTGGGCTTTAACCATTAAGGAAGACAGTGTGTCCCATGTTCAAGGAATATATTCCTAACTGGATTATTGGCAACCGCAGTATAGTTTTTTCCCTACAAACCTTTCCGAATTTTCCGTTTAAACATTCCACAAACATTCATTAAAGTTATGCCACATGCAAAATAAAAAAGACTTGATATTTTATTTAAATTGTTTGGTGTTCTTATATGAGATACATTTTGCATCATTGCCGAAAAAACAAGTTTGCGTTGGATAAAATCCATTGGATTTGACTGTGATTTAAACGGTTGACCAGCTAGGATATGCAGTCCCTGTTTTAAAACACAAGGTTTCGCTAGGGACATCGCTTACTTTAAATTAAATAAAATTAAAAAAGCTTTTGACGTGTTCAGTTCAGTGTTACCTTATTTCTAAATAGACTCATCTAGTACTTGAATACAAAGATTTTTCCAAACAAAAAACATTCCTTTAAGCCATTTAAGGCAGAATAAATTGTTCCCATATCATCAATTAAATTTTAATAGTAAAACTTATTCTTATAAAACCTCATAAAAATTTATTTTACCTTTACAGAAAATCATAAATATTTCAGTGACCTGGAAAATTACTTTTAAATATTTAAAAAAAACTTAATATTTTTCAATAGAAAATATCCTTTTTCCAACTCAACTCATTTGGTTTAATATTAATATTTATTTACTTTCAAGTTATTTTTTTTATACATGAGATCTTTTGAGTTAATTTTATTCACTTCGCTTTGTGTTTTCTGATTAGCTTAATTTTGATGTCAAACTACAGAAACTAACTTAGTTGTAAAATTAGATATGACGAGCAATCCTGAAGGCTTAAACATACAATTTAGACCGATTACATCCATAACTGACTTCTGAACTCAAAATAATAATAATTATAAAACTATCAAAGTATTCAGTTACAAATCAAGTAAACAGTTACATAAAAAACAATTACAATTAGACAGAAAAAAATAAAAAATCTTTCAAAAACAAAACCGAAACGAATTCTAAACTCTTGGATCTTCTATTTTCTTTGTTACAACTGTTATTTTGGTTTTATTTTTCCAAAGAAGTTAAAAAACATTTAATGTAACCATAAGTATTAAAAGCGTAAATAAATGTTTTTCAGAATTAACAGAAAATTTCTTGTTCTTATTTGCAACATAAAGAATTTTTGAACAAAAATATCAAATTGCGTTTCAAGTTTAATTTATTAAAATGGGGTTGAAAACAATACCGATTTTTTTAAATTGAAAGTTAGGCATGTTTAGTGTTAATATATATTATATAATTAATTATATAATATATATAATTAATTATATAATTAATTATAAATTAACGTCTCTGAATATCCGAAGATACCATGCCAACTAGGGATTAGGATCGATTGAGAATTAAGTTTCTTTGAGAAATTTATGAACGCCGACTTTGATATTTTGGGGATTAAAGTTATCAGAAAAAATCCACGAAGGTAAAGAATTGCAGAGAGGAAAGATTCTGTTAAAAAAGTGGCGTTTAAAAGCTACAGTTCCATGTCTAATTATTTAAACCGTAAAAGGTGGCCCGCTACTGATGATCTGGTAAGTAAAATAGATTTGATCTCTTCAGAAACCCGTTTATCCATGACATATTTATAGAAAATCGTCAAATCAGAAAAATTTCTGCTATGCTGCAAGGAATCATGGTCATTAGTAAGATTTGAGTTTTTTTTTTTTTTTTAATAAAATGTGTTGTGTAGTAGGAATTACAATATATGTGTCACAATAACACATAAAAACCTTTTAAGATCAAGGTCCCACAACAACATACGTTCAAAGGTGTTGATGGACGTAAATCTTTCTTTTTTTGTATTTTTATATTTTTTGTTAGAGAATGGATAACTAAACAAAAAATCCTATCACTGACAAAATAGGACATATGCCAATATTTTATGATAGCATAAAGAAAATAAAAGTAAATTAAAAAGTAAATAGCAAATTGTTACAAAAATTTGCTGAAACAAAACAAAAATGTAGTTGCCAATAATCCAGTCGGTTGCATATTCCTTGATCCTGTGACGCACTCTCTTTCTTAAAGATTAAAGCCCACACATAATTATATGAAGGCTCATTTCTTCAAGGAAGCAATAGCGTCTCATCATCAAGGATTATTTAACAGCTAAGATTGAGGGTGCTACCGTTGACTGAAAACAGTTCATCCGCCACCACCCCTAAGATGTCACCTTGGCTAGTGATATCTTACTGCTATTGCCAGTGGTATGTGATATCTCACGTCAACTCGTATGTCAATAGCAGGGACTGGAGTACGCGGGGTTGTCACATCCGTAGATCAAAAATAAAAAAAAAATTTCAAAATAATAAAAAATGATCCCTCCATACAGTTACCAATTAATTTAACTGCTTTCCGCTGTACAGAATCAAGATACTTCAAACTACATAAGTATGCTCCACCCCATATGTGAGAACAATATTCCATGCAGAGACGTATAAAAGATTTGTATATTAAAAGAAGCTGTTCGCTATTGAAAAACTTACGAGATCGTCCTAAAAACCTCAATTTTTGAACAACGCTCTTCGCTAGGCTAAAAATATGGGACTTCATATTATTTTCAACCTCAACTCCTAGAAGTTTCACGGAGTCTTTCTACATCAGATCCTTCACAGAAAAAAATGATTGCTAATATTAAACGAAACTTGCTTTATTCAATCGTTTTTGTACATGGATTTTCAACCTACTAAGCATGTTTCTTGAATTAAAATTCTGCTGGAATAATATCATAAATAAATATTTTCTATAAGAATAGTTATTTATTTATCTAGAACAAAAAGTGAAACTTTAAAGTACGAGCTAGTTGTTTACGGCCGAGGCGTCTAGCCGAGGCCCAAATTACTAGTGAGTGTCTTTAAAAACACTTTTCGTTTGAGGTAAATACAAAATTTTATTTCATACTGGAAATTTATTAAAATAAAAAGAAATGAGTTTTAAATTTTGCTCAAAAAGTGGAACTTTAACGTCCTAGGATTTTATAAAATTTTATAAAGTCCTAGGACGTTAAAGTTCAACCTTTATGGTACAAAAAGATGAACTTTAACGTCCTAGGACTTTATTAAATTTTATAAAGTGCTAGGACGTTAAAGTTCAACTTTTTGTACTATAAATAATCCGAAAAATGTCGTTTTAGATATCAATCTGAAGTAAATGTTTTTTAAAAACATAACAGGTTGAGATGTATTAAAACAAGCAACTATAATATTCAAATTGAGTTAAAAAACGATACCGAAACTGCTTGCTTGAATTAAGCAAAAATTCTATAAATATAATATTTTACTTGAAATTGAGAATAGTATATTCTTGCATGAGTGTAGAATGATGGCAATTCTTCACGAGGATGAAGTTTCCCGAAACGAGCGTAGCGAGTGGAGGGAATCATCCGAGTGAAGAATTGCCATCATCCTATACGAATACAAGATGCTATTTTATCCATGACTGCAAAATATTTCGATTAATGTCCAGTTTGCCTGCTAAAGTTTGTTTCATCATATTGAAATACATGCAAGTTTTTAATTTGTTAGAAGAATTTAATTATAATCACTAGTTGTGGAATGAATATGTAACGTACAGTTGACCAGGGTCAGTTATGTAACGTTAACAGAATTTATCCTTCAGCTATTTGTACTGGACCGCTCATTTTTCGGCTGCTTCAGAGATGGTGTGGGTATTTCCAGTACAACAGAAAGATCTTGATAGAGCGGTTAAAAATGAAAAAAAAGTTTAAAAAAAAATTTTTTTGGTCTCACATGGTCACTGCCGAAACTCACTCTCTCTCACTCTCTCAACAAAAAATTAATTACTCATATTTAATCAGAATTTATTCATTTTAAATTTGCAAAAATTCATTTTTGTTTTAAAATTTCATATACAAAATTTATCAAGATAAATAAAAAATAAAAATAATAGTTACTTACTTATACCATCACCTACAATTTCCTATTCTAACTAAAATATAAGACAAACACAAACACATATATTTTTTTTTGTTTTGTTTTTTTTTTGTTTTAATGAGTTGATATGTTGAATGATGATTTATTTTATGATGTTATTTATAATTAGACGATGATGATGATGAATGATAAAGACAAATAAAATTGATGTCCAAATGATTTTAAATATGCCGATGAATTTGATAAATATTTTTGTTTTGTTTTTATAAGTAATGAGATAATGATTATGCTGATGTCACAATTCAAAACAATAAAATCATCTTGCTGTCGATATTTAGTTAAAAAAAATGCTGTTATAAATAATGGGATGATGACGATGATATCGCAACAAAACAACACAATAATTTTATTTCCGATGTTTATTTGAATAAAAATTTTCAGTTATTAATGCAGAGATTTTTATTTAGCGTATGGTTTTTTTTTGTGACACATTAAAAAATTAAACTTAAAAAAATAGGTAGACTCTTCTATGAAATCTACCTAAAACAATACATGGATACACATTAAATGAACTTACAATCGATTTGATTGCGTGTCTTTTAAGTAAATTAAAAAGTAAAATATTTGAACATTGGGCAGTACATTTGAACATTAGATGTTTACATCGAGCGAGTCTATCCATGCTACTACATCGGGAGTTGCCAAATGGATGTCTGAGATGTTGCCATTGTAACGTCGAACCGGACACACAGTTGCAATGTGTTTTATAGTTTGTTGTGAAGCGCCGCAGTCACACTCAGGGGACTCTGAAATGCCCCACTTGTAGAAAGAATCAGCACAACGTCCATGATTCGTTCTTATTCGGTTTAATGTAGTCCAGGTATGACGTGGCAAATCGGAACCAGGTTGGGTAGAAGTCGGGTTAGTAATAGAAAGGCCAGTTGTGTTGTAATTTTGCCAGGAGGTGTCCCAGGCATCCAAGATATTAAAATCAGTTGCCAGCAGGTTGCTGGCAGTTTTATGTGGAGGCTTTCTTGACTTCAATCGACAACGAGTGTGGTCACCGTAATATTCGTGCAAGGGTAACGTGGTGTTGTTGGTTACCTTTTTATGTTCACGCATGAGAGCATGCGAGCGTCTGAGTGCAGGTGGAGCGATATTGCTTAACACAGGGAGCCAAGGTAAAGGGGTGGATCTGATAGTACCACTTATAGTACGCATCGTAGCATGCAGCTGGCAGTCAACTTTTTGAGTATGTGTGCTATTCAACCAGACTGGTGCGCCATACTCAGCAACTGAGTAAACCAGACTTACAGCAGTTGTTCGGAGGGTAGCTGGAGTAGCACCCCATGTAGAGCCTGCCAGTTTGTGCAATATATTGTTTCTCGTTTTAAGTTTTTGTGACGTATTTTCTAGGTGGAGTTTAAAAGAAAGAGTTCTATCGAGAGTAATGCCCAGGTACTTTGGCTGTTGATTGTATTGAATGACAGTGCCGTTAAATAACACTGATAGTTCGTGTTTTGCCAGTTTGTTGTTTAAGTGGAAACAGGAGCTCTCGGTTTTACTTAGATTGGGAAATAAACTCCACGTTCGAAAATAGTCATTCATTATCGCTAGGTCAGTTGAGAGCAAATCCTCCAAAACACCCATGTCTTTGTTTTGAGTGGCCAGGGTCCAATCATCAGCGTAACCAAATTTCTTTGATGTTGTGTCAGGAATGTCATGGATGTACAGATTAAAAAGTAATGGCGCCAGGACGGAACCCTGTGGTAACCAATTGTTAAGCATTTTAGACCTACTGCAGGAATTATTTAGATGAACTTTGAATACACGATTACTCAGCATGTTGTTAATTAAACGCGAGATAGTGCTACAAGGTATTGCATTGAACAGCTTATATATAATCCCAATTCGCCAGACCGTGTCATATGCTGCAGTAAGATCGATGAATACTGCGCCTGTTTTTAGTTGTTTTTGATACCCAGCTTCGATATAGGATGTTAGAGCGAGCAGTTGGTCAGTGCAACTGCGATTGGGACGAAAACCAGCTTGTTCGACTGGGATCTGGTCATTCAATATCGGTGCGATACGATTGTATATGAGCCGTTCTTGCAATTTATAGCAGGTGCTCAAAAGGGCAATCGGGCGATAGCTTCCTGGTTCATTGGATGGTTTACCTGGCTTAAGTATCGCTATCACTTTCGTAGTCTTAAAATGTTTTGGTAGGTTGCCGGTTTCTAGGACATTCGAGAAAAATAAGAATGCAGAGATGATGATTATCTTGTCACAACAAAAAAATATCTTAATTTTGTTCTAGATATTTATTTGTATAAATTCTACCGCCTTTTGCTTAAGCTTAGTAGTAAACAAACACAATACAAATAAATTTGTTTTCTCTTTTTTTCAATTGAATAAACTGTCACTACATACATATAATTTTTTTTTATTTTTTTTTGTTTGTTATTATTTTTTATTATTCATTATTATAACTATAAATTATAACTATCAACATTCATTATTTTTTTTTTATTCACAAATATAACTAACAGCTATAACTATCAAAAACTCAAAAGAAAAATAATGTAAAAAAAAGGTTTCTGTTAGAACCTAGGAAAAACTCTAACAAACCAAAAATTTATAAACAATTTCTGGAGAACTTTATTATATCGATTTGAAACAAAATTTCAAACAAAATTTAATTAATTTGCACCAATTAATATTTAATATATTTATTTAATTTTTAATTTTCAACAAACGACTGATCCCAATATACTCATCAAACAAACTTATATACCTTGTTTTGATTTCGATGTACATAATGTATCAAGAGCAAAAAAAAGTTTCCGTTAAATTATTTGTAAATTCTGCAGATTAATCAACTTTACATATAAACATATAAAACATATATTTAAAGAAAAATACTTGTTCTTTAACTTTTGTACACTGGACCAAGAATTTTTTTTTGTAAAGTTATTTACAATTTTTTTGTGTAAAGAAACATATCATTTTGTTTTAACAATTTTAAACAAGTGTTACAGCGCGGGGCAGACCCAAACCCTAGATAAGAGTACTCACTCAGCCGAGGCATCAGATCAAAAACAAATACCGAAATCTTTAAAAAAAAAACATCATATAAGTTGCAGTTATACCACCCACTAAGAGCGAATGTCTTTTAAATGGTAAACTCCCATAGTTTTGCCATTTTCATCTCCTACTTCGTACGCAACATTGCCTATAGGTCTGATAATTCGTCCTTTAACAAATTTAGGACCTAATTTAGCACAAAAGTCTTTAGTAGCATCACTTATTGTAAAATTCCTAACGAAAACTGCTTGTTGAGGTACTAATTTTCTAGGCCGACTACGAAGGTTATATTGATGGACATTTTTCTTGCACGCTTTCTGTAGGTGGTGTAGTACTGATTTCTGAGCAAAAGATAACCTGTCCGCTTTAGTGGCAATAGACAGTTCTGTTTCGCTCACACCATTGAGTTTTTTTAAAAGCTCATAGTTTGAACCGTGAGATATCATGTGTTGACCGAATACCAGGAAATTAGGTGAAAATCATGTTGATTCGTGTACTACATTTCGAAGCGCATTTGCTACCTCATGTATGTGTAAGTCCCACTCCTTATGACTCTCATAAACATAAGACCTTATAGCAGCCAGAAGAGAACGGTTCACTCGTTCTGATGCATTTGATTGAGGTGAATATTTTGGTGTGAACATGTGTTCCACACCATACCTTTCCAACAGTTTTTCTAATAGTTTGGACTCAAACTGCTTCCCATTATCTGATAGTAGCACTTTGGGAACACTGAAAACATTAAATACCTGGTGTTCCAGATATTCAACAAGTTTTACGGAGGTGGCATTTCGGAGTGGTTTCAGCAAAACAAACCTAGAATATTGGTCCAGTACGATGAAAATGTGGGTATTGCCAGATTTAGAACGAGGGTATGGTCCCAGAAAGTCGACATAGATTTGTTCCCAAGGACGGTTGACTTCAAGATATTCACCCATGCAGGGACGAGTTTGAAAATTTACAGCCTTGCTTTTTTTGCATGTTTCGCATTGAGAAATATAGTCTCTGACACTTCTTGACATATTAGGCCAAAAAAACCAACGTCGCAAACATTCCAAAGTTTTCGCTACTCCTAAATGAGAAGACGTGGGCGGATTATGTGCTTGGATTATCAAAGAATGAACTAACGCTTCAGGTACGAACAACTTCCAGTCGGAAAGATCAGTATCTGTATAAAAAATTTCAAATGAAGGATTTATAAATAATTTTCCACCCTCCTCGCGAAGATTGGTGTTATGATTCGGATTTTCCTTCATTGCATTTATCCTATCGGTATAAGTTGTTCCCATGAAAGCTTCAGAGTTAAGGTCAATGTGAAGTGGACTTAAATCTACATCTCGTAATTTTTTTAGACAGATCTCTGATACATCATCTGCGTTTACGCGAGAAAGTGCGTCAGGCACAACATTTGCTGAACCCTTTACATGGACAATTTCAAAATCATAAGCCTGGAGTTTTAGACTCCACCTTGCTAACCTTCCAGACAGATCTTTTTGATCCATTAACCATTTCAAACTAGCGTGATCAGTTATTATTGTGAAATGAAACCCTTCAATGTATGGACGGAACTTCTTCACGATTACTGGTGCTGCCAGACATTCCTATTCTGTTACTGTATAATACGCTGGGCTGCGTTTAACTTTTTTGAGATGTACGCTATTGGGTGATCTGTCTTTCCATCGTCAGATTTTTGAAAAAGAACTCCCCGACACCCGTAGAGCTGGAATCGCATTGTATGAAAAACGGTTTGTTAAAGTTTGGGTGGGTTAACAAAGGGGCATTTGTTAGAGCTAATTTCAATGCATCAAATGAAACCTGTGCTTCTTCTGACCAGACAAGTTTGTTGCCTTTTTTTAATAAGTTTGTCAAAGGTGTAGTCAAACTAGCATATTTGTCGATAAACCGACTATACCAACCGCACATTCCCAGGAACCTTCTCACTTGTTTCATTGTTTTTGGAACCGGGTAAGACGATATCGCTTCCACTTTCTCCGGATCTACTTTCAAACATCCATCGCCAATTACATATCCCAGATATTTGGTTTCTGTTAGAAGGAATTTGCTCTTCTCTATGTTGATTGTTAAATTGGCCTGTTTCAACAACTGCGCGACTTCTTCTAACAAGTTGTAATGCTCCTTTAGGGTAGCTGTGACGATCAATAAATCGTCTAGGTACACGAAAATGCGATCATGTAGCTCGTGGGGAATCACCTTATGCATGACTCTACACATTTTTTGTGCCGCATTACATAATCCGAAAGGCATTCTATTAAAGTGGTACAAAGGTCGTCCGGGTACTGTGAAAGCTGTTTTCTCTCTTGATCCTTTATCAAGGAGTATCTGCCAATAAGCGTCTTTTAGGTCTAAGCTTGTGATGAACCTTGTACTTTCCAATCTACTCAACAGACCTTCTATTATAGGAAGGGAGTATGCATCTTTCACTGTTACTTCATTTAATTTTCTGGCATCTAAGCACAGACGAATGTTACCGTTCGATTTTTTTGAAATGGATATAGGGGAGCTCCATGAGCTTTCACTTTCTTCGATAACGCCCAAACTAATCATCCTATCAAGTTCTTGGTACATGTCTTTCTGTATCGCTGGAGACACAGGGTAATATCGCTGTTTAATAGGAGTAGATGAGCCGGTATCAATTCTATGTGACCATATATGTGTTTGTCCTAAGCCATGTTTTGAAAAAGAAGGAAACTGATTTATTATATGATTCAGATACTGTTGTTGATCTAAAGTTAGCTGGTGTTGTTTAAAGTCAGGTTCAACACTAGGAGTTTGGTTTTGTTTGAAGTTGTGCATTTCGGAAATGCAAGCTGGTGACAAACCAAAAGACTTCCAAAAGTTCATGCCAAGACATAACGGTTGCACTAGGGATGGCGCTATGTATATTTGCAAAATTGCCGTTTTACTGTGAAAAGTTACTGGTACTTTTATATAACCCACAATTTGTTGGCACTGTCCACTAGCTGTAGCCAAGTGTGTTAAAAACGGATATACTTTCACATTTAGTTTTTCAATAAACTGTTCAGACTGTGCACCCAATACGCTTATAGTTGCCCCACTATCTAACAATCCTTTGATTGGAAGATGCGCTATACAGATATCGGCATATGGTCTTGGATCACAAGCAGAGATACTTTCGGAAATTACGGTTTCGCAAATTAATTTTCGCACTTTTTTACGGTATTCCCAATATTTAAGTGTCCTATTCCTAGTACGAGGCTTAGGTCTGATATAAAGTTCAGGTTGTTGATTGAGGTTATTGAGGTTATTGATACAGTTAGGCTTTGTAATAATATAATGAGGAGGGTCTACTTGAACGGTCGTCTTCTCCACAACTCGGGGTCTGTATTGCTGGCTGCTTCCTCTGTCGACAATTTTGGAGCGGTCGCATCTGGGTAACGGAAATGATTCCCCCCATATTGCCTCATTTCCGTTCTCCAGTTTCCCATATTCGCATTGCATTTAGGACAATGTGGTTTTAAAACTGAGTCCATTCCACATCCGAAACAAAACTTGTGCTGCAAGGGCAAGACACAGTCTTTGAAATTATGACCAATTTTTAAACAGTTCCAACACTTAACGTTTTGGTTACTATTATTGCATCTCATTGCATCTACCTGTGGCTCATTACTTGATACCAATTTTGTAGGTGGATGATAAAAACCCATATTTTTAGCGTTTAACGGAGGTGGTAAAATATTTGTAGAACAACCTGGTAAATTAGTTAGATCTGTTGATATTGAGTTGATTGACCTGCGATGGTTTAAAATGCTCTTAGGAACGTAACCTAATAATTTCCAAGTATCTTCAATGGATACAACTCTTTTGACAAACAAGTCTAGTGAGAAAATGTCATGTCCGGCTAATGCAAGTTGTAGCTCAGGATTCATGTTTCTCCTAAGTATATGTAAAAGGGTAATTTCGGCCAGTGGGGTATTTAAGTCCAGCGAATTAGCTAATATGTCACTATAGAATTCGAGGAAACCTTCTTTTGATTTCTGCTTGCGTTGCTCTAGTGAGTTTAAAATGTCGTAGTCAGACTTTCTGCTACGAAAACGATTTAAAAATGCTTCCTTAAGGGTTAACCAAGTCAAAATCACGGAACTTTCAACGTATACCCAGTACCATTCCGCAGCTACACCCTGTAGTAGAATGTTGAAATCATTTACTAACTCTTCTCCACTAATACCGTGAGTCTTAGCAAGATGTTCCACTCTAAATAAAAATCTTTCCACGGGAATACCTGAAATGGAACCATTGAAAGTAACATTCCATTTGCTCATCATTGCCGTAACCTTCCTGGATGACTCTGAATAGTTGGAATTGTGAGCAGTTGGTGAAGCAGATGGTAACCAGTTACTATTAACTCTGACTCCCTGATTGGAATCGCCATTGTATGGTAATGTTTGTACGGGTGCGTTTGGGTTACGAGCATGAATGTTACTATCAGGGATAGGAGGATTGGTACTCATCTGATTGAACTGCCTGTTAACATCTTCAATCATTGCAGATAACTGTTCCATATTGGCCGTGATATTGACTTCAGATACGTTACGCGCATCTGGTGTAGAGGGATTTGGTGCTGTATTTATGGAAGGACCTGGTGCATTTGCAGATGGGTTTGTTTCACCTTGACTTCCTGGAGTTCTGTTTCCCGCCAAGGTCTGGATTATCGAACTACTAGCAATGTTGGTAGGGGTAGAAGAAAGATTGTTTTCGAGGGCTTTATTTTCTAGCATTTCCGCTATGTTTTTAAATTCTTCTACCTGAATACGACCAAGAGATTGAATGGTTTCATTTTTGTCTAATTCAGTGGCGCGGTGTTTAATTAGAACTTTAATTAGCTCATCACATGCAGACATCAAACTATTACAGATCCTTTGCACAGATTTTGAGGTACTAATCCTTGTAGTCGTCCCTGTATGTGTAGTAAACGAGAAAAAATAACATTGAACTGCTCGGTTTCATCAGCATGTTCAAGTGCCATGGTGTCGTATAACAATTGTTGCAATTCTTTGAGTTTCGTTGAGCAGAGTTCCATCTCTCTTTTTGGCTGTTTGAGTGCTGACGTATGAGCTCTTACCGGTGGCTGTTTTGAATGTTCAGCCTCTTCTCTTAATAAAGTTAGTAGGTTTTCAAATTGGCTCTTGGCAGAACCTTTCAAACCTCTAACCTGGCACTCAACCATCAATTCGTCTGGTTCCAGTGTCAAATAATCCATGATTAAACGCAAAATAAATAAAATTCAAATAATTCAATTTACTGACTTTTCGGACCTAATTTATTACAAACACAAAGTATATAAGGCAGTTTGACGCTAATTAATGTTAAAAGTTATGATTATTGGATTTATGTATATAGATATTAAAAAAAAATTTCAAATATTTTGCAAAATTATTTTTCTTTTGTTTCCATAGTTTTGCTAATATAGTTAGAAAATAATGAGCAAAACAGTATATTTAATTATATGTATGTAAAAAAAATTATTATTATTTTTTTTTGTAAAGTTACAAAATAGTATATTATTGAATTAGGAGCTAAAGTCGTACTTTTTGTGTTGAGTCTATAGTTTGGCGGCCGACCGTAGGGAGGCCGACAATTATAGACGAAACACAAAAAGTCACTTTAGCTCCGAATTCAATACACTATTTTTTCGGCAAACGTTTAAATTTGTTTAAAAATATGAAATTAATGCATCAAATTTTTTAAAAATATGTTTTAGGTAATAAATTTTCTGAAATTAATTTTTTTTAATTTTTATTCATTAAAATGAACTGAAATGCATTCTGTTTTGAACAAATTAATAATATCATTTTATTTTACTTTACTGCCGCCGTAAAAATATGAAAATTACTTTACAGCCGCCGTAAAAATATGAAAATTACTTTACAGCCGCCGTAAAAATATGGAAGTTACTTTACAGCCGCCGGCAGAAAAAGTAAAAATGACGTCACTTTTGCAGCCGCCGGCTAAAAAGTAAGACTTTAGCTACTCCCCAGCGGCAGTAAAGTTAAACTTTACAGCCGTTAGCCGAAAAACACTATTCTATGTTCAAGTCAACAACAACAAAAATTAGTTGTTCTTTTTTTTTTTAATTATTTAATACTTTATATTAAGTATGAGAGAGCGAGAGAGACTGGGTTTCAACAGTAAAATGCACAAGTGAGATCACCTACAACCAATTTGGATCATGATTCTAAAATGAATATATAAAAAAAACTTAAATCAGGAATTTCAATTGCAAAACCAATTTTTGAACATCATGAAATCAAGACGTTTAACTTACAAAAACGGAATATGTATGTATTATTGATTTTGATATTGAAAATCATAAAAATTTATACGGAAACATGATATTGATCCACAAAGAAAAATTAAAATTATTTGTGCCAACGAAAAAACAAAAAGTGATATAACTACTATTAAATTCAAACGCCTTATGACGGATAAAAGTAAACACTCATCACTTTCTTCCGTTGATAACACCGCTATGTTTGTTGTTTAAACCTTATTTCATTTTGTTTTTGTTTTGTTTGTTTGACAAATCGCTTATATATAAAATCTAAAAATTATTTTTTTCTTTTTACATAATTATTGTTGCCAACCGGATTATCTAAACTCAATACAAAATAAGTGGAAAAAGACTCCTGCAACATTCATTAAAAATAAAAAAACAAGAAGAAAAACACTTTTGTCAAAAAAATTGAGCAATATTTGTTTGGGCGCCACTGTAACGTACAGTTGACCAGGGTCAGTTATGTAACGTTAACAGAATTTATCCTTCAGTTATTTGTACTGGACCGCTCATTTTTCGGCTGCTTCAGAGATGGTGTAGGTATTTCCAGTACAACAGAAAGATCTTGATAGAGCGGTTAAAAATGAAAAAAAAGTTTAAAAAAAAATTTTTTTGGTCTCACATGGTCACTGCCGAAACTCACTCTCTCTCACTCTCTCAAAAAAAAATTAATTACTCATATTTAATCAGAATTTATTCATTTTAAATTTGCAAAAATTCATTTTTGTTTTAAAATTTCATATACAAAATTTATCAAGATAAATAAAAAATAAAAATAATAGTTACTTACTTATACCATCACCTACAATTTCCTATTCTAACTAAAATATAAGACAAACACAAACACAATATTTTTTTTTGTTTTGTTTTTTTTTTGTTTTAATGAGTTGATATGTTGAATGATGATTTATTTTATGATGTTATTTATAATTAGACTATGATGATGATGAATGATAAAGACAAATAAAATTGATGTCCAAATGATTTTAAATATGCCGATGAATTTGATAAATATTTTTGTTTTGTTTTTATAAGTAATGAGATAATGATTATGGTGATGTCACAATTCAAAACAATAAAATCATCTTGCTGTCGATATTTAGTTAAAAAAAATGCTGTTATAAATAATGGGATGATGACGATGATATCCCAACAAAACAACACAATAATTTTATTTCCGATGTTTATTTGAATAAAAATTTTCAGTTATTAATGCAGAGATGATGATTATCTTGTCACAACAAAAAAATATCTTAATTTTGTTCTAGATATTTATTTGTATAAATTCTACCGCCTTTTGCTTAAGCTTAGTAGTAAACAAACACAATACAAATAAATTTGTTTTCTCTTTTTTTCAATTGAATAAACTGTCACTACATACATATAATTTATTTTTATTTTTTTTTGTTTGTTATTATTTTTTATTATTCATTATTATAACTATAAATTATAACTATCAACATTCATTATTTTTTTTTATTCACAAATATAACTAACAGCTATAACTATCAAAAACTCAAAAGAAAAATAATGTAAAAAAAAGGTTTCTGTTAGAACCTAGGAAAAACTCTAACAAACCAAAAATTTATAAACAATTTCTGGAGAACTTTATTATATCCATTTGAAACAAAATTTCAAACAAAATTTAATTAATTTGCACCAATATTTAATATATTTATTTAATTTTTAATTTTCAACAAACGACTGATCCCAATATACTCATCAAACAAACTTATATACCTTGTTTTGATTTCGATGTACATAATGTATCAAGAGCAAAAAAAAGTTTCCGTTAAATTATTTGTAAATTCTGCAGATTAATCAACTTTACATATAAACATATAAAACATATATTTAAAGAAAAATACTTGTTCTTTAACTTTTGTACACTGGACCAAGAATTTTTTTTTGTAAAGTTATTTACAATTTTTTTGTGTAAAGAAACATATCATTTTGTTTTAACAATTTTAAACAATTGTTACAAATACAATTACAATGGAAGACATAGGTATGGAAAGCATATATTCTTTAGTAGTCGTGGATAAACTGTTTTTATCCACGACTACTAAAGAATATATGCTTTCCATGTGTATGTCTTCCATTGTAATTTTATACATTCTATCCCTTGAAGAAGAATGTGACGGATTCGTTACATTCTACTACAGTTCTATAGTTTATTTGTTGGAATAGTATTATGAAAAGGTTATAACGAGAACAAAACATATACATAAAAATATGGAGGGGCTGAAATCTCACAGCTCTGAGATATCATGACTTCGGTCTGGGTTAAGGATTTTGATATAGTTTTCGGTAAACAACTTTTGTGAGGACATGGTTTTTAGTTTTGGGCAGCGATGTATATCAAACATAACTTTTTGTTAAAGTACAAGTATTTTTTTATTTCTGATATGTAATTACAGAACTAACACGAAACATCAATACGTTGTCGGAAAATTATAACAGATCATAAATTTACATAATTTAATGAAAAGATTATACAATCAGCAAACTACTCAAAAACCTGTTTTTTGAAGTTTTCCATTTTGCGGTTCGAGAATATTACAAAATCACAAATTCATATTTCTTTCAAAATTCCAAAAATATTGTAAAAATTAAATAAAATCAAAAATTTAAACTTTTTTTAAACAAAATTCTAAAAATATATTTTAAAAATTATTACAAAATCAAAGGTTAAACTTTTTAGAAAATTCTAAAAATATTGCAAAAATTATAACAATATGTAAAATTGAAACTTTTTCCAAAATTATAAAAATTATAATAAAATCAAAAATGTAAAATTTTTCAAAATTCTAAAAATATTCCAAAAATTCTTGCAAAATCCAAAATTGAAACTCTTTTCAAAATTCTTAAAGTATAAATATAATTCAAAAATTTTTTTTTCAAAATTCTAAAAATATTCCAAAAATTAGAATAAAATCAAATATTTAAACTTTTTCTAAATTCTAATAATATTCCAAAAATTCTTAAAAATTAAATTCAAACTTTTTCCAAAATTCTAAAAATATTGCAAACATTATAACATCAAAAATTGAAACTTTTTCAAAATTATAAGAATTATACTAAAATCAAATTTTTTAAAATTCTAAAAATATTCCAAAAATTCTTACAAAATCAAAAATTGAAACTTTTCCAAAATTATTTCAGAAACTAAAACAAATTCAAAAATTTCCATGTTCAATTATATTTACGTAAACAAACAGCTAAATTTTTTTTTCCAAAAAATTATCTAAAAAAATAAATGAAATCATTTTTTTGACACACTTGACACTATTTTTTTGACAAACTTATAATGCAATAAAATTCTCAATAATTATAGTTTCAAGTTCATTATACATTTCATTTCATACAAATAACTATTTTTATTTGTTTCTAAAAAAATAAATGAAAATCATTCTTTTGACACACTTGACATTATTTTTTTGACTAACTTATAATTCTCAATAATAATAATTAATTTTATTTTTCCAAAAAATTGGGTAAAAAAAAATTTAAATCTTTCTTTTGACACACTTGACAACATTTTTGTGACAAACTTATAATGCCATTATTCTCAATAATAATAATAAAATTTCATGTCATACATATAATTAATTTTATTTTTTTCCAAGAAATTGTGTAAAAAAATAAATAAAAATCTTTCTTTTGACACACTTGACAACATTTCTTTGAGAAACTTATAATGCCATAATTCTCTCTAATAATAATAAAATTTCATGTCATACAAATATATTTCATGTCATACAAATAGGTAAGTAATTTTATTTTTTTCCAAAAAATGGTAAAAAAATAAATAAAAATCTTTCTTTTGAACATTATTTTGACAAACTTGACAACATTTTTTTGACAAACTTATAAAACCATAATTGTCTATAATAATAATAAAAGTTCATATCATACAAATAATTAATTTTATTTTTTTACAAAAAATTGGGTAAAAAAAAAATAAAAATCATTCTTTTGACACACATGACAACATATTTTTGACAAACTTATAATGCAATAATCTAGATTTTGGTTTAACATACCAATTCCGACCATCACGATTCCTTCAAATTGAATGGAGATGGAAATTCAACGAGTAGGAATCGTAATCACTTAAAGTGAAAGTTTTTTTAAACAAAAAATATGCATATTTCCTTGTTTTAACTCACTTGACTTGATTTAAAACATATACAACGAAATACAAATTTCTCTCGAAATAAATAAGCTAAATACATAAACACACATTAATTCTTCTCTAAATAAAAAATCTTCATAAACAACAAATGAGATAATCTTGCAAGTGAGGATTTAAAACATATACAACAAAATACAAATTTGTCTCTATATAATAAAAACATACATACTCATATATAATTAGAACATATATAATTAATCAACATTTAGGCAAACTCGTTGCTATGAATTATACTCATATATGTACATATATATAATTAGAACAAATAAAAACCAATTGCATATAATCAAAATTGAGGCAAATTCGTTGCTATGAATTAAGTAACGGAGAATTCTATTATAAAAACTATAAGTTCTATGAAAAAAGTGGCCAATGACATTCCTGACATTCCTTTCTTTATGTATGTCAAGTTTCATCTAAATCAATTCAGCCGTTTCGAAGCTTATCCCGAACAGACAGACAGACAGACAGACTTTGAATTTTATTTATATAGATGTTTTACACAAAAATTGTTTTTTTTAAATATTGCAATACTGCTTATTTGCTATTCAATAGAACTGTTGTACATTGTCGTGTTTTACCGTTTTTAATATATTTGACTACATTAAGGCACCTTTTATCACCTTAAACGTCATTAGAATTTTAAAATTTAAAGGATGTTGCCAATAATCCAGCTATAGTTCCTTGATCATGTGACGCACTGTCTTCCTCAATTATTAAACCCCACACATAAAGTTATACAAAAACTCGATTCATACATAAAATTTAGGGATTCACTTCATACATAAAATTTAGGGCTGACTAGTGATATCTCTACTAGCCAAACTATTAGTACAAAAGTGCTGGAGGATCCGTTATTCGATTCCGGACAGAAGTTCGATGGAGGAACAAGTGCAATTTGCTTAATTTCTAAACAAAAAAGTGGTAAATATGTTCCATTAGTGGTAAATATGTTCCTATGTGAATCAAAAGGAACATCCTAATTTTGGAAAGGAAATTAAAGATTCGTTTACGAGATTTGTAAAATTAGGTTACGTACTTCATATCATTGATATATTAACATTTTTTACCAGATAATTAGCAAAGATTTGATAAAATAGGCGTGGAAACTTTGTCAAATTTTAAGCCCAGTCGCAAATATATACATATTTTAAATTTAAATAAAATTATATTGCTTTCAAATTCAAAATCTTGTTGTTTTCAATAGATTTTTGAAGTTATATCTCTTTACGCCCGTTGTACACATTGGGATGAGGTGTTGGTCGAGAAACCGCGTCACGCTGTTTCGACTAAGAAAAATCGACGATTTTACTTTTTTATACTTTTTTTTTTTTTTTTTTAATAAAATGTGCCGTGTAATAGGGTTTAGAATATGTGTCACAACAACACATAAATACCTTTTAAGACCTAGGTCTAGACCTGGGTCCCACAACAACTGGCGTTCTGAGGTGTAGATTAACGCTTTTTTTAAACATCTGTGGGTTGAAGCCACCTGAGACTAAGTGTTCCGGCAAATTATTCCATTTGTACGCAGTTCGGACAAAGAAGTCTCTCTGCGATCTGCCAGTATGACAGCGCGGGATCTTTACCGTTTCACTGGTTGCGGCAGCCGATTGCCGAGTGGAACGGGGGTAAGAAAAAGTTTGAGGCATGATGCCGCTGATTTCATCTGAGCACTGCTGATGACGATATTTGTAAAAAACAACGAGGTCAGCAACAGTGCGACGATGTTGTAGGGAATCAAGTTTTGATGTCAAAGCTCGATCACCTACAATTCGTATAGCTCGCTTTTGAACAGAGTCCAAGAGGGCCAAGATGGAAACAGAGGCAGCACCCCAAACTTGATAGCAGTACTCCATACAGGGACGAATATAGGACTTATAAACATGGAGCAATTGGTATGGAGTGAAAAATTTTTTGCATCTATTTAGGAGGCCGAGTTTTTTAGACGCGCTTTTTGCCATCGCCATTACATGATCGTTCCAGAGTAGGTCATTTGAAACTGTGACACCCAATAAACGAATGTTTTTACATTCACCTATTGGTTCATCACACATACTAAATAAAATATCTTTGGGGAACTCGGTCTTTAATCTGGAAACAATCAACAGCTGTGTTTTGGTGGAGTTGAAATTGACAAGGTTTTGGTCACCCCAGTCGGCGACTTTATTCAGGTCTTTGTTCACGTTTATGGCAGCGTCTCTCCAGGCAGGATTAATTCGTTCGTGCATTTTACCTTTTGAAGGAAGGGGCTCGAACGACTTGTGCAGAGTACTATCATCTGCAAAACTATTTATTGGGTTATTGGTGATTTTCAACAATTCGTTGATATAAATCAAAAATAGGGTTGGGGACAATACTGAGCCTTGGGGTACACCAGCGTTAATAAGTTTAGACTCAGAAGAAAATCCCAGAATAGTAATGATAATTTTTTTTATTTTATAATATTTTTTTTTTTATTTTATATTTTTTTTTTTTTGAATAATATTTTTTTTTTGAATAATATTTTTTTTTTATGTATCCTGTCTGTCTTTCTGTTTGCTTGTGTGTGAGCGAATGGCCAAAGAAGTATAACTTCCACCGTCTGGTCCGACCCAGACCCAACTTTTTGTTAAAGGTATATGCAATATTGTTACACCTTTACCAGCCAATATTCTTGTAGGAATGATATCAATATCGTAATCTGTAATTTATACAATCCCCAGAAACTCAATTTCTTTTATTTATTGAATCAAATTGCTTACCTATTTTCTATCTAGTATTTTCAAGTTGAGCTAGGGAGCTGCATCAGAACTCGGAAATACGTAGGTCGCAGAGTTCTTATCATAATTCAAATTTCTGAGGTTTACGTTAGTCAACTAAGACAACTATGTCATTAGATTGGGGGATAATCAAAAAATCTTGAGAATCTTAAACGTTAATCCTTAAGAATCGCCACAAAATCTTGAGAATCTTTCCAAATATTGAGAATTTTAAAAAATTCTTGAGAATATTTGAACGAACAGACTATCTTCTAGATGATCATGGGAATCTTGAAAATCTTTAGAGAACCTTTATTAATCTGAGAATATTTAGGATACTTATTTTCTTTGGAGTTTATTCATAAACATATTTTCGTTTAAAACCCAAAAAACGAATATTCCTTGCATAAACATATTTAAAACAAAAAAAAACACAAAAAAACAAAAGAGCACAAACACAACTGTTTTAAACAATAAAAATCGCGTTTTAAACAAAAAAACAGTTTTTTTTTTAAACAGTGTTTTTAACCAACGCTGATGATGGACATTGTGTTTAGTTATCGGCAGCGATGTATATCAAACATAAAACTCTTTGTAAAAGTACAATTATTTTATCTCTGTTTAGAAATTTATTACAAAACTAACACGAAACCTCAATTCGTCGCCGGAAAATTATTACAGATTATATTAACATAATTAAGTGAAAAGATGATACACTCAGCAAACTACTCGAAAACCCCTCCATTCAAAATTCCAAAAATATTGTAAAAATTAAATAAACTCAAACTTTTTTCAAAATTCTAAAATATTCCAAAAATTATTACAAAATCAAAGATTAAAACTTTTTTCAAAAATTCTAACAATATTGCAAAAATTATAACAAAATCAAAAATTAAAACTTTTTTCAGAATGCCATAAATATTCCAAATATTAGAATAAATTTAAATATTTAAACTTTTCCTAAATTCTAATAATATTTATTCCAAAATTTCTTAAAAATTCAAAAATTCAAACTTTTTCCAAAATTCTAAATTTTTTTTGAAACACTTAACAGTATATTTTTGACAAACTTATAATGCAATAAAATTCACAATAATAATTTTTTAAAAAATTTTTGAAATCCTTCCAGCGCTTTTCTAGATTTCGTAGGTAATGATGAACGGACGGCCGTAGGTAATGACGGCAGAAGACATGAATTTTTTTTTTTTTTAGAATCAGTAGGTCCTAAAACGTCGAGAAATGCCAAAAAATTGGGGGTAAGAATTTCACTTTTGGCTCAGGAATTCAATACCTTGGTTTTTTCAAAACCTAAGTCATACTTATAATAAAAGTCGGACAAGTGCGAATAAAATTCGCTCGCCAAGGGTTCCGTGAATGTAAAAGAACACAATATCAAAAATAAATGACATAAAGTTATGTTGTAAAGTCTTTAAACCGCCAGACTATGGACGCATAACAGAATAAATGTTTAATCGTAAACGTCAATAGTAAATGTCAATCACATCTACATTGATCAAAAATGTTACTTGAGATTAAATCTTATCCATAGCTGTTTATGTAAGCTAAAGAAAGATTTAACCAGTATTTTAATGGTCTAAATTGGGAATATTTGTTCTATAAATCAGCGTCGATATATAGGGTGGTATACATACACTTAAAATAGCACTTTTTTCATCAATAACTAAAAAACTGTGCATCGCAGAATTCTAAAAATGTTGCAATGTTTCTTAAATTAAGTGTTCTTTCAAATGACACCCCACTCGTTTGGTTCCAAAAAAGTTTTTTTTACCCTCCGCACTTTATCCCCTAAACACACAGAAATATAATTATTTGAGAGTTCGCTATAATTTTCGTTCAAAATATAGCAAACTTCCTGTCTCTATGAATTTTTTCAATTTTTTCTGTCAATCAGTGTCGAAACGTTGGGGGGGGACGGTCTGGCATTTACACATTTTGTAGAATAACTCCAAAACTGTGTACCGCAAAATTCTAAAAAAAATTGCAATATTTTGGAAACTTGTTGCTCTTTCAAATGATATCCCACTTGCTTGGGTCAAAAAAAGTTTTTTTTACCCTCCGCACACCCATTCCCTAAACACACAGAAATATAATTATTTGAGAGTTCGCTATAATTTTCGTTCAAAATATAGCAAACATCCTATCTCTATGAATTTTTTCAATTTTTACTGTCAATCAGTGTCGAAACGTAGGGGGGGAGGGCGGTCTGGAATTTGCACATTTTTTAGAATAACTCCAAAACTGTGGACCGCAAAATTCTAACAAAAATTGCAATGTTTTGGAAATTTGGTGCTCTTTCAAATGATATCCCACTCGCTTGGGTCAAAAAAAGTTTTTTTTACCCTCCGCACACCCATCCCCTAAACACACAGAAATATAATGATTTGAGAGTTCGCTATAATTTTCGTTCAAAATATAGCAAACTTCCTGTCTCTATGAATTTTTTCAATTTTTCTGTCTATCAGTGTCGAAACGTAGGGCGGGGGAACGGTCTGGAATTTGCACATTTTTTAGAGTAACTCAAAAACTGTGTACCGGAAAATTCTAAAAAAAACTGCAAAGTTTCTGAAATTTGGTGCTCTTTCAATTGACACTCGGCTCGCTTGGGTTAAAAAAGTTTTTTTTCACCCTTCCCCACCCCAATCCCTTAAAAGCACACAAATATAATTATTTGAGAGTTTGCTATATTTTTCGTTCAGAGTTTATCAAACTTCCTGTCTCTGTGAATTTTTTTCAAATTTTTCTGTTAATTAGGCTCGTAATGCAAGGGGGGGACCAACTTTTTGTGTCACTTTATTCATAATAATTCAAAAACTATGCATTGAAAAATTCTAAAAAAAAATGGCAATATTTCTAAAATCAAGTGTTTTTTCAAATGAAACCCCACATGATCTGGTTTTAAATGCTGTTTTTACCCCTTAACATTCCCACCCCTTTAATAAATATAGTCATGAGTATTTGCCACTTTTCTATATTTTTCATTAAAAACCTACTCAGTTTTCATTCCAAATATATTTCAAGATTTTCGATGAAGTAGGGTCGGAGTTAATCGGGGCAATAAAACATCCAGAAAACGTCATTTTTCAAAATTATACAAAAAATGGTGAGGGTTTAAATTCCGAAATATATTTTTAAATAATGCTGAAATGAAGCCCTTTCATATGATACCCTATTCGTCTCGATAAAAAAATTTATGCTTTCAAAGGCTTTACATCGTACCTCTTTAAAACAAACGAACACAACTATATTTATTTTTTAACCCACCATCTTGTGGAGATAGGTTAGTTTTATAAGCACCTCAAATTTTAAGTTCATCGGATTGTTGGTTGACGAGATAATCGAAATAATGTGAAAAACACGTTGTACTCTCACCAATAGTGTTCCGTATAAAAAACGGAACCCTAAAAATGATTCGCGTCCATTAACATTCTTAGAACACATGTTGTTTTGGGACCTAAGATTATATTAGATAAGATTAGATAGGGCTGTTTAGGTTGACGAGGCATAAATTGTCCTGGCACGCAGACTCTACGGTCCTGTAACGTCGGATATTCTCATAAATCATATTAAAACCAATTCCTATTCTCTTTTCCATTCAATCATAATATATTACCATCATTCCATTTCATTTTTACAATCATAACAATTTAAAAATTTTCAAATTATAACGAACAGTTCAAATTTAAATATCACAGCAAATAGATAAAAGAACACATCATTTATATGTTTTTCGAACAGATATTGTTGCTCAAAGTTGATTCATTTTTTTTGCTTAAAATATGAAGTGTCAAACAAAATCACATTTTAAATTCAATTCGATTTTTGTTTTTTCAAGCACAACAGTGGCAAGTGTTTATGTCAAAATAAATAAATTAATTGATTTTATTAATTGTGAAAACATAAGGAATAAGTATAGAGAAAAAGAAATTGTTTTCTTTTATTAGTAATATAAAAATATATTAGCTATATGAAATATACAATAAACTGATTTTTTCATGATTGAGGCTATTGATTGTGTGAGATAAGAAATTAAAGAAAATAAGAAATAATTTTAGGAAAACCAGTTTGGTTTATTTTTGTTCGTAAATAATAATTTTGGTATTCGAATTTTAAATATTCAGCAAATATTTAAATAATAATTTAAACAATATACGAAATTTTAGAATTTATAGTTTGGAGTGTTTTTTGAGTATTTCTCATTAGTCCAGTAACTTTGTCGCCTGAGTGTACCGGGTAGTATGCGTCAAATCCGGTAGTTCTGATTTTTTGCAGGCTTGTTTATGATGTTGGCTTAATGAATAATCCAAGTTTGTGACCTCGAGCGCCGAACGCAACTTCGTCAAAAATCGCAAAAACCGCGAAAAATCGTTATTTTTTCAAATTTTGGCGATTATAACCCTAAAGGACTAGTTTTTTCTTTAACCTTTCTTAGGCCGTTTTTAAAGTAGACTAAATTTGCTACAATATGATACTAGAACTGTCTCTGTAGACTCACTGGTTTCCGAGATTAAGCCTTTCAAAGTTTATCACTTTTTTCGAACTTCGCAATTGCTTGCAATATACCTTTGTAGAATTTTCTACATCCCTGTCCTAATAATTGTATTAATAGATATATGTGTGTGGTGGCCGATGAGAAAAGAAGATTATGTAACTGTACCTGATCACTTTTGTAGTTGCAGTAGCAGATATCTCAGAAGGTGACGATCTCTCCGATGTCGAAATAGAGGATGACTTGTTGGCACACGACGTCGACGATTCATCACCATCCCCTGATGGGGATATGCCATCCCAATACGTCGATCCAGATACGGACGAACCTCAAACGGAACCTTCCAAGAGGGCTAAATTTATTTAATTTTTTGATGTAGTCCAGTAACTTTGTCGCCTGAGAGTATGGGGTCTAATCGGTAGTTCTCATAGTATGCGTCAAATCCGGTAGTTCTGATTTTTGCAGACTTGTTTAGGATGTTGACCTAATGAATAATCCAAGTTTGTGACCTCGAGCACTGAACACAACTTTGTCAAAATCGAAAAATCGAAACCCTAAAGGACTAGATTTTTCTTAAAATTTGTTTAGATGTTTTTAAAGTAGAATAAATTTGCTACAATATGATACCAAACTGTCTCTGTAGACCCAATAGTTTCCGAGATTAAGCCTTTCAAAGTTTATCATTTTTTTCGAACTTCGCAATTTTTTGCAATTTATACCTTTGTAGAATTTTCTACATCCCTGTCCTAATAATTGTATTAATAAATACATGTGTGTGTGTGTGGTGGCCAATGAGAAATAGTAGATTGTATTACTAGTGCGAATGTGTTTTCCAAACAAGAGTTAATTTGCAGCGTGACCGTAGGGAGTGCTGCAATAACTCGCGTTTGGAAAACGCATTCGCACTAGTTATACACACCATTTTTTGTAACAAATGCATAAAATTTATAAATATTGATTTAATTGTTGAATATCAGTGTGGTTTCCGGCGGGTCCGAGGTACTACCGATGCACTTTTCTCGATAAGGATGATTTTGGAAAAGCATCGAGAGTTCACATACCTGTGCACACTGTTCACACTTCTCATTTTCTTTTTTAACATCCTATCATAAAAGTACAGGGCTTCGATAGTATATTCAGGGTCAAAGTTCATTTAGAACGACAGAATTGCAAAAAATTGCGAAGTTCGAAAAAATGATAAACTTTGAAAGGCTTAATCTCGGAAACTAGTGGGTCTGCAGAGACAGTTCTAGTATCATATTGTAGCAAATTTAGTCTACTTTAAAACGGCCTAAGAAAGGTTAAAGAAACAACTAGTCCTTTAGGGTTATAATCGCCAAAATTTTGAAAAAATAACGATTTTTTCGCAGTTTTTGCGATTTTTGACGAAGTTGCGTTCGACGCTCGAGGTCACAAACTTGGATCATTCATTAGGCCAACATCATAAACAAGTCTGCAAAAAATCAGAACTACCGGATTTGACGCATACGGTAATGTATAAAGTTACTGGACTACATTGGAATTTGTTAAATTTTTGATACGATATGTATACAAAGCGACAGCAGGGGCAGGCAGCCTTCTGTGGGGAAGATGTGGTGGCGGTCCGCTCCATTTTTAATAGAGCGCAGAATGTGTGGGGGCCGTGTGAGGACCCTAGAAGGCAGGTGGGTCGGGTCTACAGACCGGTGCTCTTAAGGACCCAACCTGGGGATCGAGGCGAGCCAGACCCACATTCGGAACAGATAGTTGGAGACCTCTTGGAACAGCTGATCCAGGATCTCCCTCTGTCAGAGCCGAATGTGGGCTGGCGTGAGAGAAGAAGAATTAAAAAGAACCGGTATTCGACCTTAAAGAAGAGGTTAAGGAAAGAGGAATAAGAAGGAAGAGAGTCGCTTGGTCGTGGAGCTGGGAGCTTCCTCGACCAAGGGTACTCAAGTGGAGGAGCTGTCGAGGAGGTTCCCATCTCACCAATCGAGCGACAGGCAGAGGAGTGGAGTGGTCCGCAAGTGGCTCCTGTCCCTGGCTGCAGAGTTAGTTAAAAACTAATTTATTTTTAATTTGGAAAAAACCGTTTTGGGGGTAGTAGTTTTTTTAGGATTGGTTTTTCTACTACCATGTACATAATGTATATATTGTACATTTTGTATATATTTTTGTACATAACCATGTACACTTTTTGTATATAGTTCCAATGTATATATTGTACATTTTGTAAATATTTTTGTAAACATTTTTGCATACTTATAGCTTGTATTTATTTCTTGCTATATGATTTGCTGCGTGTTCAATCCAAATTAAATAGCTTGAATTTTTCCTGTATTTTTCTTGTTATAATATAAGGTGACCAGATTATTTTCAACCAAAAGATGACATTTTTTTGTAAAAACATACACACACTTGTAAAAACCCCCTCCCCCCCCCCCCCCCCTCAACAATCTAATAAATAAAAATTTCGTATAAATTTTTGTAGCTAAACTAAAATTTATTATAAAATTATTGAGTATTAATTAATTACTTAATTCCTTTCGCAAAAATCATGCATATTTTCTTTTAAATATTTATGTCCATATTTGGATGACACTTACTTGAAACTTCTCTTTCAATTGGGTTTCGCTGACGTGATCTTCAATACATTTAATTGAAATTTGAGTCTTTTCAGATGTCCGTATATCATTAATAATAGTGTTACGGTTCTACATAAAATTGTATTCAACCTCAATTTTCGATATAGAATATTTCAAAAATAAAATCAACGTCACATTATATATAAGAAAAAGGGCCAAAACATAAGGAATGCCTTTTGTAGAATGAGAAAAGTTTTATTTTAGACTGCAACGATTTGAAATTAAATTAGACTGCGATAATGTTAATAATTAATTGGATTGTGATTATGTTAAATAAACCAATTATTAACGAACCCCTGTATCTTAAACATTAAACCGTGTAAATAGAACTGTAATTTTAACTGTAAATAAAGTTTTAAATGTTATTTTGTAGAAAAATCTTGTGTATTATTTTGGACACTGGGTTTATAATCAAAATTTCTACAACCAACAGTTGCAGTTTCTAAAGTTATTGGGAGAATATTCTAGAAAGAATGCTGTAGTGTTTTCCAGTTCTTGTGGAACAATAGCGGAGTTGGAATGCCTAATGAAGCCTGATGTTTTGGGACTTACGTTTATCGAATTGAGAGTAAGGCCTATTCGAAGTGAGATTAAGAACGTGACAAATGAAAATACTCTTTTCACCGATGCGTTTGGTCCTGCTAGAGCAAAGAGAATCTACAAGTTTTGAAATTTTGGCAAAAGTAATGCATTATGTCTCAAAATGAATGAATATTTCTACCCATCGTTGGTCATACTCGATTTTTTGTCATTCCACAATTACAGCTTTTGATAACCACAATACATATTTATTTTTCTAAGTTTATTCATTCATAAATCTGCGATATGATAAAAAAGATGACAAAGATGTTGATTTTTGTAAAAGATGACAAAAAGATGACATTATTTTTAAAGATGACGATCATTCGTAAAAGATGTTTAGGATGTTGACCTAATGAATAATCCAAGTTTGTGACCTCGAGCACTGAACACAACTTTGTCAAAAATCGAAAAATCGAAACCCTAAAGGACTAGATTTTTCTTTAAAATTTGTTTAGATGTTTTTAAAGTAGAATAAATTTGCTACAATATGATACCAAAACTGTCTCTGTAGACCCAATAGTTTCCGAGATTAAGCCTTTCAAAGTTATCATTTTTTTCGAACTTCGCAATTTTTTGCAATTTATACCTTTGTAGAATTTTCTACATCCCTGTCCTAATAATTGTATTAATAAATACATGTGTGTGTGTGTGGTGGCCAATGAGAAAATAGTAGATTGTATTACTAGTGCGAATGTGTTTTCCAAACAAGAGTTAATTTGCAGCGTGACCGTAGGGAGTGCTGCAATAACTCGCGTTTGGAAACGCATCGCACTAGTTATACACACCATTTTTTGTAACAAATGCATAAAATTTATAAATATTGATTTAATTGTTGAATATCAGTGTGGTTTCCGGCGGTCCGAGGTACTACCGATGCACTTTTCTCGATAAGGATGATTTTGGAAAAGCATCGAGAGTTCAACATACCTGTGCACACTGTTCACACTTCTCATTTTCTTTTTTAACATCCTATCATAAAAGTACAGGGCTTCGATAGTATATTCAGGGTCAAAGTTCATTTAGAACGACAGAATTGCAAAAATTTGCGAAGTTCGAAAAAAATGATAAACTTTGAAAGGCTTAATCTCGGAAACTAGTGGGTCTGCAGAGACAGTTCTAGTATCATATTGTAGCAAATTTAGTCTACTTTAAAAACGGCCTAAGAAAGGTTAAAGAAACAACTAGTCCTTTAGGTTATAATCGCCAAAATTTGAAAAAATAACGATTTTTTCGCAGTTTTTGCGATTTTGACGAAGTTGCGTTCGACGCTCGAGGTCACAAACTTGGATCATTCATTAGGCCAATATCATAAACAAGTCTGCAAAAAATCAGAACTACCGGATTTGACGCATACGGTAATGTATAAAGTTACTGGACTACATTGAATTTGTTAAATTTTTGATACGATATGTATACAAAGCGACAGCAGGGGCAGGCAGCCTTCTGTGGGGAAGATGTGGTGGCGGTCCGCTCCATTTTTAATAGAGCGCAGAATGTGTGGGGGCCGTGTGAGGACCCTAGAAGGCAGGTGGGTCGGGTCTACAGACCGGTGCTCTTAAGGACCCGACCTGGGGATCGAGGCGAGCCAGACCCACATTCGGAACAGATAGTTGGAGACCTCCTAGAACAGCTGATCCAGGATCTCCCTCTGTCAGAGCCGAATGTGGGCTGGCGTGAGAGAAGAAGAATTAAAAAGAACCGGTATTCGACCTTAAAGAAGAAGTTAAGGAAGAGGAATAAGAAGGAAGAGAGTCGCTTGGTCGTGGAGCTGGGAGCTTCCTCGACCAAGGGTACTCAAGTGGAGGAGCTGGTCGAGGAGGTTCCCATCTCACCAATCGAGCGACAGGCAGAGGAGTGGAGTGGTCCGCAAGTGGCTCCTGTCCCTGGCTGCAGAGTTAGTTAAAAACTAATTTATTTTTAATTTGGAAAAAACCGTTTAGGGGGTAGTAGTTTTTTTAGGGATTGGTTTTTCTACTACCATGTACATAATGTATATATTGTACATTTTGTAAATATTTTGTGTAAATATTTTTGTACATAACCATGTACATATTTTTGTATATAGTTCCAATGTATATATTGTACATTTTGTAAATATTTTTGTAAACATTTTTGCATACTTATAGCTTGTATTTATTTCTTGCTATATGATTTGCTGCGTGTTCAATCCAAATTAAATAGCTTGAATTTTTCCTGTATTTTTCTTGTTATAATATAAGGTGACCAGATTATTTTCAAACCAAAAGATGACATTTTTTTGTAAAAACATACACACACTTGTAAAATCCCCCCCCCCCCCCCCCCCCCTCAACAATCTAATAAAATAAAAATTTCGTATAAATTTTTGTAGCTAAACTAAAATTTATTATAAAATTATTGAGTATTAATTAATTAATTAATTCCTTTCGCAAAAATCATGCATATTTTCTTTTAAATATTTATGTCCATATTTGGATGACACTTACTTGAAACTTCTCTTTCAATTGGGTTTCGCTGACGTGATCTTCAATACATTTAATTGAAATTTGAGTCTTTTCAGATGTCCGTATATCATTAATAATAGTGTTACGGTTCTACATAAAATTGTATTCAACCTCAATTTTCGATATAGAATATTTCAAAAATAAAATCAACGTCACATTATATATAAGAAAAAGGGCCAAAACATAAGGAATGCCTTTTGTAGAATGAGAAAAGTTTTATTTTAGACTGCAACGATTTGAAATTAAATTAGACTGCGATAATGTTAATAATTTAATTGGATTGTGATTATGTTAAATAAACCAATTATTAACGAACCCCTGTATCTTAAACATTAAACCGTGTAAATAGAACTGTAATTTTAACTGTAAATAAAGTTTTAAATGTTATTTTGTAGAAAAATCTTGTGTATTATTTTGGACACTGGGTTTATAATCAAAATTTCTACAACCAACAGTTGCAGTTTCAAAGTTATTGGGAGAATATTCTAGAAAGAAATGCTGTAGTGTTTTCCAGTTCTTGTGGAACAATAGCGGAGTTGAATACCTAATGAAGCCTGATGTTTTGGGACTTACGTTTATCGAATTGAGAGTAAGGCCTATTCGAAGTGAGATTAAGAACGTGACAAATGAAAATACTCTTTTCACCGATGCGTTTGGTCCTGCTAGAGCAAAAGAGAATCTACAAGTTTTGAAATTTTGGCAAAAGTAATGCATTATGTCTCAAAATGAATGAATATTTCTACCCATCGTTGGTCATACTCGATTTTTTTGTCATTCCACAATTACAGCTTTTGATAACCACAATACATATTTATTTTTCTAAGTTCATTCATTCATAAATCTGCGATATGATAAAAAAGATGACAAAGATGTTGATTTTTGTAAAAGATGACAAAAAGATGACATATTTTTAAAGATGACGATCATTCGTAAAAGATGACTGTCATCTTCAAAAGATGACGTCTGGTCACCTTATATAATAGTATGAAAATCCTCCAATGAAAAAGCTTGTAGTTTCTCGCTTTAGGTTTTCCCACGTATCTCTGATTAAGTGTCAATATTTTCAAATATTTAGTTTTCGTTGAATACATAATGATGTATCTCCAACATATTTGGAAGATAATCATATTCTGCTCAAGCTTTAAGGTAAACTTATGGAATACAGTTATAAAATAGCTTCTTGTTAATAATACATTTATTTCTTCATAAATTTTGATTTTTTTTTTAAATAATGAATTGTAATAATTTTCTGGTTAAAAGTTTTAACCAATATTAAATAAATTATTTGTAGGTTTAAATATTGATGGGATTATAAAATAATGAATCCATTAGTAACTGAACCAACATTCTTTTTAAAATACTTAATAAGTAATGGAACTTTTAAACTGCTTAGTCAATATAAGCAAATAAGTCAATAGTTATATGACTTTCTCAATTGAAGGAAGAAACTTAATTAACATTATTTTTTCATTTTTGAGAAATAATTTTTTTTAAAACAAACTAAGTTTTTTTATCGACAAATAAGTTTTTCAAACATACTTAGATTTGTTAACCGCGAGTATCCTAAGTTTACAAAAATTACTGCTAAAGTAAATCACATAAAATTTAATCAAATTTGGGGAGAAATTACCAAATACTATTGTAAATATTTTTGTATATTTTTTGGAGTAGGTTAGTAGTATTGTTGAATTTTAGGTAGATTTCATATAAAAATCTACCTATTGCAATGGGCTTCATCTCGGAATTTCGGAAATTTTTTGTGCTAAACGACTATATATGATAAGCGGAGACAAAAAAACAAAAAAAAAAAATTTATATATATATATATATATATATATATATATATATATATATATATATATATATATATATATATATATATATATATATATATATATATATATATATATATATACATATATATATATATATATATATATATATATATATATATATATATATATATATATATATATATATATATATATATATATATATATATATATATATATATATTATTAAAATAATAAGTTTTTTGGGTAAAGCCAATTAATAAAACAATATTTATAACTGTTTATCGACAATTGTTTCGGTTTATTCAAAAAACCATCTTCAAGGATAACATATTTTTAAAAAAAAACAAATTTCTTATACAAAAAAAAAAAAAAACAAGTAATATTGTATCAAAGATATTGACATAAATATCAAAAACATCATTTTTTGATATTTATGTCAATATCTTTGATACAATATTACTTGTTTTTTTTTTTTTTTGTATAAGAAATTTGTTTTTTTTTTTTTTAAAAATATGTTATCTTTGAAGATGGTTTTTTGAATAAACCGAAACAATTGTCGATAAACAGTTATAAATATTGTTTTATTAATTGGCTTTACCCAAAAAACTTATTATTTTAATAATATATATAATACAAGCCAAATATCAAATTTATATATATATATATATATATATTAGGGTGTCCCAGAAAAATTAAAATTGTTTTTTTTTAACGCATACCCTTTAATTTTTTTTCTTTTATGTCAAAACAACTGTAAAAAAAATTTCATGCAATTTAAATAACAGTAACCCGTGCCGACTTGGACCTAAACATCTCAATACTGGATTGTGTACTTTAGCGCGCATACCTGTTTTGATGTGCTTATAATTTCTAAATATCTTGTCGGTTATACGAATTTTTCTTGAAAAATAAATATGTCCGTCGAACTAGGTAGTTCTAAACAAAAAATATACATAAAAGGTAACCCCAAAACTTCCTTCAAAGGGGCAAGCTCTCGTATAGTATTGTTGTATAATATATTGTTTTTTAATATAATACATTTCATACGAAAACAAAGAACAATTGTTGTACCAAAACTGAATAATTCTATAGACACGTTTGGAATGTTATTTTAGACTGAAAACTCAAGACAAAGTGCAAATTCTCTGCTGTGATACTATAACTGCTTCGAATACACATCGTATGTGTGCGCGTTGAAAAAAATCAACGTAGAAAAACTTATTTTTGCTTGCAACCATCACATGTACGAGCTGGTGTTAAAAAGTCTTTTTGAAGTGAAAATAAAACAAGTACCTATAATAAGCCCGGACATTCCACTTTTTCAAAAAATTAGAGATCATTGGCAAACAATTGATCATCATAAAATAGAATGCTATAGAGAAAAGGTGGAATGGTGCCTGTTTCCAAAATTGATAAATTGAAAGTAGATTAAATAATAATAATTGAAAAGGAGATATCAATGCTTAGAGCATTTCAAGTGTATCGTTCAGATACAGCTGAAAGAGCGGTCTAATTAATGCAGGACTTACATTGTTTAATTACAATTGAGGCAATATTTGTTATGTTGCGTACAAAAACACAATATGTTATATCCGGACTGTAAACAGCAAACATTGACAAGAAAATATACTTAGTAATAGTTGTTGTAATGAAAAATAATATTAAAATATGGAGGGACTGAAATCTCAAGCTGTGAGATATCAAGACTTCGGTCTGGATTAAGGATTTTGATATAGTTTTCGGCAAAAAACTTTTATGAGGACACTGCTTTTAGTTTGTTTTGGGCAGCGATGTATATCAAACATAAAACTCTTTGTTGAAGTATAAATATTTTTTTATTTCTGTTTAGAAATTTATTACAAAACTAACACGAAATATTAATAAGTGCCCGAAAATTTTAACAGATCATAAATTAATATAACTTAGTGAAAAGATGAAACACCCAGCAAACTACTCAAAAACCTCTCCATTTAGCGTTTCAAGAAAATATTACAAAACCAATTCATGGTTCTTTCAAAATTCAAAAAATATTCTAAAAATTAAAATAAAATAAAAAATTTAAACTTTTTTTAAAGTTCTAAAAACATTCCAAAAATTATTACAAAATCAAAAATTTAAACTTTTTTCAAATTCAAAAATTTTTAAAATATTCTAAAAATTATAACAAAATCAAAAATTTCCATGTCCAATTTCATGTTCGATAACATTTCATGTCAAACAAATAATTAATTTCATATTGTTCCAAAAAATTAAGTAAAATGAAAATCATTCTTTTGACACACTTGACAACATTTTTTTGACAAACTTATAATACAATAATCTAGATTTTGGTTTCACATACCAATACCGACCATCAAAATTTCTCCAAATTCAATGTTCCTATTCGCAATCACTTAAAATGAACGTTTTTAAGCAAAATATAGGCATATTTCCTTGTTTTGACATACTTGACGATTTTTTTTGACACACTTCCCGTACAGTTATCGAACACATCGTCATTTTGGCTGTTACAATTGAGTAATCCTATTTTTAGAAGCAAAAATTTTTGAGATCCCTTCCAGCGGTTTTCTAGATTTCGTCGGTTGTGACGGCAGACAGACATACAGTTTTTTTTAGAATCAGTAAGTCCTAAAACGTCGATAAATGGGGTAAGAATTTCATTTTTGGATCGAGAATGTAATACTTAGGACTTTCAGACCGAAGTAATATTTTTTTCTAATTCATTGGCGTTTTATTTAATGAGAGTAAAATAATTTCTCAAATAATTGCACAGTAATCGCAGTAAAAGCTCGTATGTTAAAGTTCAACTTCAAGTCGGCACGGGTTATCGTCATCCAATCGCAGTAAAACTTTTAATTTAAGTTTTTAAGGTTAATTGGAAAAAATTTAGCGGGTATGCGTATAAAATTTTGCAAAAAAATTTTTTTGCTCTATGTCTTGGGACACCCTAATATATATATATATATATATATATATATATATATATATATATATATATATATATATATATATATATATATATATATATATATATATATATATATATATATATATATATATATATATATATATATATATATTTTAATTCTAGGTTAACGGTTAACACGAGCTTTTTGGTCTAAATGATTTTTAATTTATTGTTGTGTTTTCATTAAGTTTACATTTTATTATATTTTAACGTCGATATTTCGGCACATGCCATTTTCATAGACCTACAATAATCAATCATTTAACCATTAATTTATACATCGATTGAATGGTATTAGTTTGAAAAATGGTTTTTTTACATTTATATATAATATTTTAACTTGAACTACTTTTAAATAAATTAGATAAAAACTTACATTACAATTTTAAAATAAAAAACTAATTATCTAACTAATTAACTACACAATACAAAATAAATAAATAAATTAATTTGGTTTTACGAAACCTCGTCACTTCAACATATTAAAATTTTAAACTAAATTATATATTAACGAAATCAGTATTTTTCGATCAATTTGTAAAAAACGTAACCGTTACAAGCTAACGATTGAGATATTTTCTCCTATTGATTGATTGATTGATTGATTGGACTGTAGGACCAAGCACTAGGCGAGACTCCCGGATTACGGCCGGGCCACTTCCTACAGTCGTTTTACATATAACAATAGGTAAGGATAGGTAGGTAATTGTAAGTTAGGAGTGAACGACCCGGTTACAGACACCTGGCAAATCGTATCTAGCTACTACTGTTAGGAGACAATCACAAGGACAATCACTTATACATATAATCTGCAATCGCCAATCAGCAATCCCGTATCTAAAATTTCTCGCCTGCATTTATTAGTATAATAGGATGATGACTAAATTGTAGTCCTCTGCACTCTCCAATCTGAATTCATGTTATTATATTTATGGTTAAAATTATTTATGGTTATTTATGGTTAAAAACATTTATATTATGTACATATATATAAAAAACAAAAAACCCCTTTGAAAATTGAGTGAATTTCATATAAAAAGTATTGGGATTGAAATGGATAAAAATATTATCTTTCACTTGATGTTTTTATTTGAAATGTATTTATTTAAATTTTATAAAACATTATTTTATATAATATAATTAACGCAAGAATGTTTTGAATTTTTCTTGAAACACAAGAATTAATTTAACAAAAACAATTAACCCTGCTCGTTGATATCGTTCAAAAATCTTATTGGATTTTATGGATAATGTTTGGATAAATAGAAAGAGATAAATCTATCACATAAAATTATGTCAACAAATGAAATTTTAAGCTGAATTTGAAATAATAACTAAATTTCGCTAGTTAAAGCTCTAAGTAGGTTTAAATTTTACACAAAATCGAATAGCACAATAACACCTTTATTTAGTTTTCTAGTAAAAATCAGAGTTAATAAATTTTACATTTAGGGAAGATTACATCTTGGTCGCCCACATCTTTCCATTTTTGAAAGCAATCTTACCTTAGAGTTTAATTATTAAAACCAACACTTTAAAACTATTATATTAGATATAAAACTGATTATTACAATTAATGTTTTCACTACATTTAGTTATACTTATATATTTATCATTTAAGAGATTAATTTAGTTTAAAATTCACACTGTCACTTATAACAAGTGTTGATAAGACGACCATTCACCATTGTCATATATATATATATATATATATATATATATATATATATATATATATATATATATATATATATATATATATATATATATATATAATATATATATATATATATATATATATATATACATATATACACATGCACATACATACACATACACACATATATACACGTACATACACACATATATACACATGTACTCACATATATATACATATATCCATACATATACACATACATGTACACATACATACATACATATATACACACATACACACATATACGCAAACATACATATACATATACATACATACATACATACATACATATACACACATACATACACATATATACACACATATATATATATATATATATATATATATATATATATATATATATATATATATATATATATATATATATATATATATATATATATATATATATATATATATATATATATATATATATATATATATATATATATATATATATATATATATATATATATATATATATATATATATATCTATACACATACATAAGTACATATATACATACATACACACATATACACACATACACACATACACACATGTATACATACATATACATATACATATATACATACACATACACATACACACACACATACACATACACATACACATACACATAGTAGGGGAGCCCAAGCGGGGATTTTGCGAGTTACTCGAGCGCGTCAGAAAATCATATGGGGGGAAACCTTGCACCCTGTAATGTACTCCTACCAAATATGAACCCTTAATGTAGTGGGGTGCGTCGAGGGCAACCCGTCAGATTAGTAAAAAAAAATCAACCGTCAGAAAAACTCAAGCGCGTCAGATTAAGAGAAGGTAAGTTAAATACATCCAGAAAAGTGTATATTTCAATAATCTGACAATTTGACCGTGACATAAGGAAATAGGCGAGTCACAAAGGTGTAAAAAAAAACGACACCTTGAAATACTCGAGCGCGATAAACTTTTTTTTAATTTTGAAGGTAATCCTATCAGGATTACGGAAAACATATATTCTGACAGTTTTCATGGGGCGATTCAGGTAAAATCGTCAATAAAAGATGGAGCGTACAGATGCTGAGAGCTGTGTATTCCCCACTTTGCGCCTCACTTCTCTCTCACTCTTTCTTTATCTCTTACTCTCTCGCACCGACTCCACTAGAGCGTCTGTTGGCATGACGCCATCTCAGCTGATCACCATAGTGTACACGTTTTTGGTGGCTGCTAGACGCTTTGATTTGTTTGTTGTATTTATAAGTTATTTTGTGAATTTCATGCACTGTTTAAAAATAAATTAAAAACACTCCAAAATCTAGTAAATGTTTGCTCGCTTAATTGCAGGAAAAATCAATTGTCAAATATTTCATATTACATTAATTGTAGTAATCGTAATTTTCAATCCAAAAGCATTAATATAACTGAGATAATCCTAGTAACATAAAACAAAATGGTAAATTATGCTTTTTAACTATTAAATTTACTACAGTTGTAGATTAAAAATACTGTTTTTGAAAAAAATTACATAGACATAGAAACGACAAATAATTGTCACTTTAAAATTGTCAGACGAACAGTACCCCTCCATATAATTGTCAGATTATCATCCTGGAGGACGAAGACATCAAGTTGATCCCCCTGCATAAAAATCTGACGCGCTCGAGTATCTCAAGGTCACATTTTATTTTTACATTTTTCAAAATCAGCCATGACTTTTGGTCACGTTTAAATCGTCAGTCATTTAAATAGGACACTTTTTTGAGTTCACTTTACATAAACCTTGAATATCTGACACGCTCGAATAACTTTTTTTTTTTGTTTTTCCACCTCTCTATACGCCCACCTCCCTTTAGTTAATCGTCAGATTTATATGTATCGGTTATCAGAAAGACAAAGCGCATATACTCTATGAATATCTGACGCGCTCGAGTATTTTTATGTGACTGTTTTTTTTTACATTTTTAAAAATTCTTACACGCTCTCCCCCCCACTAAAATGGAAAACTTGACATAAACTTTTTTCATTTTAGAACGTAAACTTCACAATCCAATGAGTCCCTATGACGCTCTAGTAACTGCAAATTTAGCATCCCGGGCTCCCTACTAACATACACATACACAAACACATACACATACACATACACATACACATACACATACACATACACATACATACACATACATACACATACATACTCATACATACACATACATACACATACATACACATGTATACACATACATACATATACACACATACATACACATATATACGCACATACATACATACCTATATATATTACATATATTTATTAACAGCAAACATACATATTAAGAAGTTTCCACCTTATGTCCAACATACTAATTTATGTGGTATTGTTATATAAACATACATACATACATATATATACATACATATATTTATATATATATATATATATATATATATATATATATATATATATATATATATATATATATATATATATATATATATATATATATATATATATATATATATATATATATATATATATATATATATATATATATATATATATATATATATATATATTAGGGTGTTTCATTTTTACATGCAAAAAATAAAATGTAGAATTTTTTGCAAACTTTGCTCACGCCGTGAGTCTCAGTGATGTAAAAGATATATATGCCAAATTTCAAGAAGATTGGATAATATTTAGAGGTTGCACACTTTGACCAGTTTTATAAAAGTTTATGTAAATTTAAAGTAAATTTCACTAAATATAGCTTAAAGTGATCGATGTGTGCAACCCCTAAACATTATCCAATTTTCTTGAAATTTGGCAAATATATCTTTTACATCACTGAGACTTGGGGCGTAAGCAAAGTCATATGAAAATCAAATCTTTGGAAAATGAAACACCCTAATATATATATATATATATATATATATATATATATATATATATATATATATATATATATATATATATATATATATATATATATATATATATATATATATCTATATATATAAAATTCTCGTGTCACAGTGTTTGTAATTAAACTCCTCCGAAACGGCTTGACTGATTTCCATGAAATTTTATGTGTATATACGGTAGGGCTGAGAATCGGTCGTAAACTATTTTATATACCCTTAAGTGATAAGGGGGGCCCTCCCCCCCAAATTTTTTTGTATTTTTCAGACAAAATTTTTTATTTTTATTTTTTTATGATTTGACATTAAAAAATACATATAATCCTTAATTTTCTCCCTTCTACCACCAACCCCCATTTTTTAATGGCGATATTAGTACTGGAATACTCTTCAATTACTCCTCTGAAACGGCCTGACTGATTTCCATGAAATTTTATGTGTATATACGGTAGGTCTGAGAATCGGTCGTAAACTATTTTTTATAACCTTAAGTTATAAGGGGGGCCCTCCCCCCCAAAAACTTTTTGTATTTTTCAGACAAATTTTTTTATTTTAATTTTTTTATGATTTGACATTACAAAATACATATAATCCTTAATTTTCCCCCTTATACTACCAACCCCCATTTTTCAATGGCGGTATTAGTACTGCAATACTCTTCAATTACTCCTCCGAAACGGCCTGACTGATTTCCATGAAATTTTATGTGTATATACGGTAGGTCTGAGAATCGGTTGTAATATCTTTTTTACCCTTAAGTGATAAGGGGGCCCTCCCCCCCAATATTTTTTGTATTTTTCAGACAAAATTTTTTATTTTAATTTTTTTATGATTTGACATTAAAAAATACATATAACCCTTAATTTTCTCCCTTCTACCACCAACCCCTATTTTTTAATGGCGATATTAGTACTGGAATACTCTTATATTACTTCTCCGAAACGCCCTGACTGATTTCCATGAAATTTTATGTGTATATACGGTAGGTCTGAGAATCGGTCGTAAACTATTTTTTATACCCTTAAGTTATAAGGGGGGCCCTCCCCCCAAAAACTTTTTGTATTTTTCAGACAAATTTTTTTATTTTAATTTTTTTATGATTTGACATTACAAAATACATATAATCCTTAATTTTCCCCCTTTTACCACCAACTGCCATTTTTTAATGGCGGTATTAGTACTGCAATACTCTTCAATTACTCCTCCGAAACGGCCTGACTGATTTCCATAAAATTTTATGTGTATATACGGTAGGTCTGAGAATCGGTTGTAATATCTTTTTTACCCTTAAGTGATAAGGAGGGCCCTCCCCCCCCAAAATTTTTTGTATTTTTCAGACAAAATTGTTTATTTTTATTATTTTATGATTTGACATTACAAAATACATATAATCCTTAATTTTTCCCCTTCTACCACCAACCTCCATTTTTCAATTGCGATATTAGTACTTGAATACTCTTCAATCCTCAGTAGTCGATAACTGATCAATCTATTAATCTATCTATCTATCTTCTATCTACATATCTATATATGATAAATAAAAATGTAAATGTTCGTTGGTTCAAAATAGGCAATCTAGGAATGTACTGGATCGATTCTCTTGAAATTTGGACACAATGTTGCATTCAAATACAGAAAGGTTATTATATAGTGTTTTTTTAGCGATATGTGTTTCATATAGGAATGTAAGCTGTCAACAAGCACAAGTGTCCCTGACTTGCATTAATCTCAATTCAATCTTTTTATGGTCGAGTTTCACTTAAAGACTTAATTTAATCGATTAGTTATGTATGGGTGATCACCCATATATTGTTTTGTCCAATTTATCAACCATATTGGTTGATTACCGGTTAATTGTATAACCACTCCAGTGTCCAGTGTTAGTGTATAACCAGTGTATTGATGGTTGTTAATGAGTTTGTATAACAACACTTTGACCTAAATGGAAGTAGTGCTAACCACTAGACCACTCAACACATATATACATACATTTATATACATACGGTCATTAAAATATTCTATTGCATTTTTGCCCATTGCATGGAAATTGGTTCTATTGTATATTATACCAAATACTTCCACATGGAATGGCATTTTGATAATTTGTTTGAAAACCAGATTTCAAAAAACGATTTAGTGCATTTGTTCAAAACAGCAGTTGACATGATGTATGTGATACATATATAAGTTTCAATAGTTCAGGTTGACAAAACGCCTGCTAGAGGACATGTGAGAAGATTCAATGCTCGAACAATAAACGAAGTGACAATTAATAAAGTCGGCAATAAATTTCAACCGAGATATATTTTTGTCAATAAAAGAAGGATTAATTTCCACATTTGGAAATGCCGTCGATTGTTTTACCAATACATGGTAGATATGTATGCAAAAACATTCGAAACAGAACGTTTAATATTCATTCGTTTAAATCAAACCAAGCTTTTCTCTGAAGTACCAGCTTATTTGCGAGAGCCAATTTAATATGACGGTTATTCACAACACAAAATCATCTCAAATGCACGGCAAATATCCGATGTCAGTTTCGATAAAGATTTGTAGGAAGTTGTGACGAAAAATATGTAACATGAGCTTTCCAGAACACTGAATCCACTAAATCCAAAGTACGCAAAGTAATATCATCAAGGATTCAGTCAGTTACAGGAACTTCAGTTACATGAAACGATGGTTATCCTTTATATAAAAGAAGAGCTGCAGCAAATGGCGGTAAGGTAACAACATATAGATATGTGAAACGGGAACACGAAAATAGTACCTTAAACATGGATGGTTAGTCCATATTAATCCTTTGCTACAAGGAACATACAGATCGCATATAAACTTGGAATACGGTATATATGCCAAATCAGTCAAATACGTTAGTTAAAAAGTACTTTAATAAAGGCAACATCTCAGTTTTAGCGTGCTCCAATGAAGCAGCACTGGGATGTATGCATCATTCATCAATGACACGTGCAGCACGTCACCTCCAAACTAAGTTCGGGCTTTGTTTGAAATCATGCTGACCGCTTACTGTTCTTCATCTACAAGAACGTTATGGGAAAAAATATAAATCGCACATGGTTGATGATATTTCCTGCCCAATATAGCAAAATGATTAAAGATCTGTGCGTAGTATTCGCGAACTTAGTTCTCAATCAATTATTAATGCTACCGCCGAATCGATCTGCTCCGTCGGTCAATGTGAAATTACGTCGTTAATATAAATACAATACTGATGATTAGGTTTAATATAATTACAATACGGTTGATTAGCATTTCAATTCAAAAGATCACAATTGTCAATTAAATTGATGTTTGCAATCACCATAAAAAAAGATCACGCTCAATCATTAAAAGTGCGCGCTTTAGATGTAGAACGGATTGATTTTCGTATGGACAATTATATGTTGCGTAGACAGAATAGATGCATAAAACTAGATAATCTCTTTTACTCTGAACCAACAATGGAGCCACAGCAAATAATGTATAACCTGCAGAAGCATCGAGAAATTGAACATTAGAGACCTTTAGGTTCTCTTTTCTTAGTGAGCACTGAGCACATTGAACATATGGGTACTGCGAGCATTTGTAAATCTATTTATGTTCTGTATACTGTTCTATATAGAGATGACCTCTACTAATTCAACAAGTTACTTAAATTTTTTTTTGCTTACTTGAAAACTTATTTGATCGCTAATTTTTCATATATCCGAACTGATCAGCTAGAGTGCTGATTATTTTTCATCCATATTTTTAAAAAGATAAATTAAAAATTATGCTATCATTCTCATTACCACTTTTTGAAATCATTGCTACTACGTCAACAAAATGTCTGTGCACAAGCTTTATTTATAAGCGTAGCAAAGCACGCCGGGTCCTGCTAGTATATATATATATATATATATATATATATATATATATATATATATATATATATATATATATATTATATATACACATATATACATATATACATACACACATATACATACATACACACGCACATACATACATACATACATATCCATACACATATATATATACACACATATACACATATATACATACATATATATACATACACATACACACATACACATACATATACATACACACATACATACATACATGCATACATACACACATACATACACATATATACATATATATTGATAATTCATATAAATATGTTATATAAATTTTGATAATTCAAATATGGAATATATGTATAAAATTTGTTTGAACGATATCTTTAATACTTTAGACGTATTTTTAGACTTCCTTTCATTTATTCCAAATTACATAAAATTGATAGAAATACGAAAGATGTTTTAAGAAAGTTATATATAAACATTAAAAACCAGTTTCAATGTTTATATATACCTTTTGTATTATATTCTGTAGCTGTAAATCAAAGAAAGTTAATTAATTCGAAGTTCTATTTTCATTAAATTTATTAAAACTAAATTAAATTAATGCCAAATCTCAGCTAATCTCATATATATATATATATATGAAAATTCAATTATTTCGAATAGCGAACCTAAGATATCAAACCATCAGTTTTTTTTAAGAAACAAAAATGTTATCAATGTTTTTTAAGAATAATATTTCACACGCCATGACACCTTTTCAAGTTGACGAAATTTGTATCTTTATTTCTAATAAATCTGCATTTTCATTAATTATATTATGAAATTTAAACTAAAATACTCCATTTTATTTACATTCATTTATTCCTGGTAATGGCATTTTGATAAATTTTTTTTTTATTTTCTCTAAATCAACAAACAAAATTTTTTTTTTAATCAAAACAAGAAACACGAAATTCCAATTAGAAATGTTTATGTATATTCTCGAAATACTACAACAAAATTGACATTTGTTTTTTTTAATGTAACAGTGTCCTCTTACATAATTATACCCAACTATAGGTGCGTTCGATTTGACTGAAACAACCGAAAAAACAACAACAATTGCATTTAATTTTTCAGTTGCTTCAGTTGTTTCAGTCAAATCGAACACGGCTTATATACCACGACTTGTTGATTAGATCGTTTCTTAATTTAACACTACAAAAATCAGATAAATTCTATAACCTTTTTAAAAATGTTAATAATTTTCATCGACTAAAATCACTACGGTTTAATTTCATTTTAATTTTAAATGAAAAAAAAGTAATAAAAATAAACAACGACACAACAATGTTGTATCGAATTGAAAACCATAAATTACGAGAATTTCAAGAGAAAAAAAAAGAGAAAAAATATTATTTTCCTGATTTTTTCAATCTTTTAATTAGAAAGATTAAATTATTTTTAAAATATTATTATTATTATATATTATTATATGTTATATATTATATATTATTGAAGCACTTGGTTTGAAACACATTTTAGATAACTTTTATTGAGTAATAAGACACTTTAAATATGGTAAATTATTAAAGTAAAAAATATATATATATATTTTTATATCACGACGGAGAGTTTTATCCACGTCCATCTTCTTTAAATGCGCTCGGCAAACTCGATTGAGATATTTTCTCCTATTATAAATAAATAAATCCATAGCTAAAAACATTCTGCTAAAAAATAATTACCCTTCACCAATTACCGAAACAATAATTAAAAATAGTATCTACCAAATAAAAAACCAACCTCCTAACAATAACCAATCTTTAACAACAACTAGTACTGACTCACAAACACCACCAAAACAAATTATGGCATCATTAACATACATACCACAGTTAACAGATTTTATAAAAAAACAAATATCAAAACATAACCCGAATTCACATATAGCCAATAAACCATTCAACACCTTAAACAAACAATTCACAAATCTGAAAGATAGAAACAAACCAGAAACCGCACACGGTATCATTTACCAAATCCCATGCGTATGTGAAAAAGTGTATATAGGACAGACACAACAAACACTAACGGACCGACTTACTCAACACAGGAGTGATTTTAAACTCAGACACTTAAATCCCAACAAAACAGCAATCAACCAACATACTCTCGCTAATCAAACTAACGACGAAATCCATGAGTTTGACTTTACCCGTGTCAAAATCATAGACCGGGAGAAAAACAAATTTAAGAGAGAGTTTAAAGAAGCTGGTCACATCTGGTTGAACGAAACGACAACAGTAAACACTAGAACGGACGTCAGGAATTTAAATGCATCTTACAGAAACCTTATTACAACATATAAGAAAGTTTCTAAGCTCAAAACCCCAATCCCTAATTAAGAAAATAAATTCTTTGTGCAAATAGTTTTCATTTTCATGTTCTAATATTGTGTTTGAGTTAAAATTGTAATTGTTTTAATATTCTTTTTAATTTAATTTTCTTCTTTTTGATTATCTCTCATGTTTGCATTGATTTGATTGTATTATATCGTACTATGTGTGGATTTTTTAAAGTTTATTTACCTTGGTAAGGTCAGTGATATTAATTCTAGAGTCACCGTTCGGTCCAAAACAAAAATAAAAATAAAAAGGAAAATTATAAAAAACATACACAAACTGTTGGTCTATGGCAAAATAGGAGAAAATATCTCAATCGTTAGCTTGTAACGGTTACGTTTTTTACAAATTGATCGAAAAATACTGATTTCGTTAATATATAATTTAGTTTAAAATTTTAATATCTTGAAGTGACGAGGTTTCATAAAACCAAATTAATTTATTTATTTATTTTGTATTGTGTAGTTAATTAGTTAGTTAATTAGTTTTTTATTTTAAAATTGTAATGTAAGTTTTTATCTAATTTATTTAAAAGTAGTTCAAGTTAAAATATTATATATAAATGTAAAAAAACTATTTTTCAAACTAATACCATTCAATCGATGTATAAATTAATGGTTAAATGATTGATTATTGTAGGTCTATGAAAATGGCATGTGCCGAAATATCGACGTTAAAATATAATAAAATGTAAACTTAATGAAAACACAACAATAAATTAAAAATCATTTAGACCAAAAAGCTCGTGTTAACCTAGAATTAAAATATAATAACAAGTTGGTCGTATAAAATTGCAAATCTAAATATATATATATATATATATATATATATATATATATATATATATATATATATATATATATATATATATATATATATATATATATATATATATATATGTATATATATATATATATATATATATATATATATATATATATATATATATATATATATATATATATATATATATATATATATATATATATATATATATATATATATATATATATATATATATATATATATATATATATATATATATATATATATATATATATATATATATATATATATATATATATAGATATATATATATATATATATATATATATATATATATATATATATATATATATATATATATATATATATATATATATATATATATATATATATAAATATATATATATATATATATATATATATATATATATATATATATATATATATATATATATATATATATATATATATATATATATATAAACGATATGCGATATAACGAAAACGACCGGCACTCTCACGGTCGCATTTGTTGAGGTAGATCAAAAAACTTTTCTGCACTTGTGTGTTTTAATAATATCTTGGACAAGTTCGTGAATCAGCAAAATCCGACACGTGGTTAAGAAACTATAGGCTTTTTTCTGAAAATAAAATGATTTTTTAAAACCGTTATAACGGCCGTTTGGATACTAATATTTCAAAAAATTTAACAAATTTTTTGAAATTTTTTTTATCAATGTGTTTTAAAATTAGACCTCTGCAGTTATAGGTTTCTTAGTGAACGGCTCCAACAAAAAAGTTTGCAAAAAAAAATTTTTTTTTGAAACAACCGGCACTCTCACGGTCGCATTTATAAGACCAGATCAAAAAACCTTTTTTAAAAATGTGCGTTTTGTTAATATCTTGGACAAGTTCGTAAATCAGCCCAATCTAACACATGGTTAAGAAACTAGAAGCTTTATACTAGAAAAAAACTCTGTTTTTTAGATCCGTTATAACGGCCGTTTGGATTCTAATATTTTTAAAAACTTCATAAATTTAGAATCTTTGAAAACTGTTTAATCAGTTTCTTTAAAAAAAAAGACCTCTGCAGTTGGAGGTTTCTGAGTGAGCGGCTCCAACAAAAAAGCTTGTAAAACACAAAATGCGTTTGAATCAACCGGCGCTCTCACGGTTGCATTTGTGGAGCCAGATCAAAAACCCTTTCTTAAAAATGTGTGTTTTATTAATATCTTGAAAGAGTTCGTAAATCAGAAAAATCTGACACATGGTTAAGGTTAACTATAGGCTTTATACTAGAAAAAAAAGTGGTTTTTTAATCCGTTATAACGGCCGTTTAGATACTAATATTTTTAAAATCTTCATAAATTTAGAATTTGTGAAAACATTTTAATTCGTTTCTTATAAATATAAATCTCTGCAGTTCGAGGTTTTTGACTTGTTGGCTTCAACAAAAAAGTTTGCAACAATCCCCAACTACAATTTCCAAAAACCTTATAACAGTCAATGTCAACCTTATAACAGTCAAAAAATAAAAGATTTGAATAGAAGAAATTAATTTTTTTTTCTTAGAAATAAACTATTTTGATATTTTGCAGTAATTGCACGACATATGATATAGAGTAGGTTTGTGTCATAAATTGTCACACACATGTTCTGTGGTAGATTTGATATTTGTTTGTTGCAAAATTGGATAGATTTAAATTTGCTTACAGGAAGCTAATTTCCTTTTTAAAATTTTTTCGATATCTGTTTGAAATTAGTTTGTTTTGTTTAAACTAATCTGATACATCAGATTCTACTGGCACACAAAACTGTCTGATCTCGAAATCTACCTATTTCTAGCGGATATACGTGCCGCTTGGACTTTTTTTTGTCGGTTGTGTACTAGGTTTAATAAAATATTCTTACTTAGCGGTAGGCCTAACAAGCCATCCATGGAGCTTCACTCTTTAACGATAATGTCGTTCCTAGGTCGCCTATGACCATAAGGGTTATGCAATCGAAGAACATTGGTTTCTTCTCTTCATTCGGCGAGGAAGTTCTCAGAGACGAGGAGTGGTGTTGCTGTGTTTGTCCTTAGGTGCAAACCAGTAGTACCATTCTTTGCTCAGAGGCTTCTTCGGTGTAATGAAGAGAGGAACCAATTATACTTTTTTTCAGGATCAGAGGCTTAACCTCAAACAAATTCAAAAAACTTACCATTTTTTCATTTAGCTTTGCAATAGACAATTTTTCATGGAGTTTAGGATTTGAAGTCGGGTGCTCGGGAGCGTTCTTCAACTTTCGCATTAGGTTTAGTTGTAATTTATTTGTAGGTTAAACAAGCACAACTGGGTCAGTAGAAATGGACCTAAGGTTTAATCGTGACAGTTGTGATTGTTTTATTACGTTGGGGAGAAACTTTTCTGTAGAATCTGGTCGTTAGGGGCTTTTCTAGTCGGTTCCCACATGCATTGTTGGAGTGGGCTCGCGAACGCGGGAATTCAGGTTTAAACAAAATGGATATTGTACCATACTTATTTTTTATATTGTCTCCAGACGAATCTTGATTTTGGGAATCTCTTATCTTATTAAATAAAAATAAAATAAATAAAACAAATTTTTCTGAAAATTAAATAAATAGTTTTATTAAATAAAGTAAATCTATTTTAAGATTAGGTAGTTTTAGGTAAATAAACAAATTTTTAAGTAAATACATAATTACATCAAGATATAAATAAATATTCTTTATTGTTTTAAAAAAAATAAATAAATATTTGAGTTAAGACGGTGCATCTAATAAATAAGCATTCTTTTTTTAAATATTTTTATTTTTCAATTTTTAAAATAAATAAATATTTTTTAGGGGTGCTATCGTCAATAAATGATTTTAGGTATATATATAATTCTGAAATTTCAGCATATCTGAAATTAAATAAATAAATTATATTACTCTTTAATAATATTTTAGGCATTTTTGTCAAAAGATCAAGCAACATTGAGCCACAATAATCATTTCTTTTTGTTCTTTTATTAAATTTGTTTTTACAAAAATTTTTGTGTTTTCGAGTTTGGTTGGTCGTTATTTTTTCATTCTTTGTGTTTTTAATTTTTACATTTCCATAGGACGAATTTTACCGCGCGTACTAACTCCACTTATTTCAGTGATATTGGGTTTTTTTTGGAATTGGTTTTACTATTGTTGTTCGTAGGAATTCTAAATTTTGTTAAAATTTATTATCGAAATGTCAAGCCACATAGACGTGGACCATCCGTTCTATGGTTTGGAACCTAGCGAGCTGCAGATCGAATGTCTGGTTCGGGGTGTGGACTTCAGGGGGGTCAATTGGGCAGAGGAACTGCGAAACCACGCAGATCATGGTGCAGTTCCAATAACAGTATCTCATGCGAGAGATTTGGTAGCTGAATTTCAAATGGTGGTGCAGGCAGCACAACTTATCTTAGATCAAGTACGACGGCTTCAGCGACCGATAAATCAGACTTTCTTAGATGGTTTGGCGAATCGAGTTTTGCATTATACGGGTAGAATGAATAGGTTGGGTCCTCGCACTGACTTGCAAGAAGCCCGCACCTACGCTATCTCTCAATTGTCACGCGCTTGTGATATAATAGGATCGCTGTCAATACGTCCAATTTTGCAGAATAAACCAGGAGTATCATCTGCACCGTCTGTTTCACTTACGTTTCAATCAGATGAGAGATCCACTACAGAGATCCCAGTACAGTCAATAGCTGATACAATACATAGTCTAAATCGTCCAAACCATCAACAACAGAGACGGTCAGAACAATTACCACCGGCTTATTTCCAACAATCCGGTTTGAGAGCTGAGGACTTTGCAATACCACAATTGGGTCCATCGTTCCAAGCTGAACAAATACATAACAATCCAGCATTGGTACAACAGTCTCAACAACAACCATTGAACCATCCACAGGTACAACCACAATTACAATTAAATTATCCATCAGTACCACAGGTACAACCACCACCATTATATCCACAAGCTCCACTTACAGCACCACCACCATACAACCAACCTCCTCAGGTATGGCGTGACGCTGCTCCAGCGTTAGCACCAGTGGAGTACCGAGAGGTTCGTGAGAACAATTTGAGTCGTTATGACTCAAATTGGGTTCCAACCTTCACAGGAGATGGTCACTCTCCTGATGTTTATGAGTTTGTTCATAGAGTAGAGGTGGCTGCCAGGAGGGACCGTGTGAACTGGGACGACCTTAGGTCTATTGTTCCACGGTACCTCAAGGGAGCTGCCGACAGATACTATTTGAACTTAACTCGTGAGTATCAGGTGGTGACTTATCCAGTGTTAAGGGAGGGACTCCTACAAACCTTCGGTACGCTCACTGATGATAAGGCGATCTTGCGCGTTCTTTTGAACCGCAAACAAAAGCCAAAGGAGAGCGTATACGAGTATTTAGTGGAGGTTGCTTCGTTGAACCGTCGCTTAGCACGTCCATTTGCTGACCGTGAAATGTTGGAAATTGCTCGGGAGGGACTGAGTGTGGAGCTCAAAAATGCCACACTAGCAGCAACAATACATTCAATTGATGAACTTCGGACTTTATGTCAGAAGTTTGAACGTTTGTGGTCCACACCAGTCCCGACCAAAACATCAAATTTAAGAACTAGCGAGCTACAGCATGTGGATGATTATGAGGTGGATATTGAACCAGAACGAGATGGATATATTGAAGCGATGGATTCAACACCGAGAAGGATATTTCAGCGACCTGGCATTACATCTGATAACAGTCAACCTGGTCCATCAATGTCCAGACAACCAATAGTATGCTTCAGTTGTGGAGTGACTGGTCACCGAGCTCCGGATTGCCAAAGAAAAAACCGAGTTAAATTATATTGCTGGAAGTGCAACAAGCCTGATGTAATTTATGCAAATTGTTCATATTGTCACCCGTCGCTAAACTATCGACCGAGAGTACATGCTTCGGGGATGGTACCCTCGGTTCAACATCCAATTAGCCCGAAGAAAGCGACGAGAGATGTAGGAACGCAGAACGATCTGCCACCACTCAAGAAACCAGAATAAATTCATCTAGCACATTTAATTTCCCATCATTACATCGAACGTATTTTAGACGTCTTGAACGTAATATCAGATATTGGAGGATAAGGAAATTATTTCGTAAAGCATGTATTTCATCTATACTTTCAGAAACAAAGGATCCTCGGCCGCGATTGACAATTAGGATTTTGGACAAACATATTTCTGGATTATTGGATAGTGGAGCGTCAATCACTATACTTGGAAGAAATTCCTTGGAATTATTGGAATCATCAGGTACAACCTACCGTAAATACACTTCGTGTATTCGTACGGCGGATGGTACTGCAACTAAAATTTTAGGTTACATTGAAATTCCAATAACTGTGAATGGCTCCACTAAACCAATGCGGTTCCATATAGTCCCTGGTTTACGAGAAGAGTTCTACCTGGGCATAGATTTCTGGGAGAAATTTGGTATTGTTCCTTCCTTTGTTAGTGAACTGACTCGTACAGAGCTACAAAATTTACATACACACAACCTCACCACTGACCAGCAACAGGAACTGGACATGATCAAGGATTCTTTCCCGTCATTTGAAGTGTCCGGGCTCGGAAAGACTTCTTTGGTTGAACATGTCATCGATGTTGGTGATAATGCACCTGTTAAACAGAGGCATTATCCCACATTGCCGGCTGTTCAACTAAAGGTTTATGCCGAACTCGACCGAATGCTTCAAATGGGCGTGATCGAAGAGAGTAACAGTTCTTGGTGCTTGCCAGTGGTCCTGGTACAAAAAGAATCTGGTAAAAACAGATTATGTATTGATAGCCGTCGTGTCATTTCACTAACGAAAAAGGACGCTTACCCACTTCCCTTGATTGATGGCTTACTAGGTCGTCTAAATAGCACAAAGTACATTTCAAGTATTGATCTCAAAGATGCTTTCTGGCAGATTCCTCTGGCAGAAGCATCTAGAGACAAGACAGCCTTCACAGTGCCTGGTCGTCCATTGTATCAATTCAGGGTTATGCCCTTTGGATTGTGCAATGCTCCCCAGACAATGTGTCGGCTAATGCACAAAGTGATACCACATCAATATCACGAAAATGTCTTTGTTTATTTAGATGATCTATTGGTAGTCTCTTTCACGTTCCAGGAACATATGGCATTGCTGTCCAAAGTCTCTTCATTGATAAGAGCGGCTGGGTTAACAATAAACCTCAAGAAAAGTAAATTTGTTCTGAGAGAGGTGAAATACTTGGGATTTTTAGTTGGTGAAGATGGTCTTCGAACAGACCCTGACAAGGTAAGAGCTGTAGCAGAGTACCCAGCTCCATCTACAGTTAAGCAAATACGGCGATTATTAGGAATGGCCAGTTGGTATCAACGTTTCATACCGAATTATGCAAGCGTGGTATCACCAATTACAGATTTATTAAAGAAGAGTTCGGGAAAATTGAAATGGACATTGGAAGCGCAAACAGCTTTTGAAAATTTAAAAAGATTGCTGACTACAGCACCGGTATTAATAAACCCTGACTATAATAAAGAGTTCTTTATTAGATGTGATGCAAGTCTGACAGGGGTTGGTAGTGTATTATACCAGGTCAACGAAGACGGACAACAGTGTCCGATAGCCTTCATGTCGAAAAAACTTAATAAAGCTCAAAGAAACTATTCGGTTTCTGAGCTTGAATGTCTTGCGGCAATTCTGAGTGTGAAGAAATTCAGGGGCTATGTTGAAGGTCACCGATTTACGATTGTGACTGATCACTCAAGTCTGAAGTGGCTTATGTCACAGAAAGACTTGAGTGGTCGTCTGGCTAGGTGGAGCCTAAAACTCCAACATATGGATTTTACCATTGTCCACCAAAAAGGTACCCAAAATATAGTCCCTGATGCTCTATCTCGTCTTTATGACGATACACACGAGGAATTGACGGAAGCATTATCACATCATGTTAACGACATTAAACTCGACAATGAAGGTTATCGGTACAAAGAGTATACGGATATGATAGTTAAAGTTCAATCATCACCCAAGGACTTTCCATCAGTCAAAGTCGTGGATGATAAGCTATACATACGTATTGAGCCAAGACCTGAAGCAATACCCAACGATGTTCCTGTGTGGAAGCTCTAGATAGCGAAACCGATGACTTCAAACATGATTCAGAAACATCATGATGATAGTACTGCTGCTCATGAAGGTGTTAAAAAGACATTAGAATTACTTCGACGTCTTTATTATTGGTCGGGCATGGCGTCACAGGTACACAACTATGTTGTGTCCTGCGACACATGTAAACAAACAAAAGCCACGAATCAGATATTGCGTCCTCCGATGCAATATCAATTCGAAACAGCACGTCCATGGCAGAGAGTCTATATAGATTTTTTGGGACCGTACCCTCGTTCTACACTAGGGAATACAGTATTGTTAGTTGTTCTGGATCATGCTATGAAGTTTGTACTACTGAAACTACTTAGAAACGCAACTTCACCAAAGGGGAATGCTTTTCTGAGGAATGAAGTGTTTCTTACATATGGGGTACCAGAGTTTCTACACAGTGACAATGGCAAACAGTTCACTAGTAGGAACTTTCAAAGTCTTTTGTCAGATTTCGGCATTAAACACATTAGGACCGGTGTCTATAGTCCTCAAAGCAACGCGTTCAGAGCGGGTCAATAGGTCAGTCCTAGCAGCAATTTGAGCGTTCATAAAAGGTCAACATACCAAGTGGGATTCACAAATTGGTGAAATCGCATATGCACTGCGGGCCGCAGTATATTCAGCTACCAAGTACTCACCGTAGTATTTATTATTTGGTCAACATCCAATATCGGATGGGAATACTTACCATTTGTTGAGATCACTACATAAGCTTGGTAAAGATGCTGGTGAGGAAATAGAACGCTCTGATCATTTGACCCTGCTCAGGAACCTGGTTCAACAAAATTTAAAAGCAGCTTTCGAAAAATCGCAATATCAGTATAATCTGCGATCTAAACTACGGATTTTTCAACCACAACAACGTGTGTTTGTACGGCAACATCATTTGAGTGACGCCACTAAAAAGTTCTCGGCAAAATTGGCTCCAAAGTTCTTACCTGCAATGATTAAGACTAAGATTGGAAATGTACTCTATGAGTGCATAGATATGAGCGGTAAGAATCTTGGAGTTCATCATGCGAAGGACATCAGGGAATGATGTCCTTTCGTTAGGTAGGGTCATTCCTCTGGCTAGTTGTCTTCGCTGTGGTTCACATTTTCCGTGTCATACTTACTGGTTGTATCGAGGTGTCCATAGTGCTGACGTTCGGATGGATGTCGGTCTCAGTACTCAGTGAAGTTCCTAGGGACTTCATGAGTGTTCGAACCGGTCATCGGTCTGGACGTCGGTGACTGTTGATACTTCGATCCCGGATACAGTTTAATTGGTGGAAGTGGTTCGGTGGTTTCCTACCAAGGAGGGGGTGGCGACGTTTTTGTGACTTCGAGGCTAAATATCTTGATTTTCACCTTAAATTCATGGTTGTAACGTCGGATAATCTCATAAATCATATTAAAACCAATTCCTATTCTCTTTTCCATTCAATCAAAATATATTTCCATCATTCCATTTCATTTTTACAATCATAACAATTTAAAAATTTTCAAATTATAACGAATAGTCCAAATTCAAATATCACAACAAATAGATAGTGTTCTTTTATATCATTTATATGTTTTTCGAACAGATATTGTTGCTCAAAGTTGATTCATTTTTTTTGCGTAAAATATGAAGTGTCAAACAAAATCACATTTTAAATTCAATTCGATTTTTGTTTTTTCAAGCACAACAGTGGCAAGTGTTTATGTCAAAATAAATAAATTAATTGATTTTATTAATTGTGAAAACATAAGGAATAAGTATAGAGAAAAAGAAATTGTTTTCTTTTATTAGTAATATAAAAATATATTAGCTATATGAAATATACAATAAACTGATTTTTTCATGATTGAGGCTATGGATTGTGTGAGATAAGAAATTTTAGATATTGTCTTTTCTTTGGAAGTTTGGTAGATGGGAGAAAAATAATTCACAAAGGAAATCACAGATACGACTTTTCTTTTATGAAAAGTAATTGGCCTAAATAAAGAAAAAAGGCAAAAGATTTATTCGACAATTGAAGAGAAACCAGAGTAAAAATCCCCATCTAATGGACTTGGCAGTTTGACGCAGTGATGGGGCTCAGTAGACTCAGTGATCTTAGGAGCTACAACGGTAGGGTCACCCATGCCGTTAGGTCCTCGGTGAGAATCGAAGCCAAGATCAAGTATAAAACCCAAAGCTAAGGTGAGACACGTACGCCGAAAGCTTAGCATGGTCAAGGGGGTGCTTGATTATTAGTACGGAACTCTGGATACCGGGCGCCCTCCAGTTTCAATAGCCTTACCACAGCACAGGGCTCTGTTGTGGCTGACCAATGTACCTCCCTACTTTCTCCATAAATATTGTATGGAAAACTATAAAGTTTTAGATGAGAGCGATGCTTCTCCAAACGCATCACATAAACCAACAACAAAACTGTGCACCATGTCCTACTCTAGGATCATGCCTGATTTATCAGCTTATTCTAAACCAGACAGCACACATGCCATGTCTGACTCTAGGATCATGCCTGATTTATCAGCTTATCCTAATTCGGATAGTACACACACCATGTCTGACTCTATGGTAATGTCTGATTCACAAGCTTACTCTAAGTCAGACAGAAGACCTGTACGATATAGACAAAAATCTCTAGTACCTAAATTAAGTTGCGTTCAGATTAATCTGCACAGATCAGAAATGGCCTCAGTTAATTTGAACCGGTTAATTGAACAGGATGCTCACGATCTTGCATTTATACAGGAGCCGTGGGCAGACAGCAAAAGAATAAAAGGTCTATCGTCAAACAAAAATACAAAACTGATCTATTTCTCAGATGTGGAAAGACCGCGAACCGCGATTCTCTTCAACCAACATCTGAAAATATTTCCGTTGAATGAATTTATCTGTAGAGATCTTACAACGGTCCAGATAGAAATTCATCTTCCTCAAGGTGGATTTCGTAAATTCATTTTAGCTTCTGCATACTTCCCGGGGGATGAGGACGAGACACCACCAGAAGTGGTAGAGAAACTCATCAAGTATTGCAACAATAACCACTATAACCTCATAATAGCGTGTGATGCTAACGCTCATCACACCGTGTGGGGAAGTAGCAACATTAACACAAAAGGCGAGCGTCTGCTTCAATTTTTGTATACAAACAATATGTTTATTGCAAACAAAGGTAGTGAGCCTACCTTTAGAAACGCAATCAGAGGCGAGGTCCTTGACCTTACTCTAACTAACATAAACGCTACTAACCATATTAAGAACTGGCATGTTTCGAAGGAAGCTTCTATGTCTGATCATGCTTATATATGTTTCAACATAGAACACTACCCGAAGAGCATCCAGTACTTTAGAAACCCAAGAAAAACCAACTAGGAACTTTACACAACATATCTTCATGATAATGTAAATAGTTGCAGCAGTATCAACTCTACATTTGAGCTTGACTCTGCAGCAAATAATTTACAAGAAATTATCACTGAAGCATACAACCTTAATACTCCAATAACTCAATCCAAAAGATGCAGAGATGTACCTTGGTGGAATGGTAACTTGGAGAGGAAAAGGAATAAAGTTCGCAAGCTCTTTAACAGAGCAAAAACAACAAATAATTGGACAGAGTACCGAGTAGCTCTAACCAATTATAATAAAGAACTCAGACAATCAAAAAGAAATAGCTGGAAAGAGCTCTGCAATACGATAGATAATCTGCCTGCTGCAGCTCGACTCCAAAAATTGATGTCGTCTGATCACACAAACCCTCTAGGCTCAATCTGCAAACCAAGTGGTACGTATACCACCAGCTGTATTGAGACACTAGATACTTTACTTCAAACCCACTTTCCGGGCTCAATAAAATGGAGCACGGAAGATAATGCCAACGAAGACGTACGTCTTCTAGATCCTGCAACTAAAAGTAATGCAGATCATTTAACCAACACAATTTTCACCCCCAACAAAGCGAGATGGGCTATAGAATCCTTCGGTCCGTATAAATCTCCAGGAGGTGATGGAATTTTTCCGGTATTTCTGCAAAAGGGTCTAACAATCATTCTTCCATACCTCATGCGTTTGTTCAAAGCAAGCTTTCGCCTTGCTTACATTCCTCAGATATGGCGAGAAACCAGAGTTGTTTTTATACCTAAGCCAGGAAAAAAACCAAATGAAGCCAAATCATACAGACCCATAAGTCTTACATCTTTTCTATTAAAAACAATGGAAAAGATGTTGGATTATCACATCCGTCATGTATGTCTGAAACAAAACCCTCTCAACTCTAGCCAGCACGCCTATCAGACTGGGAAATCTACTGAAACGGCGTTGCACAAAATGGTGAAAGAAATTGAGAGCACCCTAAACTATAAGGAGGCACTTGTTTGTACATTTATGGACATAAAAGGAGCCTTTGACAATGTCCACTTCAATGCTATCATTGAAATGGCCACAAAGAAAAATATAAACCCGCTTATCATTTCGTGGATTATCAAGATGCTACAGAGTCGGAAGATAACGGCTACACTAGGTGATTATTCAGTGACTGTTACTGCATCTAGAGGCTGCCCGCAAGGGGGCGTGCTCTCTCCGCTGCTTTGGCTAATGGTGGCTGATGATCTCCTCACTAAGCTAAATGATTCCGGCTTCAACACTGTAGGCTATGCCGACGACTTGGCAGTCATGGTTAGAGGGAAACATGACTCCATTGTCGCTGGTCGAACCCAGACAGCTCTTAATATTGTATCAAAGTGGTGCAACAGATTAGGACTGTCGATCAACCCACAAAAAACAAGCATTGTCGTTTTCACAAACAGGAGAAACTTCAATTTCGTTTCTCCTGTTCTAAACGGCGATCCAATACAAACATCAAAAGAGGTTAGATATTTAGGTGTGATCCTGGATAGCAAACTAACTTGGAACCCACACCTGAAATATATCTCTGATAAGGCAAACAAAGTTTTCTTCACATGCAGAAACCTGTTTGGGAAAACATGGGGTCTTAGCCCAAAAATGATACTTTGGTTGCACCAAAGTATTATAAAACCAATTCTAACATATGCAGCTTTAGTTTGGTGGCCTAAAACGCGCCAAATAACTGCTCAAAATATGTTTACAAAAATACAAAGGCTTGTGTGTCTTAGTGCCACAGGTGCTTTCAAAACCACGCCAACGTCAGCAATGGAGATTCTTCTAAAGCTTTCTCCATTGCACCTACATGTTAAATCTGTAGCGGTGTTGAGCGTTCATAGACTGCAGCTCACAGAAGGGTTTAAGCCGGGCAATCTAACTGGACACCTTAAAATCCTTTCTGAATTACAAGCTGAACTGCATACATACCATATTTCGGATTGTATGCCAAAAACAATAGATTTAGATAGGCACTTTGATGTCAAGATATTGGCCAGAGATCTTATTAAAAACTACATACGGTCACTGCCACATAACGCCAGCATCTGGTACACAGATGGTTCTCGAACCAACATGGGCACGGGAGCAGGAGTGTTTGGTCCTAGAACAAAACAAACGGTTGCTTTAGGCACCACAACAACCATATTTCAAGCCGAAATTTTTGCCATTAGCAGTTGCGCTTTGCTATGCGCTGAAAGAAAATACCAAAATATTGAAATATATATTATCTCTGACAGCCAAGCAGCACTCTTGGCACTAAAATCTACGCGCTTTGATTCAAAACTGGTATGGGAATGCTACCAAAATCTATTAAAAATCTCGTGCAATAACACAGTAACACTTGTGTGGGCACCTAGCCACACAGGAATACAAGGAAATGCTATCGCTGACGCTTTAGCAAAGCAAGGTGCCAATAAAAAATTTGTTGGACCGGAACCATGCTTTGGAATGGCCAAGAGTTCGCTCAAAAGCACAATCCAAACAATGGAACAAGAACAAAATGCTAAATTATGGAAAAGCAGAGAGGGACTAGTACACTCCAAGAAGTTTCTAGGTAACCTCCCTGTTTCACCCTTAAAAACAATCGACTTAAACAGAGAGTCTCTAAGAATTTTAACGTGGTGCGTTACTGGACATGGTCCTTTAAACCACCATCTTAACAAAATAGGCCTTGTTGTTTCCGACAGGTGCAGATTCTGCTACTCGGATGCGGAAACGATGGAACACGTCATCTGCAGCTGTCCTGAACTCTCTGGGCACAGATACAACCAACTTGGTCATAGAAGACTAACACTTCCATTACCACAAAACGTCACTCCAATTGAGCTAATTAATTTTATTAAAAGTCTCAACTTGGATGACAGAATAAAACCAGTAACGGCACAGACGACGACTGACTAATAACAAAATCAGGGTAAGCACAATAGACCTTCAGGTCGCAGTGCTACTTGAACTGTAAGTCTCAAGGCCCTCCAATAAAAAAAAAAAAAAAAATAAAAATAAAGAAAAATGTTGTGCATCATAACACTAATAGCTTTATTGTAGCGCTTATGGAAATAACGGACCTTGCATTTGCTGTTCATTTTGGCACGCATTTACCGTTCGTTATATTGTCACCATTATTCTTCGGTTGCTATTATTATTACTACAGAAGGGATATTCGATACAAACCGCTGTTCGGAAACATAGTTAATCTATTTAGTACTAAGCGGCAACAATCACCACATATTTACAATTATCATCTACAATTAAAGTATCAGCAACTGGTGCATACTGTAATAGTTGTAAAGAAGATCGAACACAAGATTATTTTTCAACATCCAAGATGATAGGTTAAAGAGAAGGAAGATAAGAGATTTCTAAACTAGAATTGTTTGGATGACGATTTTGGTTCTCCGGCGTTAAAAATTAGTTTTTATATTATATTTATTGTTTCCTATATAAAAAGTCCAAGCTATGATATAGCTACCAGCTAACAGTCCATAACGCCGTGTCCGAGATTGTTCTCATAACAACTATTCCACAAACCTTTATGTAAGTTTAATGAAATCTAACACCAACTGTATTGGCGACAGTTTGACTGTGCCAGTCTCTATAGTGTTAGAGCCAAAATTCATAGCTCTGACACTAGAAAAGCCTGGACATCCACACAAAAAGTGCTTCGAGTCCTCCTCCTCTTCAAGACAACACCCTCACACAAGACTTTCACAAAGTTCATAGTAAAAGGTGTTTATTTAGTTGTCCATGTCCTGTAAGGACACCGGCCACAGTGCTGAGAGTTTTCCTCTTTAAACTTAAAAGAAAATTAATATTTTTTTCTGAAATGCTGATAAAAATCTTATTTTGACTGCCTGTTGATGACGAATTCCACAAAGCCTTCATTTTTAGGTCGACATCAGCCTTTAAAAGTGACAAAGCAAACGTTTTGAATAACCCTAAGGCGAGTTTAGGACTTTTCATTCTCGCTCCAGCCCTTGCAACGTCATCCGCTTTAATGTTGCCCGGAATGTCACTATGCCTTGGAACCCACCACAATGTGATATGGTCGTGTTGCGCTATCCTATAAAGATTTTTCCTACACTCATTAAAGAGTTTGCTAGTAGTCTCCCGGTTTGCCAGTGCTTTGATAGCTGTTTGGCTATCCGAACAGATGCAGATTTTTTTCCCTTGCAGATGCAGACTAGTTATTACATGCTTGGATTCATTGATAGCATACACCTCTGCTTGAAAAACTGTGCGAAATTGTCCCAGCGGAAAACATAAATTTCACTGGATAACTTTTCGGACCAAGATCCATCACATTAATCTCTAGAAGAGATTAACAGTTCAGCGGGCTTCTCAAAGTTATACACTTTGGTCATGACGTCACTATGCGTATCTATTTCTGGACAATCTGTAGATAGTCTACCAAGTATGTGACCATGGCCGTATGTTTTCTTCTGTTTGCCAACGCTCATGCCTACGCTCTGTAGACAGCCCTTTTAGTACTCTACATGTAGATGTAAAGGAGCCAGATACAACATCGCCAACGACGACGTTGCAACAGCGTTGGTGTGGTACGTTTTGAGCCACTAAAACCTAGACTTGCCATTCTCTGTATTTTATTTAACCTAGCACGGACGTATTGTTTCTCTGTCTTAGACCACCAGACAACACATGCAAAAACAAGTGTTGGTCTGATCATTGTTGTGTATATCCAAAGGATAATTTTGAGTCTAAGGCCCCAATAACGACCGAAGGATTATCGGCATTGCCAAAAAGAAATGAGAGTCGTATCAATTTTTTTTGGTAAAGGAGTTTTCTAATTTAACCTTTAATGCTTAACTGCATACTGAAAAGACACAGACTTGGTGTTGCAGGCACTTTTCTCTTGTTGGTAAATCAAACTACCTGGAACATGGAGGAATGGACTGAAAGTCCTTCCTCCCCAAAACACTCTTTAACCAACTTCAGTGAATTTTGCATCAGATCACCAAGAGTGCGAAGGTCTTTTCTAATTGCCAGTATGGCAATATTATTAGCGTAACCCTGAGAATAAGTATTTATTTGGTATTTTTTGTATTAAATTTCTAGATATTACGATGTGTGAATTCATAGGATGAGAGAATATTTCGTTAACATCTAAGTCAACATTCTAATCAACATCCTAAGTCACGAGTGCAAAGTCATTATTGATTGTTGCCAATCAATGCGAAACTTAATATCTGACGTAAAGTCAATATGTTGTTATATTTTTGGTTAGGAAATATAGACAACATTAGGGAATTTTTAATTTCAGATTGGTTTTTTGAGAACAATTAAGCTTAAGTACATGTTGGAAATCACTTGAATTTTGCAATTCGAAATAACTTTTCATTTCCTCTAAAATTCCTTTAGAAAAAATTTTGTTGTGTTTCGTGTCAGAATTTGAACTACATTCATCAGAGACACATTGTTCAAATTCCGTGTGTCTTACACAACTTAGCCAAAGCGGCGATGACGAAACATATTTTAATTTTGATGTTCAGATAATTTCTAAATTGAAACTTCATCATTTTTCATATTTACTTAAGTTGAATTTTTCATCTATGATTACATATTGAAAATTGTATTTATTTGGTATTTTTTGTATTAAATTTCTAGATATTACGATGTGTGAATTCATAGGATGAGAGAATATTTCGTTAACATCTAAGTCAACATTCTAATCAACATCCTAAGTCACGAGTGCAAAGTCATTATTGATTGTTGCCAATCAATGCGAAACTTAATATCTGACGTAAAGTCAATATGTTGTTATATTTTTGGTTAGGAAATATAGACAACATTAGGGAATTTTTAATTTCAGATTGGTTTTTTGAGAACAATTAAGCTTAAGTACATGTTGGAAATCACTTGAATTTTGCAATTCGAAATAACTTTTCATTTCCTCTAAAATTCCTTTAGAAAAAATTTTGTTGTGTTTCGTGTCAGAATTTGAACTACATTCATCAGAGACACATTGTTCAAATTCCGTGTGTCTTACACAACTTAGCCAAAGCGGCGATGACGAAACATATTTTAATTTTGATGTTCAGATAATTTCTAAATTGAAACTTCATCATTTTTCATATTTACTTAAGTTGAATTTTTCATCTATGATTACATATTGAAAATTGTATTTATTTGGTATTTTTTGAGAATAAGGTTCCAATTGATTCAGTCTCTTGATCTAATTACATTTCACCAATTTTTAAATTTAAATATGTATTTTTTTTTTTTAATAAAATGTGTTGTGTAGTAGGAACTACAATATGTGTCACAATAACACATAAAAACCTTTTAAGACCAAGGTCCCACAACAACATACGTTCAAAGGTGTTGATGGACGTAAATCTTTCTTTTTTTGTTTTTTTTATATTTTTTGTTAGAGAATGGATAACTAAACAAAAAATCCTATCACTGTCAAAATATGACATAGGCCAATATTTTATGATAGAATAGAGAAAATAAAAGTAAATTAAAAAGAAAATAGCAAATTTTTACAAAAATTTGCTGAAAAAAAACAAAAATATGGTTGCCAATAATCCAGCCGGTTGCATATTCCTCGATCCTGTGACGCACTTTCTTTCTTAATGATTAAAGCCCACACATAGTTATATAAAGGGCTCGTTTCTTCAAGGAAGCAAGAGCGTCTCATTATCAAGGATTTTTTCACAGCTAAGATTGAGGGTGCTACCGTTGACTGAATACAGTTCATCCGCCACCACCCCTAAGATGTCACCTTGGCTAGTGATATCTCACTGCTATTGCCAGTAGTATGTGATATCTCACGTCAACTCGTATGCCTATCAATAGCAGGGACTGGAGTACGCGGGGTTGTCACACCCGTAGATCAAAAATAAAAAAAAAATTCAAAATAATAAAAACTGATCCCTCCATGCAAGGTAAGAAATTAGTATTACTTTTTTTTCATTCAAATTATAGCTCGACATAATACATTTCTTTTTTATTGTTATCAACCAACACAAATTTCACTAACCTAAATAATTTTTCTATTTAATTTAAATTTTTATGTAACGAATAAAAACAAATAAATTTTTTTTATATTCTATTAATTTATCTTGAGTACCGATTTTATGTTATAAATTTCACTAGTAAATTTGGACTAATACATTTCGCTATCAATAATAATAGTAAATTTTGGAATTTCCCAACACTTTGTTGAAATTTCTATAATCAAAAAAAAATTGCAACTTTTAAGCATGAGTAAATTCACGGAACTAAGAAGTGTAAATGTTGAACTATATATCTTCTAAATTTCATGATCCAACAGTATTTTAAAACGAGACAGAATATTGAACACGTTGAGAAAAATATATATCGACAAAAGTCTATCAGTTAAATTGTGCGCGTCGACTCATGCATAAAAAGTTATGAATTTTCATTGGAAAATAACAGAGCTTGTCCTGGCACGCATATTCTACGGTCCCTAGCGCCGTGTCCGAGTTTGGTCTCATAACAACTTTTCCACAAACTTTTCTGCAAGTTTAATGAAATCTTAAACCAACTGTATTGGCGACAGTTTGATTGAACTAGTCTCTATAGTGTCAGAACCGAAAATCATAGCTCTGACACTAGAAAAAGCAGGGCATACACACAAAAAGTGCTTCGAGTCTTCCTCCTCTTCAAGACAACACCCACACACAGGACTTTCACACAGTATATATTTTCTAAATATCACGGGCGAACAGTATTTTAAATCGACACAGAATATTAAACACGTTGAAAAAAATATATATCGACAAAAATCGATCAGTTAAATTGTGCGGGTCGAATCATGCATAAAAAGTTATGAATTTTCATTGGAGAATACAACTTCGAAGAATAATATGATTAAAATCGATCAATTGTATTGCACGCGTCAACTAATGCAAAAAGGATTGTTTTAAAATGCATGGATTCCCAAGTAATTAATTAAACAAAAAACCATTGATACATGAATAGGAAAATTTAGTAAGACAAAAGAATTTTATTTTCTCACTGCGACAGTTTCGTAACAGGTTGAGACAACTTCATATCGATGTACTTCTAAAGGTTCGCACATACAGAACGCACATCGAAACGTGATACTTCGAATTCAAATAAACACTGTTGTGACTTACCACATTTCTATGATAGATATCTCTACTAATTTGCCCATTAAAGTCACTAAGAAACATTATGGTTCCCCAGTCGCTTGTTGGTGTTGATTTTATAACTTCATTTTATAACTATGTAGAAAGTGTGCTTCTCGTCGACGGTCTTCAGTACTAAATAAAAAAAGTGGAGTAAATAAATCATTTGAGTGAAAACAAAGGTCCGAAACGCTAATATCAACATTTACATTTAGCAGCATTTACTTAAAAAGCAGAGTAAAAAGAGCACAGAATAATTAAGGTGCAACTTGCATAAATTGCAAGTTTTTAACCGAAACTGTATAAGAACATACCAACATTAAAAAAGTATCTACAAACTATTTATATTGTAATTGCTTAGAATATTTCGTATAGCAAAAGTTGTTTAATGTTGTCATATATTTCAAAACCCTTATTCATTGCTGAATTTTTAATCTTTGCATTATTTTCCTAAAATAATCATTAATTTAAAGGTCATCGAACTATTCATTTTTAGACTTCCGAACAATAAACACAGCAAAAAGGCTTATCATCAACATCATTAAGCCAATGAATTTAATTTCACCCTAGTTTCTTCAGTTAAAGTGACCACCAAAAAACGTATATTATGTATATATTCATGTGTCAAGTGATTTAAATAATTCTATTTACCCTTTTACTTTTTATAGCATTTTAAAAATTCAAAAAATCTTTTTCAATATTATATTCAAAAAAGGATAAAGATTGAGATAAAAATGAACGAAATTAAACTAAAAAACAAAAGAGGTTTGTAATTAAACTAAACAAAAAGAAAAAAGTCCAAGCGGCACGTATATCCGCTAGAAATAGGTAGATTTCGAGATCAGACAGTTTTGTGTGCCAGTAAAATCTGATGTATCAGATTAGTTTAAACAACACGAACTAATTTAAAACAGATATCGAACAAATTTTAAAAAGAAAATTAGCTACATATAAGCAAAACTATATCTATCCAATTTTGCAACAAAAAAATATCAAATCTACCACAGAACATGTGTGTGACAATTTATGACACAAGCCTACGCTATATCATATATCGTCCAATTACTGCAAAATATCAAAATAGTTTATTTCTAAGAAAAAAAATTAATTTCTTCTATTCAAACCTTTTTATTTTTTTTTTCATTGACTGTTATAAGGTTTTTGGAAATTGTAGTTATGGATTGTTGCAAACTTTTTTGTTGAAGCCAACAAGTCAAAAACCTCGAACTGCAGAGGTTTATATTTATAAGAAACGGGTTAAAATGTTTCCACAGATTCTAAATTTATGAAGTTTTTAAAAATATTAGTATCCAAACGGCCGTTATAACGGATTAAAAAAACCACTTTTTTTTCTAGTATAAAGCCTATAGTTCCTTAACCATGTGTCAGATTTTTCTGATTTACGAACTTGTCCAAGATATTAATAAAACACACATGTTTACGGAAGGTTTTTTGATCTGGCTCCACAAATGCGACCGTGAGAGTGCCAGTTGATTCAAACGCATTTGGTGTTTTACAAGCTTTTTTGTTGGAGCCGCTCACTCAGAAACCTCCAACTGCAGAGGTCTTTTTTTTAAAAGAAAGTGATTAAAAAGGTTTTAAAAATTCTAAATTTATGAAGTTTTTAAAAATATTGGAATCCAAACGGCCGTTATAACGGATTTAAAAAACAGAGTTTTTTTCTAGTATAAAGCCTCTAGTTTCTTAACCATGTTTCGGATTAGGCTGATTTACAAACTGGTCCAAGATATTAATAAAACGCACACTTTTAGAAAAGGTTTTTTGATCTGGCCTTATAAATGCGACCGTGAGAGTGCCGGTTGTTTCAAAAAAAAAATTTTTTTTGCAAACTTTTTTGTTGGAGCCGCTCACTCAGGAACCTCTAGCTGCAGAGGTCTATTTTTAAAACAAATTGATAAAAAGGATTTTAAAAGTTCTGAATTCGTTAATTTTTTTAAAATATTAGTATCCAAACGGCCGTTATAACGGTTTTAAAAAATCAATTTTTTTTAGAAAAAAGGCTCTAGTTCCTTAACCACGTCTCGAATTTTGCTGATTCACGAACTCGTCTGAGATATTAATAGAGCACATATGTACAGAAAATTTTTTTGATCTCCCTCAACAAATGCGACCGTGAGAGTGCCGGTTGTTTTCGTTATATCTCATATCGTGTATATATATATATATATATATATATATATATATATATATATATATATATATATATATATATACATATATATATAAATTTTTTTTTTTTTTATTTTTTCCTCTCCGCTTATCATATATAGTCGTTTGGCACAAAATTTTTCCGAAATTCTGAGATGAAGCCCATTGCAATAGGTAGATTTTTATATGAAATCTACCTAAAAAACACAAAGGGTTAATTATCAACTTATGCTGATGATGTTGAAAATTGGTTTTCATTTTTAATAGATTTTTCTTTTAGTTCTTGCTACTGTGAATATACCTATGTGTTCGAACCTTTTGTTAGGTTATAGGATATATTTAGATTTTAGAGTGATCAAATTTTGTTACTTTTTCGTAGCTTTTACATTTAAATTGTTAATTATATTTTTATGTTTATTCTAAACCACGCTAACGCGTAGTTTTAATTATAACAATAATTTCATCTATAAGATAAATACCATATAATTTGGACCAATATAAAAATTGGACTTTCAGTTGAAAAATGAGACTTGAATATGCTCCAGAGTTATGTTATTTCATAAAATTGAGATACGTGCAGACGTGCAGTGTCAAAAATCAAAAAAAATGATTGTTGAAATTCAACGTAGGTGAATACTTTTGAATTTGTACCGCAGGAGGGGTTATGATCAATGTTGATCTACGGGTCTAACTACCTCGCGTACTCCAGTTTCTGCCATTGACATATGAGTTACCGTGAGGTATCACATACCACTGGTAATGCAGGAGATATCATTAGCCGGTATGATATCTTAGGGTGCTGGCGGACGAACTTTAATTAGTCAACCGCAATACTCGCAGTCTTATCTAGGCAGCGTTCCGTAGGAGTACCGCTCATTAGCTCTTCCGAGGAATCAGATCAACTTATAATTATGTGTGGACTTTGTGCCTCGATTGATGTGGTGAGCGGTGCGTTTGGGGTGCGCTGCATCAGCTGCATTATTGGCCATTAGTTTTGTTTTGTTTTCTGCAAGTTTCTCACAATTTTTTTTTCACTTATTATTTTCACTAATTATTTTGTTCATCTTATCATGCAATATTGGCATATGTTATATTTTATTGCATGATAAGATTTTTTGCTTAGTTATCCATTCTTTAATTAAACATAAAAAAATAAGCCTTTTGAGACATGGGTAGTTCTTCAAACATGGGAATTCCGGACGGCATGGCTTATTTCGTATATTAATATATATATATATATATATATATATATATATATATATATATATATATATATATATATATATATATATATATATATATATTATACATATATATTATAAAGGTTCCTCTAGTATATACTATACTAGAGGAACCTTTAGAAGTTATGAAACTTTTTTATCGAAGAAGAGGCATGGCTTTAAATGCACCTCATCACCTAGATAATTTATGCTTGACCATCGATTTTTAGGTAAACGTTTGACAACCACCAAAGAAAAGAAGCGTATACTTCCTTATGTAATATAAATATTTCAGACTTCATTTCATTTGTAATGGCGCTTTTAACCGAATCAAAACCATTTCCAAAATATGTATTTCAATCTCTGTTTAGCACCACACCCCCAATGGTGTGGTGCAATGGAATAACAACCCAAGCAGACTTTACCAAAAATTTGAAATACGGCCAAGCACTTTTCTATTAATGGTTGACTGATATTTGTTATTTTGCCAGTTGGTTTAACAGCTAATAGCCAGTATTTAGTTACCTGTGAATGGCCAAACGCTGGCGCATAAATAGTAAACAATACTTGGCTATTGTTATTGGGCCATTACTGAATGAATTGGTCAATCTACGGTTTATAGAAATTAATCAGTAAAGTTTACTTTAAATGGCCACAAGGTATGGCAAGTTAATAGTTAACATTAATTGGTTATTGTTATTGGGGAAGTACTAAAACCACTCATCGGCTGATCTATGGTTTACAAAAAAATAGCCAGCATTTAGTTACCTTGGAATGGCCCAATTATAGTAAACAGTACTTTTATATTGTTATTGGGCCCTTACTGGAACTATGAATCACCCGATCTAAGGTTTATAGAAAATAACCAGTCCAGTTTACTTTAAATGGCCAAGTAATGGCACGTTAATCGTTAATGGTTAACATTAATTGGCTGTTGTTATTGGACCAGCACTGAGCCATGAATTGGCCGATCTTTGTCATTTGGTTCAAATTCACTAGAGTATTATCCATTTTAGAAATATATAGGTTGAAAATTTTCACCTATAGTTTAATTATCGCATCTCTGATGGAAATCTATGATAATAATGTTAAGGTTAGTATAAGTTTTAAATTTTTTTTCTTTAGACATTTTTACTTTATTTTAACTATTTTGTATATAATTAATTTAAATTAATACGTATGATATTTTATAATGACCCAGCCATGGTTACCAGTACTCGGCCATCGCTGCAATACATGTCATCATTATTTGTCCGTTACTGGGTTAGCCGTACAACCTTGTATGGGATAATGGGACATTGCTGTTTTTTTGCTCTGGTAAATGAATGGCAGCCATTTATTGTCCGAAGTTATCAACAAGTAAAATTAGTGCCAGCACTATGGGTCATGGTTGCCAGTACCCGGTCATTGTTGAATTACTGCAGGTTGCCAATAATTGACCATTACTGGACCAGTTGTATAATCTTGTATGGGCCATTGCTGGCTTTTTTCTCTGGCCCTTGAAAGGCAGTCAATTATTTATCGAAGTTATCATTCAGTAACATTATGTCAATGGCCCTTGCGGCATTACTGGTCGGCAGTAATGGACCAGTTGTACAACCTTGTATGAGTATTTATGATGCAACTTGTTCAAATAAACCAGACAAAGCGAGCGAGCGTATATGTCATTCGGACTTGTGCACTCGAAGATACAGACGAATAGACTTGACAAATTGTCTATAAACTAAATTGGAGTTGCAATATTTGAATTTAGTTCATAGGCAAAGAGGTATGAAACGAGGGACTGATGCGATGCACTGCATAGAAGTGTGGAAAGGGCCATATATTGTTTAATATTTAAGATAAACAACTTACTCAAAAATAAATATCAGAACTTGATACATATCGGATATATATCTGATATATATCGGATATTTTGATATTTATATAAATATCATGATATTTGCCAACCTTGCAAAAATGGTAAAAGCTCGAAATGTAGAAGTTTACTCTGCTGAACAATTTGCAGAAGCGGCAACAGATGCTGTTCAAACAATTAAAATATTTTATGTGGATAAGGATACTGTTCTCAACACTCACAAGCTATTGTCTGAACGATGGGCCGATGTACGTAGTATTCCTCACATTCAATCAAAACATCACTTTGAAGTTACTTTGGATGTTGCAAATGGTGATTATTTTTTATTGGCTTCACAAACCGCTAAATCCCCCAAGTTTATTAAAATCTAGATTATAAATAATATTTAAGTGATTTAAACATTTACTTTAAGATACTAATTGAATTTCGAGTATATTTTGTATCGGTGTCTTTGTACGTAACGCTTTGAGACATGTACGTAACGCTAGTTTTTTGATTTTTACGTTTGAAAATGTTGAATTAAAGGTTAAATAAAAGCATTCAAAATAAGTGCGTTTCTTTTACTTTCAGATACTATTTTAGTGGAGTCATATTAGCATTTTATATTGATGTAAGAGCAAAGTTGAATTTCTTTTTTGTTTTATGTTAAGGACATAAAAGTTAGTGGGCATGTAATTATTTAGCAAATTTGGAGGTCCGGAAGTGCCTTAAAATTGAATTGAAAAAATTGAATATTACATTTTTTCAAAATCTTATATCAAATATTTAAAATAATTGTAATAACATTTTAATTATTTACCAAAAGCAATTTAAGGCGTTGCAAGAAAAGAAAGTTTTGTAGGTTATGTATAATTTAAAAAAATATTTTTTATTAATTTGAATTGCATATTTCACTTTTATGCAAAATACATGATAATAGCATAAATAATACCGTATATATGGTAAAATGTCAAAAAAATGCAAAAATTAATGTTTTTTTTTCATGCCCAAAAATGGGCATTTAAATTAAGGCAACATAATTTTAATTATACTAAGGTTAAAGTAGATAAAAAAAAGTACAGATTAAAAAAAAAAAATTTTATTTTGGATGACTTCTCATAAAATGGCACCATTTGCCAAATTTAACGAAAAATGCCAATTGTGGCCGAAAAAAATAAAATTTTTTCATAAAAATTAAATCCCATATTAAAACTATTAAAATACATGTTTCCTGAAATTTTTATGAAAATTCGACGATTTTTCCGCCCCTTATCATAAATTTAGTAAAAAAAGAAAAATGTCACGCGATTCGGTTTTTTGAGGTTAGGTTACACTTTTTAAGTATCTTACCCCTCTAGATGGATTTGAAATTTAATCACAAACATTTTTCATTTTTTTTTTTTATATGACCATTAGAGCCCGAAATATTTTAAAAACAATGAAGCGACCTACTTAAAAAACACAAAAAAAACAGTTTTTGCCATTTTTGAGGCACTTCCGGACCTCCAAATTTGCTAAATAATTACATGCCCACTAACCTTTATGTCCTTAACATAAAACAAAAAAAAATTCAACTTTGCTCTTACATCAAATATATCACTTTTTTTTACTGATTTGACTCCACTATTTCTGGTTTTTGTATAAACGTCATACATTCGATAAATTTTTATAAATAAACAAACTTCCAAAAAATGCGGTCCTTTTTTTGTCTTATGTACGTAACGTCCTTTTTTTTAAGTTTAGTTAAACAAAAATTTTGTTTTAAAAAAACCTTTTTACTAGTTGAAAGTAATGATAAAATGCCAAAAAAATGATATGTTAAAAAATTTTTATAAAAATAATGTCGCTCATCAAGCAATTTTTAGAGCGGTTGATTGTCTTTGTACGTAACATGGAAACTGTCATATATATATATATATATATATATATATATATATATATATATATATATATATATATATATATATATATATATATATATATATATATATATATATATATATATATATATATATATATATATATATATATATATATATATATATATATATATATATATATATATATATATATATATATATATATATGGGCTATTCCACGTGACTCACGTTACAAAATGACACAGTTTTCGATTTTATAATTGCTATTTATTTGCAGTTGTGATTCTTTTTGGTGAAAAAACACTGCTTATACGAACCTCCTACAATAGAGAAATATACTATTTTAAAAGAAAAATATATAATTGAGGGAACAGCAGTCTTATTTATAAGCGTGACTCACGTTACAATGAAAAAGACACACATATTTGGAAGGTAACATAAATGTTAATTTTCTCCTCTTGCAGAATAGTTATTTAAAAAAAAACTTACTTCAAAAGGATTGGAACATTCATAACTCTTGTTTAACACTTAAATTACAAACTTTACATGTTAGTTATTAGGTTAATTCTAATTAATATGTGTGACTCACGTTACTCTATTCTGTGACTCACGTTACATTTCCTTTTTCTACTTCTTAGTTTTACCTCTGTCTAAATTTTAATGCTTCAAAAGGTATTTGACATTAATTATATGCATCTCTGAAACCTTGTGTGGAAAAGTATTGGCAACACTGTAGCAACAATGCATTGATTTTAATAATTACTGTAAATATAACTTTGGCAGTATTAAAATCAAAATAAACATGTTGTATTCCTTCTATTAATTCAAAAATGTAAATTATGTAAATTATAATTATTAATTATTAATTATGATTATTATTATAATATTAATTATTATTAATTATAATTATTATTATATTATAATTAAAATTATTATTAATTATAATTATGTAAATTATTTGGTAAATTATAAACTTCTAACATATTTCAATACATCTAAATCAAAGTTTAGTTGTTTTTTTGAAATTTTTTTTTTGATTGTGTGTCCTGTGTTTCGTGGAATTGCACATATATATATATATATATATATATATATATATATATATATATATATATATATATATATATATATATATATATATATATATATATATATATATATATATATATATATATATATATATATATATATATATATATATATGAGCAATTTCACGAAGATGCAACAACGTTTTGACTTGACCCCTTTTAATTTTGATTATTTTTTGTTTATAGATTGTCTTTCATAAATAAAAAATACAAGTTCTCTTAGAATTTTTTTTTCGACCAGGGGTCTTCACAGGGTGCCCCTCAATTTTTTGTTATTTTGTGATGTGAGTGCATTTTAACGAGCGATTGTAGAAAAACTACTAAATCGATTTTCATAAATGATATGTCGTTGAATAGGTATTAAAACAAAGTTTTAAAAATGTACACTGTTAATTTTTTGAAATAATTTTTAACGGTGTAACATAAGAAAAAAACGGTGTAATTGAAAAAAGATGGCATAGCCTCTTTTTTTTTTTTTTTTAAACAAAATTGAAGCTTATTTTATATCTAACAACTTGTAAAAGTTTAGGACTAGAGATATTTTTTGTTTTAAAGATAAAATTCGTTGTGCATATGACTGTCGGGAATCAGTTTTTTCTGTTCTGAAGGAAAATTATAAAAATAACGTTATAAACTAAGAGATTTTTTTTTATGTTAAATATCAAATATTTTATTATTAGATGAACTTTTTAAAATATTATAAAAATTATATATGTAGTACAATAAATAAAATAAATACAATTGTTAAAAATGATTTACTTATTTTACAAACAGAAGTTTCTTTTGAATAGGAAAGCACTTCTGCAATTATTTTCTTTATATTAGATGGCATAAAAAATGAAATGTTTATTTATCACTTTTAGTAATCACTTGTCACTCTTATAAAAAATAATTTGACAGTCTTGACTGCAAACAAAAAAGCCGTAACTTTTGACTGGAGAAGTATTATGTTCGTATTATGTTATTATGGAATCATAAAGTAAAAGATTGTTTTTCAACATTAAACTACAAATATTTTATTATTGAATAAACTTTTTAAAATATCATACAAATTATATATGTGAAAATAAATATAGTTATTAAAAATTATTTACTTATTTTACATTCAAAAGTTTCTTTTGAGTTTGGAAAACATTTTTGCATTTATTGTCTTAGTATCTACTGGTACAAAAGAATGAAATTTTTGAGTTCCACTTATAGTAATCGCATTTTTATATCGATTTTGTAATTTTTCTTTTGTTAATTGATATTCATTTTTATCGGCGTATCCAAAGTTCATGGTAGATTCCCATTTTAAAGCCCATTCGAAAAGTTTTTTTGGTGTATCAATAATATTATCTTCGCTTGCCATACTATAACGGTGTGCAGCACGCTTCAGTGTACCACCAATTCCATCACATGGTCCCTTTCCATGGCTGGTAGCATGAAAATGCCATTCAGCATCAACCTTAAAGTCTTCTTTATGGTGGCATAAGTTAATTAGGTTATGTTTATTTTTGTATTGAGAAGGCACCGTCAGTGTTATAAATTATTTTTGTAATATTAGAATTTATATGCGTTTTGATGAATTCAATAAGTTTTGTAATGAAAAGATGGACTGTAGTACTGTTGTGATCGTTTATATCCGAAATGAGTATAAAACTTAGGTGCTGTATATATTCACTTGTGGCACTTTTAAATAAATGACAAATGTATGTTAATATGTGTTAATATTATGTTAATATGACAAATGTATGTTAATATTTTCGGATGAGAATGTCTGAATATTGGCCTACTCAGATTAATCTGCGATGGACAATTTTTTTACTGAAAAATAATCAGTAATTTTCTGTTGTTTAAGGCAAAGTTGAATAATATTTTCCACTTTAATTACAATTTGGTCGTCAATTCGCATTTGATTAAATCCGGGCTGCAAACCTGATCAGCAAGCGCGTAGCGTACGGATTTAACCCCGCAGTTGCGTAGTTTATTCAAAACTTTCTCACCGCCCAATACATTTCGGTATCCACTGATGGCTTTTCTTCTGCGTCTAAATTAACTAACGCTGATGTACCACAAGGTTTAGTTTTGTCACCACTTTATTTTTAATTTTTTACTTTTAAATTAAAATCACCAGCAACCCAATAAATAATTTTTCAGATGATAGTACACTGTACAAGTCATTTGTTTTCCTATCTTTAAAAGGGAAAAGGCATGAACGAATAAAGCCCGCCCGGAGAGACTCTGCCATAAATGTAAATGATAGCCTGAAAGTTTCCAATTGGAGTGACTGAAATATGTTCAATTTTAACTCAACCAAAACATGACTATTGATTGTTGCCAGATCAACGACCGAGTTTGCTCAAAGATATTTCGATTAGTGTGTTTCGATTAAAATGTCGCAAAATTTTGCTGAACTTGACTGAAATTGCTTTTTAAAAAGTTCATTTAATAATAAAATATTTGATATTTAACATAAAAAAAAATCTCTTAGTTTATAACGCCATTTTTATAATTTTCCTTCAGAACAAAAAAAACTGATTCCCGACAGTCATATGCACAACGAATTTTATCTTTAAAACAAAAAATATCGCTAGTCCTAAACTTTCACAAGTTGTTAGATATAAAATAAGCTTCAATTTTGTTTAAAAAAAAAAAAAAAAAGAGGCTATGCCATCTTTTTTTCAATTACACCGTTTTTTTCTTATGTTACACCGTTAAAAATTATTTCAAAAAATTAACAGTGTACATTTTTAAAAACTTTGTATTAATACCTATTCAACGACATATCATTTATGAAAATCGATTGAGTAGTTTTTCTACAATCGCTCGTTAAAATGCACTCACATCACAAAATAACAAAAAATTGAGGGGCACCCTGTTAAGACCCCTGGTCGAAAAAAAACATTCAAAGAGAACTTGTATTTTTATTTATGAAAGACTATCTATAAACAAAAAATAATCAAAATTAAAAGGGGTCAAGTCAAAATTTCCCAAAAATTTGCTGAACTTTCGTGAAATTGCTCATATATATATATATATATATATATATATATATATATATATATATATATATATATATATATATATATATATATATATATATATATATATATATATATATATATATATATATATATATATATATATATATATATATCTATATATATATATATATATATATATATATATATATATATATATATATATATATATTAAGCTTGCCAGATCGCCCGGCTAAAGCCGGACTCGCCCGGCTTTTGTTGGTAAAACTTGGCTGAAAAATCGCCCGGTTCGGATGCCCGGATTTCTAAACAAAAACCGGAAATCGCCCGGATTTTTCCATCATTCGTTCATTGAAAAAAAATATATATATATAACTAGCGGGACCCGGCGTGCTTTGCCACGCCTATAATTCTATAGGTTTTTTGTTGCAAAACTTAATTCCATCGAACATATTTTCAAAATTATTTGAATAATAAAATTCATTCACAAAATTCAAGTTTGAATGTTTTAAAGAAAATTTCTTAAAATGTCATTTCAAAATAGTAAGCTTTGCGTTTCATCATAATTCTATAGGTTTTTTGTTGCAAAACTTAATTCCATGGAACATATTTTCAAAATTAATTGCTTTTAAATCTTTTAATTGCAATATTTTTAAATGCATGTTATATAAATTTGAAGCTAGTGAATAGACGTACACAATTATTTAACTAATAATCGTTTTTATTTACATCCTGAGGTCTCCCTTACTGGTAAGTAATTACTTACCGGCTGCATGATCGGTAAGTAATATTTTACCGACCAGTGATTTGTAAACGAAACTTACTATGTTTATTTACGAATCAGCAAACATGCAAAATCGCCTGATCGTGCAATAAATTATCAATAATCTTAGGTAAAGTATTTGACTTAGCATAATATGCTTTTCGTTTATTATCAAATAAAACAAAACTTTCTTTACTAAAACATATTTGCTAGTCTAATAATGGCCTTATACGAAGTTGAAGTTTACTATCAATTGAATAAATTGATTTACGCTGCCATCTGAAAGTTGGCATACAAACCATCCATATTTAACATTTAATTCGCAATTAAAAGATATCTAGGCATTTAATCAAGATAATAAATATCCTATCTCTCAAGCGGGACCATCATACACATATTGTACAAAATTTCATTGAGATTGGTTACGTTGTTGCGGAGTTCATCGCGGACAAACATCGTGACACGTGATTTTTATATATATAAGAAAGATATTAATTTGTTTTATAGTCAAAATTTCAATAATCTGTATCTTTCTTATTCAAATATGTTTCACATGTTAAATCGTGTTATTTTCAATGTTTCATATGAAAATATATAAACAATTGACATCATTTCAACGTTTTATAATTTATATATTGTGCTCTCGTTCGTTCAATCGTATGCTGCAAATCGTGGAGTTTGGTTTAGATATCCCAGCGGCCGCGTGACTGAGCGCGTATTTTCTCACATCAATGACATTTGGACAAAAGAAAAAGGCAAATTGACACTGAAAAACGTTTGGGCACAATTGATGGTAAAATTCAACTGGAAGGAGACATGTCCAGAGTTTTATACAAAAATAAAAGAAGATGCTGGTTTTCTCCAAAAAGTTGCTGGAAGTGAAAAATACAAAATGAGAGCTGATAGTTTGTTTGGTACTCAAGAGAGTGGACAGTCATCGACTTCGATGGAGATTGATTGAATACAATGTTGACAATTTAAGCATTGAACTCTTTCTGTAATAAACAGAATTAAAAATATTATTAACAAAATATGTTTCAACATTTCAAAGCAATTAAGAGTTTTCAAAGGTTATTTATGAAAAAACATAGTCTTTTTGTTTCCTTCTTTTCTGTGCGATTTTTAAAAATTTTGTATTTCGCCCGGCTTTTCAAATGGAAATTTTGACACTTGTCGCCCGGATTTTGCCCGGATTTATAAAAAAACCGCCCGGATTTTCCGGCCCGGAATAGCTCCAAAAAAAATCTGGCAAGCTTAATATATATATATATATATATATAAATATATACATATATATATATATATCAACAAGATAACGTTACAACTATCAATAATGAAATCACTCCTGTTAATAACATTAAATTCGTATCTGTTCCATATATAAAAGATTTGCACGGTAAAATTAAAAATTTATTACAAAACTATAATATTAAAACAGTAGGTAGACCTTGTTCTAATTTAGGTGATATAATTTTTTCAAAATTAAAAGATAGAGATCCGATCGAATTACAGTCTAACGTAATTTACCAAGTAACTTGTGATTGTGGTGTCAATTATACAGGACAAACAAAACAACTTCTTAAAAATAGGATTTACCAACATTCCCATGACGCAAGATATCAAAATTGTAATGTTACTCCTAACGCTCAA
>OY856186.1:135453942-135513942 GCA_963693315.1 Diogma glabrata
AATTCAAGCAGTGGGTCGAATGTTACACCTAACAGTCTCGGATTTTTTACTATGGGAATAAGTTTGTTGTCTATGCAGATGCTTAGTGTTGAATTTACCTCCTTCGTCCATGTGGTGAAAAGTGTCAGCAGACTTTGCAGTGGAAAGTTTTTGTTTTCTGCTTTTAAACCAATCATTCAGAATATTAAGGTAGGTATTCAGGATATTTGTGAGTTGTTGCAGGTTATTTCCTGTTGCAAGCACTGTGCAGTCGTCTACATATGACGTGATGGTTATTCCTTCCGGTGGAGTAGGAAAAAAACGTAACCAAAAATCCTTCTGATTCACAAAAAACAAAGAATTAACAAAGAATAAACAAAGAATATATATATATATATATATATATATATATATATATATATATATATATATATATATATATATATATATATATATATATATATATATATATATATATATATATATATATATATATATATATATATATATATATATATATATATATATATATATATATATATATATATATATATATATATATATATATATATATATTAGGGCGCTTTTTTTTGGGGCGACAATTCTTTTTTTCTGGTGCCCTACCGAAATTTTGCTGGAAATACCCAAGAAAACGTCCTCCTAAAATATGAGCCCTCAAAATTAATGTTTAGCACTCGGCCTTTGCGTTTGAATATTTTCCATACAAAATACATGTAAACTTTAGTGTTTTTTAAAAAAAAAATTACAGCTCAGCGGCATTTTACACTATTTCAAAATAGAAAAAAGCAGCTAACTCAGGATTAAATTATCTACAAAAATGCTTATGAGGATGTAACTGTAACTTACACCGGTGACACAGTACAGATCACAAAAGTAAATTTTATATGAATTTCTTGTTCTTTTGTTTTTATTTCATAAATGGGTAAAACTACAGGAAAAATGTAGACAACAAAGTTGTAGTTAATTAAGTTGCCTTCAAAAAACTGATAATAACCGAATTTCTATGATGGATATTTCTCGAGATAATAAGCTTTTATTAAAATGGATGTTTTAAGAAATTTTCGTAAGTTCTAAAATAATAACCGCAAGTTCTAAAATAATAAATGTTTATTATCTCGAGAAATATCAATCATAGAGATTCGGTTATTATTAGTTTTTTGTAGGAAACTTAATTAACTACAACTTTGTTATTGACATTTTTCCTGTAGCTTTAGCCATTTATGAAATAAAAACAAAAGAACAAGAAATTCAAATAAAACTGACTTTAGTGATCTGTACTGTGTCACCGGTGTAAGTTACAGTTACATCTTCATAAGCATTTTTGTAGATAATTTAATCCTGAGTTAGTTGCTTTTTTCCATTTTGAAATAGTATGAAATGCCGCTGAGCTGTAATTTTTTTTTTAAAAAACACTAAAGTTTACATGTATTTTGTATGGAAAATATTCAAACGCAAAGGCCGAGTGCTAAACATTAATTTTGAGGACTCATATTTTAGGAGGACGTTTTCTTGGGTATTTCTAACAAAATTTCGGTGGGGCACCAGAAAAAAAGAATTGTCGCCCAAAAAAAAAGCACCCTAATATATATATATATATATATATATATATATATATATATATATATATATATATATATATATATATATATATATATATATATATATATATATATATATATATATATATATATATATATATATATATATATATATATATATATATATATATATATATATATATATATATATATATATATATATATATAGTTATGTTACCATAGATAACTAATATGCACATTCCAACATTCACACAAGCAAACCTGATACAAGTCATGTTATAATAAATAGCTGATATGCACATTCCAACCTGCATCGCAATTAGAATGTTCACACACAGAAACCCGATACATCCGTTTAATTACATTTTAAGTTCACATGTAATAATAAATTATAAAATAATAAAATGTCAATTAAGCATAATTATATCTTTAGCTTTTTAGAAATAAAACATAATTAGTTTACTTTTCTTATCGTCAATGGTTTGATTGGTAGTAAGAGTTTTACCACAAATAACTTATAATAACTAGTTTAGTTTTAAGTTAGAACTCGATGTATTAGGACTTGTATAATAAAATTGGTAAATAAATTAATTTTTTTTTAATCTTTTATAAGTCCTAATTCCATAATTGGCGCAGCCGTACAGTGAAGTGTATAGTGTAGTTAAAGTGAACAGTGCTAGATTTAGTGAATAAAAACTAAATCAAAGTGATTTCTTCACAGATCTTACGAATTCGAGATTTTTCTTTCATTCGTAATCAAAATCAAAACAACCAGAGAATCCTTGTAAAAGGGAGTACAATATACTCGCTCTGTGTTGTTTGATATTACTAAAAAGTCACAGCAAGAGAATCCTTCTAGAAAGGGAGTACAATATACTCGCTCGACGCTGTGTTCTGATTGGTAAATTACGAATTTTAGAATAAGTCTTGAAGAACAAGAACTGTGAAATCCAGAACTAAAGGTGAAAACCGTTCAACGGAGTTGCAGATCACGCCGCATCAAACTACACGACCACTTCGAACCTGCATTCACGACAGCAGTACAATTTGAATTTTACGCACTACAAGATAGACGTAAAAATTCAATTTGGAATAAGGTAAGAAATTATTTTACTAATTTTTTTTTATCTTATCGTATTCGTGTACTACAAGATAGGCACGATTACAGTGAATTTTCTTTTAATAAGTGTACACTACAAGATAGGTACATTAATTAATTAAATTCAAAAATTATAATTTTTACGAGTACTACAAGATAGGCTCGTTTAAAGTGAATTTTTCATATTACGTGTACACTACTAGATAGGTACATTAATTGACAAAGTTCAAAAAATTATAATATTCGCGAGCACTACAAGATAGACTCGTGAACAAACCATTTTAATTCAAATTTCCTAAAAACCACATCGGTCAAAATTGACAAAATTTTCCGAAAAGGAAACGAGTGTAGTAGGAAGAAAAAGTCTTCAGAAGCTTTTTTAAATAATAGAGATTTAGAAGCAACAATTGAAGAAATGAACGCCGAGCAGTTACAAGAATTTAATACCCAATTGGTTACAATTTCTGCTCTCAAAAACAAACAGAGCAGGCTCAAGTAATAAATTACTTGACTCAAAAAGTTGAAGAACCAGGCATGAACCAAAAAGAGGAATTGAAAGACAACAGAAATTTGCCTGTTGACTTATTTCGAATCCCCGATCCCATTAAGTCACTACCTTCTTTTGACGGTAACAAAAGACAGGTAGCGGCCTGGCTAAAAACAGCCGAAGAAACATTACGAATGTTCGAAACAATAGTTTGTGAACAGCAGCTTCGTATGTATGTACAAGCAGTAAAAAATAAAATCGAAGGAAAAGCAAGAGATATAATCTGTCTTGCCGGAAACCCTGAAACATTTCATGAAATCAAACAAATACTGCTTGAAGCCCTTGGTGACAAGCAGGAACTCTCTTACTATAAGTCCCAACTTTGGGCAAATAAACAGTATGACTCGATGACAGTGCACAGTTTCTATAAAAAAACAAAAGAAATTGTGCAGAATATCAAGTCATTAGCAAAGCAAAAAGAAATTTACAATAACTCGTGGCAAGCAATCCGCACGTTTATTGAAGAAGATGCTCTTGCAGCATTCATATCAGGTTTAACGAAGCCGTATTTCGGTTACGCCCAGGCGGCGAAACCCAAAAATATAGAGGAAGCCTATGCTTTCCTCTGTAAATTCAGTAGCAATGAATCAATTCAATCCAATAATTCAAGAAAATTTAATCAAATTCAAATTTCACAAAAACCAATTCAAATGAATGGTGCCCAATCCAAATTTAATCAGTACCAAAATAAACCTAATCAATTTAATACTTTGAACAATAAAAAACCAAATTGGACAACACCTGAGCCAATGGATGTAGATGCATCCATGAGAACGAGAAACTCGTTTGTCAAAAAATTGGTCAACAACCACGAAATCATACAACAACCAAACCCAGAAATAGAAATTTCAAACTCGGAAAACTTGCTCGAAAGTGATGACCAAGATGAAGGAAATTTTCAAGAGGTCTCGGCATCGGATACGGAGGATTAAATTTTTTACCTTATCTTAAATGCCAACATAATCTAACCGGCCAAACCATTACCCTATTAGTCGATACCGGCGCAAATAAGAATATAATTAAACCAAATATAATACCACAAAATCTCTTAGAATCAGAAAACACTACTGTAAAAAATATTCTTGGAACCCAAAAATCTTCAAAAAAAGGTAAATTTAACTTTTTAAACCAAAATCTACCACCACAAATTTTTTACGAATTAAATTTTCATAACTTTTTTGATGGTATCCTAGGATCAGAATCAATGGCCAAATTGAGTGCAAACATTGATTACAGATCAAATACAGTTTCATTAAATGGACATTCATTTAAATTCTATCGTTATTACCCATCTGTAAAATTTTATCACCATACGATTACATTTAACACATCAGAAAATGGTGACTGGGTAACACAAGGTTATGGTACAATAAACAATCAAATTACCATACAACCTGGTTTATATAACGCCACAAATTTAAAAACCACAGTTAGGATTCTAACCAATGAGCCCGAACCACCAAAATATTTACCGAAACTCAAGTTAAAAGTAAATAACTTCGAGACAATAGACCCAATTCCAATCTTAGACAGTCAACCAATCAATAAGGAAGACTTAAGGAAAATAATTAGAATAGACCACCTTAACGAATCGGAAACTATAGCTCTCATTAACACTATCTACAAAAATCAAACAGTGTTACTAAAGCAAAATGAGAAACTCTCTGCAACATCGATCATTAAACATGCCATTCACACACGAGATGAAACGCCTGTATATACGAAGACCTACCGATATCCACATCATTTCAAAAAAGATGTGGAAGAACAAGTTCAGGAAATGCTGAGCAATGGCATTATACGCCATTCAAGTAGTCCTTACTCGTCTCCGATCTGGGTAGTAAACAAAAAAGCTGACGCCTCAGGAAAACGAAAAGTACGAGTCGTAATCGACTACCGCAAGCTCAATGAGAAAACGATAGATGATAAGTACCCAATGCCACTCATTGAAGAAATATTGGACAGCCTTGGTAAAGCCGTTTACTTCACAACATTGGATTTGAAATCAGGTTTCCATCAAATTCCGATGGAAGAAAAATCCAAAGCGAAGACTGCTTTTTCAACTGATAAGGGACATTTCGAATTCTCAAGAATGCCCTTCGGGTTAAAAAACGGTCCCGCGACGTTCCAACGTGCGATGAACAATGTCTTACAGGGATTATTAGGAAATATCTGTCATGTATACTTAGATGACATAATCGTCATTGGATACAACCTAGAAAACCATTTGACTAACCTTAGTAAAGTCCTTACAAGACTAACGGAATTCAACCTAAAAATACAGCTAGACAAATGCGAGTTCCTTAAAAGAGAAACAGAGTTTCTGGGTCATATCATTACTCAGGATGGAGTAAAGGCAAATCCCGATAAAATAAGAAAAATTCTCGACTGGCCTTTACCAAGGAACTCTAAGGAAATCAAACAGTTTCTTGGATTATCTGGATATTATCGTAGGTTTATTAAAGATTATTCAGCAATAACAAAACCTATGACGAAATACCTAAAAAAAAGATGTACCAATTGACTTAACAGATCCGGCATATATCACAGCATTTGATACACTAAAGAAAACCATTGCAACGGATCAGATACTCACGTACCCTGATTTTACAAAACCTTTTATTCTAACTACAGATGCGTCAGACTACGCTTTGGGTGCTGTTTTATCCCAAAAACAGAACAATGTAGAAAGACCAATTGCGTTCGCCTCGCGAACACTAAATTCCACAGAAATTCGATACGCCACTAATGAAAAAGAAGCATTAGCAATAATTTGGGCTGTAAAAAAATATCAACCTTACCTATACGGCAACAAATTTACTTTGGTCACAGACCACAAACCACTCACATTTATCAAATCTTCGGAGAAAAACTCCAAAATCCTCAGATGGCGATTAGAATTGGAAAATTATGACTACGATGTCATTTACAAAGAAGGGAAAGCAAACGTTGTAGCGGATGCCCTTAGCAGAATGCCTGCAATTTAAGAAATAAATTCCAACGAAACAATAAATAACACTTCACGTGAACTTGACCAAGTCGAAGAACACGCGAATACCGATAATAGTGATATAGAAACGGTTCATTCAGCTAACACATCAGATGATTACTATATCCATTTTTCAGAACGCCCCATAAATTATTATAGAAACCAAATTATTTTCAAAATTTCCAATTTAGAAACAATCATTTTGGAAGACGTATTTCCAAATTTCAAAAGAGTTATTATTTGTCAAAACTCGTACGAAAAAGATGAAATTACAAAATATTTAAAACAATTTCATAACGGTAAACAATCTGCTATCTTAGCACCTGAAATTCTTTATCAAAAGCTTCAAGAATCATTTCGTGAAAATTTCTCTCAAGCTGGTCATTTTGTGTTAGTCACAAAAATGGTTGAAGATGTAACAAATCAAGATCGGCAAAATGTAATAATAATAAAAGAACATGAAAGAGCCCACCGAGGTATTAAAGAAGTTGAAAGTCAACTTAAACGCTCATACTTTTTTCCGAACATGTTAAATAAAATTAAAACTCATATAAACTCGTGTAATAATTGTAATACACACAAGTATGACAGAAAACCTTATAACATCAAAATTTCATTAAGACCTATTACAAAAAAGCCTTTGGAAAGGGTACATATAGATATTTTCATTATCAAAAATACAAATTTTCTATCTATTATAGACTCTTTTTCAAAGCATCTTCAAATGATTCCAATCAATACCAAAAATTTAATAGACGTTACCAGTGCATTAACAAAATATTTCTCACTATTTGGAATCCCTAATGAGATTGTTTCAGATCACGAAACTACTTTTCAATCTACGCAGTTTAAAGAATACTTAAATAAATTAAACACAAAATTAAACTATGCATCATCCTCAGAATCCAACGGGCAAATCGAAAAAACACATTCAACCGTGATCGAAATATTAAATACAAATAAAGATAAATTTCCTAATTCTAGCACCCCAACTGCTATAGAACTATCAGTCGCTCTTTATAATAATACGGTTCATTCGTCAACTGGCTTTACGCCAAATGAAATAATCTTTAATCAGAATAATCTTGCAAATCCCGAAGAAATTCGAATGCAAGCTAACAATATTTTTATGAACGTAGCAAATAACTTAGAATTGGCAAAAAAGAAAATAGAAAAACAAAATACAAATAAAGAAGATCCTCCAGAGTTACAAGATAATCAATTTGTCTTTTTAAAACCTAATGTAAGAACCAAAACACAAGCTAGAGGAATTAAAACCCAAGTAAAAGACGTAACTCATAAAACTTTTAAAACCAATAGAAATATAAAGAGGAATAAGAATAAAATAAAAAGAACAAAGAAACAATAAAATTTAACAATATTTTTTTATTAATTTTCTTTTCATATTTCATTTCAGAATAATGGTTTCAAAACTAAAAATTTTAATTTTAATAATTTTAATTCAATTCTCTAAAAATCAAAAATTAGAAATTAGAAATTTAAATAGAGATCCAATTTTTCTTATGATAACAAATAAATGTAAAATTCAAATAGGATCAATAAAAATAATTCACCCTATAAATTTATCAAATTTAGAGAATACAATAGAATCAATAAATAAACTAGTATTTAATAAAGTAGATGATAAATTTGAACTTTATAATGTAATCAAACAAAAAATAACAAATTTATATAATAATTTTAATAAAATAAAACCCTCGAAACGATTACGAAATAAACGTTGGGATGCATTGGGTACGGCATGGAAATGGTTGGCAGGCAACCCAGATGCTACAGATTTACGCATCATAAACACCAAAATGAATGAACTGGTAGACGGAAACAATCAACAGTTCCAGATTAACAAGCAAATTAACAACAGAATACAATCAGTTACAGAAACCGTAAATAGAGCCGTAACTGACAATAGCATGACCAATAAAGTACTCCTCACCGAAATTGAAATGATGGCGACAATAATCAATATCGACTCCATTAACACCATCCTAGAAGATATTCAAGATACAATTATCCGAACAAAAGTTGAATTGGCAAGCAACAAAATTTTAACACTCAAGGAGATTATCTCAATAAAAGAACAGTTAGTTAATCAAGGTGTAAATATCACACTTCCGGATGAAGCACTGCAATACGTTATACCGAAAATAGCAATTAACGATGAAACCTTGCTATACATATTAGAGGTACCAAAACTAGAGGACACAGATTCTGCAGCTATGATGGTTATTCCGTTGACAATTGATGATACAATAATAAAAGATTATCCAAAACACCTAATCAAGTCAAAACAGAAACTATTCACATCATTGAACTACAAAAGTTTCGTGCAAAAATATTCAGATATCAAGGAATTTGAAGACAATTGCATACAACCGCTAGTAATGGGAATCAAAAGTCAGTGTGATGTAATACCGAAATCAGAAACAACAATTTACCTCATCGCAGAAGATAAGCTTTTGGTAGACAACGCTAAGAACGATATAATGTCATCCGACTGTGGACCCAGTAACCGTACATTAACTGGAAACTTCCTAATATCATTTTGGAACTGTACAATAACAATTAATAATAGACAATTCCAAACATACGAGATTCGAAGCGAAACACAAGACATCCAAGGCGCTCTTCATAACATTCAAGCAATTCGAAATCTGGTCACAACTTTCAATATCAGCTTAATAAATAATCAGAACATCAAAAACAGACAACAGATAGAGCACATCCATCTAAATCAAGAAAATCAACGAAACTGGATATGGACCTTATCCGGAGGTCTATCTCTTTCTTCAATGGGTATTATTGGATTATGTATTTATATCAACTTATACCATCGCAACACAAATATTAAAATAACAGGGCCAACGAGATCAAACTCAAATACACTAAAACAAAAAGAAGCCAAACAATGTTCAATCTTGCTAAAAGAAATCAACAGGACATTGAAACCAGGAAACGAGGACGTTTCTTCTTCACCCCCGGGAGGAGTTATGTTACCATAGATAACTAATATGCACATTCCAACATTCACACAAGCAAACCTGATACAAGTCATGTTATAATAAATAGCTGATATGCACATTCCAACCTGCATCGCAATTAGAATGTTCACACACAGAAACCCGATACATCCGTTTAATTACATTTTAAGTTCACATGTTATAATAAATTATAAAATAATAAAATGTCAATTAAGCATAATTGGGTCATTCCATTGTGACATACGTAACATTTTTACACTTTTCAACTCATACTTTTGCCTATTATTCATAAAAAACATTGTTATTTTATGAAATTTATGTTATTTTGTGCTATTATGCAGGTAGGAAATACACTACTAATGAAAAAAAGCAGCAAATTAAATATATATTAAGTAATAATAACAAAATTCAGTGCTGTGACCAACGTAACAAAAAAAGTACCACAGTAAAACTTACTCACACTTTCCCAGCAATTTCTCTGAAAGTATGCCTTCAATAAATTCAAATATAGGTTTTTATAAAGCACAAGTTTTCTGTTTTTAAATAAGCATATGTTTTTCACAAATGCTACATACAGTAGAGGTTCCCTTTAAAAAAAATTGTGTGACCAACGTAACGTGACCAACGTAACAGAAAAAAACGCATAAGAAAATAATGTATTTCTAACAACAATTTTATTACTTATTTATTTTTTTCCATCTTTTAAACAATTTATTTGCTTACTTCCTATCTTTGGTATCAATAATGACGGGCAAGTTTCCAATAAGATTAATTTTTCCACACAACATAAACTTCATTGCAACTATTGAGGTTTATGTTTCCATGGAATGACCCAATTATATCTTTAGCTTTTTAGAAATAAAACATAATTAGTTTATTTTGGATTTTTGAGATCAATTAAACTCAAGTAAGTAAAGAAGTAATTGGAATATTTTCAATTCAAAGGTATGGTTTGAAGTTTCTCAGAAAAAAAAAACTACAATTCACATTTTTTACGTGTTTCGGATCGGATAATTAGTTTAGTTTTAAGTTAGAACTCAATGTATTAGGACTTGTCTAATAAAATTGGTAAATAAATTATTTTTTTTTTAATCTTTTATAAGTCTTAATTCCATAATTATATATATATATATATATATATATATATATATATATATATATATATATATATATATATATATATATATATATATATATATATATATATATATATATATATATATATATATATATATATATATATATATATATATATATATATATATATATATATATATATATATATATATATATATATATATGACAGTTTCCATGTTACGTACAAAGACAATCAACCGCTCTAAAAATTGCTTGATGAGCGACATTATTTTTATAAAAATTTTTTAACATATCATTTTTTTGGCATTTTATCATTACTTTCAACTAGTAAAAAGGTTTTTTTAAAACAAAATTTTTGTTTAACTAAACTTAAAAAAAAGGACGTTACGTACATAAGACAAAAAAAGGACCGCATTTTTTGGAAGTTTGTTTATTTATAAAAATTTATCGAATGTATGACGTTTATACAAAAACCAGAAATAGTGGAGTCAAATCAGTAAAAAAAAGTGATATATTTGATGTAAGAGCAAAGTTGAATTTTTTTTTGTTTTATGTTAAGGACATAAAGGTTAGTGGGCATGTAATTATTTAGCAAATTTGGAGGTCCGGAAGTGCCTCAAAAATGGCAAAAACTGTTTTTTTTGTGTTTTTTAAGTAGGTCGCTTCATTGTTTTTAAAATATTTCGGGCTCTAATGGTCATATAAAAAAAAAAAATGAAAAATGTTTGTGATTAAATTTCAAATCCATCTAGAGGGGTAAGATACTTAAAAAGTGTAACCTAACCTCAAAAAACCGAATCGCGTGACATTTTTCTTTTTTTACTAAATTTATGATAAGGGGCGGAAAAATCGTCGAATTTTCATAAAAATTTCAGGAAACATGTATTTTAATAGTTTTAATATGGGATTTAATTTTTATGAAAAAATTTTATTTTTTTCGGCCACAATTGGCATTTTTCGTTAAATTTGGCAAATGGTGCCATTTTATGAGAAGTCATCCAAAATAAAATTTTTTTTTTTTAATCTGTACTTTTTTTTATCTACTTTAACCTTAGTATAATTAAAATTATGTTGCCTTAATTTAAATGCCCATTTTTGGGCATGAAAAAAAAACATTAATTTTTGCATTTTTTTGACATTTTACCATATATACGGTATTATTTATGCTATTATCATGTATTTTACATAAAAGTGAAATATGCAATTCAAATTAATAAAAAATATTTTTTTAAATTATACATAACCTACAAAACTTTCTTTTCTTGCAACGCCTTAAATTGCTTTTGGTAAATAATTAAAATGTTATTACAATTATTTTAAATATTTGATATAAGATTTTGAAAAAATGTAAAATTCAATTTTTTCAATTCAATTTTAAGGCACTTCCGGACCTCCAAATTTGCTAAATAATTACATGCCCACTAACTTTTATGTCCTTAACATAAAACAAAAAAGAAATTCAACTTTGCTCTTACATCAATATAAAATGCTAATATGACTCCACTAAAATAGTATCTGAAAGTAAAAGAAACGCACTTATTTTGAATGCTTTTATTTAACCTTTAATTCAACATTTTCAAACGTAAAAATCAAAAAACTAGCGTTACGTACATGTCTCAAAGCGTTACGTACAAAGACACCGATACAAAATATACTCGAAATTCAATTAGTATCTTAAAGTAAATGTTTAAATCACTTAAATATTATTTATAATCTAGATTTTAATAAACTTGGGGGATTTAGCGGTTTGTGAAGCCAATAAAAAATAATCACCATTTGCAACATCCAAAGTAACTTCAAAGTGATGTTTTGATTGAATGTGAGGAATACTACGTACATCGGCCCATCGTTCAGACAATAGCTTGTGAGTGTTGAGAACAGTATCCTTATCCACATAAAATATTTTAATTGTTTGAACAGCATCTGTTGCCGCTTCTGCAAATTGTTCAGCAGAGTCAACTTCTACATTTCGAGCATTTACCATTTTTGATTTTCCTGAAACTTGGCATATAAGTAGTATGTACAAAATAAAAAATACAACTTATTTTAAAATTTTTTTAAAGTGCATAGTTTGAGCATACGGGGCACCCCAACATGCATGAAGAATAAAAATTCTGCCAATCCGATGTAACTTTGAAATTAAATTGCTCAAGAACGGCTATACCGATTTCATCAAACTTTTTTTTGTTTGATAGATGATTAATTAGTCGTTTGAAAAAAAAATTAATTTATTGTTTTTATAATTAATTTTTATTAATTTTTTTTCATATCATTTATGAAAATCGATTGAGTAGTTTTTCTACAATCGCTCGTTAAAATGCACTCACATCACAAAATAACAAAAAATTGAGGGGCACCCTGTGAAGACCCCTGGTCGAAAAAAACATTCAAAGAGAACTTGTATTTTTTATTTATGAAAGACTATCTATAAACAAAAAATAATCAAAATTAAAAGGGGTCAAGTCAAAATTTCCAAAAATTTGCTGAACTTGCGTGAAATTGCTCATATATATATATATATATATATATATATATATATATATATATATATATATATATATATATATATATATATATATATATATAATATATATATATATATATATATATATATATATATATATATATATATATATATATATATATATATATTTATATATATATATATATATATATATATATATATATATATATATATATATATATATATATATATATATATATATATATATATATATATATATATATATATATATATATATATATATATATATATATTGTAACAACTCTTCGTTGGTTCTTTTCGATTATTGAGCAAATACGACAGTAAAAAGACAGATCTGTAGTTAACAAAATCCCAAACTTTATTTATCAACCAAATTACAGCAGCTTCCGTTTTTCCTTACAATAAATTCCAGGGTCTCCAATTTATGTACAATAAACTTCACCGCTTTTCCACAATTTGAATCAATAATATTCGGAATCGTAAAATCTGTATTTACTATTCCACAAAGTCAGATTCTTTCACTATTAGTACCCAGGCTCAAGTACCACCGATTATTCCTTATACTTTCGAATATTTGTAAAACACTTTTAATTGCAAAATTAAAACTGACTATCTGATATTTTTGTTTGCTTATTTATATCGAAAAATAAATAAATCGAAACTTCTATAATCCACTAGAAATCAATACTACGTAGTCCGTACATCTGAAATAGGCCACACCTGTTTTCATTCATACTTGCATTTGTATTAGCGAACTCAAATTTAATTTATGCAAAATGTATTAGGTAACTCCTTTTAATTCATTAATGTAAACATTTGTATAACAAATTTAATTTACATTAATTTATGCAATACAATTTGCAATACAAGTAAAAGATTGAAAAAGGAGTTAACTTTTAATTAATGAATGAGTAAATAAAATTAACCCATTCTGGACGAAGTTTATTACATTGCCCTCCATTTAGTTTTGTTCGTCCCGAACAATATCAGAGATCGCATTGGTGCTGTTACCTTGGTACGGTGCCAACCTTTGCAGATGTATCACTTTCATCTTGGTACGGGGTCCCTTTTGTATGCGGTAGATGACATCATTAATTCGTTTGATTATTTTATATGGGCCTTCCCAATCTGGCTGCAGCTTGGGTGATCTTCCCTTAGTTCTTCTGGGGTTGTATAGCCATACCAATTCTCCTTCTTGAAAACCGCCACTATTTGCATTTATGTCGTACCTGGTTTTCATTTTGTCACTGGCAATCTTAATGTGGTCTCGAACCTGCTGATGGATTTTGATTCATCTTCTCCCTTAGTTGTCCCACATAATCTGTTTTCGTGGATACCAGACCTCCAGGGATGCCAAACTCGATGTCACTAGGAAGATGTAGTTCTCTTCCGAACATGATATTCGCTGGCGTTTCACTTGTCGTATCGTGCACTGCGCTACGATAGGCCATCAAGAATAACGGAAGATCCTTGTCCCAATTTCTTTGGTTGGCTTCTACTACCTTTGACAAATGTTCTTCCATGGTTCGGTTGAATCGTTCTACCATGCCATCTGACTGCGGGTTCATAGGTGTAGTTCGTGTTTTTCTAATGCCGAGTGTTCTGCACAGCTCTTCCATCAGTTGAGATTCGAAATTCCTTCCCTGGTCGGTATGCAACTCGAGCGGTGTTCCATATCTGCAAACCCATTCATTGACTAATGTTTCTGCGACCGTAACTGCTTCCTGGTTCGGTATTGCATAAGCTTCCGGCCATTTTGTAAAGTAATCAATGACCACCATGATGTATTTGTTACCTTTTGTCGTTTCCGGAAATGGCCCCGCGATGTCTATAGCAATTCTCTCCATTGGGGCACCCACATTGTACTGTTGCATCTCTCCTCGAGTTCTAGTTTTTGGTCCTTTGCTCGCCGCACAAGTATCACATCGCCGACACCATTGCTCTACGTCGGTTCGATACCTTACCCAATAAAACCTCTCCCTTACTTTAGCCAGGGTTTTATTGACTCCCAGGTGTCCTCCAGAAATACTTCCATGCAGCTTTCCCAGTACCTCTTCCACTCGACTTGATGGCAACACCAGTTGTTCTAACACTTTCTATCCATCAGCGGACTCCCATTTTCTTTTTAGTATCCCGTTGTCCATAAATAGTGAGTCCCATTGCGCCCAGTAGCATTTCACCTCCGTACTTAAAGGTGCGACCTCTTTCCACTCCGGTCGCCTTCCCTCAGTTTTTCATTTCAATATTGGAGCCATAGCTGGATCTTCTAGCTGCTCTCTTTTAATTGCCTCGGTACACCAATCTTCAGGAGTTTGGAACTTGATTTGTTTCACTTTCATTGCCTCATTTCTCACAGTCCTGCTACATGACTTGCGCTCCTCTATACAGGGTCTTCTTGAAAGATCATCAGCGTTGCAACGTATCCTTCCCTTCCGGTGTGAACCGCGGAAATCTCTTTCCTTTTTGACATCCCCTTGCTTATTTGAGAGGTTCATCAACTGGACTGGAACTACTCCTTCTTTTGCTGCTACTCGTGTTTTGCGTTCCCGTCTGATGTGCGTCTGATGTGCCCTAACTGCCCACAATTCCAGCATCTTACTCTGCTAGATCTTCTTCGTTGATTTCGTTCAGGCTTATCTTCCAAACTTTTGACACGCATGATCACTTCATCAAGTGCTGCTTTTAGTGGCTCTTCAGAAACTTCCATCTTACGTACCCTATCTGAGCCATACGCTCTTTTTCCAGCTTCCATTTGTAGGGCCAATGCTAAGACTTCCGTAGGTAGTTTCTTTCCGCTTAGATAAAGCTGATTCCTCATTTGTACATCTCGAAGAGCATTGATAAATGTATCAGCTGCCAATTCGTCTCGGTGTTCAGCGTTATAGTTTGGATATGACAGATTTACCAGTCTCACAATGTCAGCCTCTAGTTCTTGCAAAGTTTCGCTGACTCCTTGTTTTCGTGTCTTGAGCTGCATGCGATGGAGAGCTTGCATATGACTTTCCCCATATCTTACTTCTAAGGCCTCCATTAGCTTGTTGTAATCACGCTCTGTCGCTGATAGTGTCTGCAAAATTTCAGCAGCAGGTCCCTTCAATGCCAATATAAGCGCATTTGCTTTTTGCTGGTGAGCGAACCCAGTTGTTGCTATCTCAAATTGCATCTTAAATATCTGGTACGATGTAGATCCATCAAATACGGGTGTTTTCACTCTGGCTGGAGCTGAAGCAGTTGATGGATTGATCAGGTTACCTGACTTCACTTGTGCTATTTCTTGGCGGAATTCACTTGAAAGTTTGCGTAATTTCTCTTGTTCTTCGGTAACTGTCCGCAGCTCCCTTTCCATGTTTTTGATTTTAACCTCCGCACTGGATATACGTGACTCGATTACTTCACGTAGACTTTCTTGCTTTGCCATCATATCAGCAATTTGTTGTTGTTGAATGTTTCCTTGTTTGATCGCCAATTGCTCTTGTTTGGCCATCATATCAGCAAGTTGTTGTTGTTGCTGTGCCATCATTTCTTTCATCAACACCATCATCGGATCAATCGCTGGAGCATTCTGAACAGGAGCTTCCTCCAGCTCTATGTCTATGACCTCTGTGTTTTCACCTGCTTCTTCTAAAACTTTACGTAGCCGGAATGCAAGTTCTGCCTTCGCTCCATGGATTGGAACATTCCTTTTCTTCAACTCATCCTTCAGCTGGGTCTGGCTGAGATCACTAATATTTACTGTCTTGACCATTGTTCCAATAATCCCACTTCTGACACCACTGTAACGACTCTTCGTTGGTTCTTTTCGATTATTGAGCAAATACGACAGTAAAAAGACAGATCTTTAGTTAACAAAATCCCAAACTTTATTTATCAACCAAATTACAGCAGCTTCCGTTTTTCCTTACAATAAATTCCAGGGTCTCCAATTTATGTACAATAAACTTCACCGCTTTTCCACAATTTGAATCAACAATATTCGGAATCGTAAAATCTGTATTTACTATTCCACAAAGTTCAGATTCTTTCACTATTAGTACCCAGGCTCAAGTACCACCGATTATTCCTTATACTTTCGAATATTTGTAAAACACTTTTAATTGCAAAATTAAAACTGACTATCTGATATTTTTGTTTGCTTATTTATATCGAAAAATAAATAAATCGAAACTTCTATAATCCACTAGAAATCAATACTACGTAGTCCGTACATCTGAAATAGGCCACACCTGTTTTCATTCATACTTGCATTTGTATTAGCGAACTCAAATTTAATTTATGCAAAATGTATTAGGTAACTCCTTTTAATTCATTAATGTAAACATTTGTATAACAAATTTAATTTACATTAATTTATGCAATACAATTTGCAATACAAGTAAAAGATTGAAAAAGGAGTTAACTTTTAATTAATGAATGAGTAAATAAAATTAACCCATTCTGGACGAAGTTTATTACAATATATATATATATATATATATATATATATATATATATATATATATATATATATATATATATATATATATATATATATATATATATATATATATATATATATATATATATATATATATATATATATATATATATATATATATATATATATATATATATATATATATATATATATATATATATATATATATATATATATATATATATATATATATATATATATATATATATATATATATATATATATATATATATATATATATATATGTATATATATATATATATATATATATATATATATATATATATATATATATATATATATATATATATATATACAGGGTGATTCTTTTAACCTGAAACTTTCAAATATCTCGAAAAACAAGCACTCTACGGAAAAAATGTCCACATTCAAAATTTAATCATTCCTTGGGAGAAACACATTGGTGCAAAAAAATAGTCCCCCACCCCCCCTATTTGTAGGTGGGCGGGGGTAGCTTTGAATCTAAAATAGGAACCCCAATTTTTTATTGCAGATACGGATTTTACAGCTAAAAATACGTACGATTTGACTAAAAAAATTTGTTCGATTCATGATAGATGGTGCTGTAATCGACGAAATTCAATTTTTTCGATTTCTTTTACTAAGAACATATGCCTACGATTTTGTAATACATTTGAAATAAAAAATATCACGTTTTCATTGTGAAAGGTTTATTAATGTAAATGGCTGGTGAATAAACAAATTTAAGCTAAAAATAAATGTTCAAAATGATGGCCTTCGACTTCAATGTAATGCATTAGTCCGCTCTTCAAATGACTGTACACAACTGAGAAGTGTGTCTGCTTGAATTTCGGCACAAGCATTTTTGATTCGCCCAATCATATTCTCACGTGTTGTTGGTTCTAGAAATCTGGCGAAAAAAGATCTGGTGATCTGGCAGACCAATTTACATCTATCATGAATCCAACAAAAATTTTTAGTCAAATCGTACGTACTTTTACCCGTAGAAACCGTATCTGCAATAAAAAAAATGGGGTTCCTATTTTAGATTCAAAGTTACCCCCGCCCACCTACAAACAGGGGGGGTGGGGGACTATTTTTTGGCACTAAAGTGTTTCTCCGCGGAATGATTAAATTTTGAATGTGGACATTTTTTCCGTAGAGTGCTTATTTTTCGAGATATTTGAAAGTTTCAGGTTAAAAAAATCACCCGGTATATATATATATATATATATATATATATATATATATATATATATATATATATATATATATATATATATATATATATATATATATATATATATATATATATATATATATATATATATATATATATATATATATATATATATATATATACATATATATATATATATATACATATATATGTATATATGTATATATATATATATATATATATATATATATATATATATATATATATATATATATATATATATATATATATATATATATATATATCGATTGCTTTGTTGAAATTTAAAAATTTCGTTTTGTTTAAAATTAAAAATTTCTTAACTGGTAGGCCTAAGAAGCCATCCATGAGGCTTCACCCCTTTACATTGATGATGTTCCTTGGTCGCTTCTGTCCATTATGGACATGCGATCGAAGATCATTGGATTCTTCCCTACATTCCAGCGAGGAAGTTTTCAGATGACGGGGAGTGGTGCTGCTGTGTTTGTACTTAGGTACAAACCAGTAGTACCATTCTTTACTTGGAGACTTCTTCGATAGAATGAAGAGGGGAACCACTTCATTTTTTTATGGATCAGAGGCTTCACCTCATACAATTTCAATTTTAATCCTATTTGAATATAATTAGTTTTGCAATAGAACAATGTCTATGGAGTTTAAGACTTGAAGTCTGGCGCTCGGGAGCGTTCTCCAAGAACAGCATTAGTTCTAGTAATTTATTTTTAGTTTAATTTTAGGTAGAGCAACCATGTCTGGGTCAGTAGAGTTTGGTCATATTCCATATCGTGACAGTCATGGTTGTTTCTTTTTAATTGGTGGAGAAAGCGTATTGTAGAATCTGGTCATTAGGGGCTTATCCTTTCGGTTCTTACATGCATTTTGGGGGGGGGGGGAGGGGGTGCTCGCGAGCGCGAGAATTCAAGAATTAGGTGACATTGGTCATTTGTACCATATTTAGTTGTTTTTTTTGTCAACAAACGAATTTTAGACTTGGAAATCTCTTATCACTTTGAACAATAAATAAATAAATACATTAAATAAATAAATAGATCTTATTTCAAAATAAATAAATTGATTTTATAAAATAAAATAAATAAATGATTTTTGAAAATATAAATAAATAAATATACTTTTCATAAATAAAAATATATTTTTCAAATAAATAAATTTAAATAATTTTAGGTACAAAGTAAATAGTTTTTTTTCATAAAATTAATGATTTTTCTAAACAAATAGAATAAGAAAATATAAATGTAAACAAAAATTTTATTAAATAAATAAATTTTGGGAAATACAATTAGATAAGAATAAATAATAAATAAACATTTTATTAAATAGATAGTATACATAATTTTAGGTATAATAATTGAATAAATATCTTTTTAAATGAATACCATTCCAAATTTTTTTGAATAAAATAAATACAAAGTAAAAAACTATTAAATAAATTTTAAATTTTAAAAAAATAAATAATTTTAATAATGCTTATACATATATTTTTGATGTACAGCTTGGTTTTCTGTTTCTGTTCCTTCTTAATGTAAATTCTAATATCGCTATTCAATAATAAATATTTTACATATTCAAAGCAATTATTGTAGCAAGCCGCGATTGGTGATTATCGTAGTCCTTTCTTCTAGAATAAACAGCAGATAGTGATGTTAGTTCTATTATCACTATCTTCGTTTCTTCTAGTTTTGTAACGACGGACTATTTTCGGTTTTCACTCTAAAAATAATAGTTTTCAAATTCAATAATAATTTTATTAATTTTCTCCAATTGTACTATATGTAGACTTTTATGTGTACCACTGTACATTTGTTTGATAATTTAAATAAACTCGTGTTCAATTAAAAATACAAGTTTTGCGTTTCTTTATATACGTAGGAGAAATTGCTTATTACGATGTTGGAAGGGGAAGCAGAATATCAAAGATATGTGTATAAAAACGATCAAATTCTTGATCGTCGATTAGTATATAAAATTAAATCAAAATATAATTGATCAGTATTTAATTAAACTTTAAATAAGTTAGATGATATAAATTTAAATCCTAGTATTTAGTTAAAATTAAAACAATGATATCATTGTGGAAACTTGGAAATGAAAAAAATATGTAAAATTTTTTATTATAAAAAGTTTAAATTATTTATTTTGAGTATAGTATCGAAGTGTTTCTATTTGTTTGTTTGTGATTGATGTAGTGAGTGTAGTAAAATAAAAGCGGTTCTGCTTTAATGTTTTGTTCTCAATTCTGACATTGATTAATTACTTTACAAAAATAATAAATATAAACAATGTCAGATCATTTTTTAACGATACATTTACTTACAATTATATATTTGTGGAACCAAAATTAATATTTTTTCGAAGAAAATTCAATCAAAATGGAAAATTCATGTACATCCGATAACATATTTGAGGAAATTATTCAAAAAAATCAAATTGAAAGAGTTTATTAAAACAGCGGAATTGTTAATATAGGGAGTTATCACAGAAGATAAACGAAGACATACAAATAAAACATGAAGAAGTCATCATTCAAGATAAATTAATGTAAGCTTGTTTTTTTTTAATTTTAATTTATATAATTTTTGATTTGTTTTTTTAAATAAATTATTTTTCATGTTAGCCAATTAATAAGTTTCTTTACAATTTTGCTGTGATTCATGAGATAAGAGATTTGCAAGTTTAATTTGTTTGTGTTAGATTCAGTGTTCCGGTGCAATATAGTTTTTGAATAGGATATTCGTGATAAAGTCCAAATCAGTTTAAACTTTACTATCGGTCCTAACTCCTATCCAAAGTCTACGAGCATTATATTAATACACACATTTCAAAATTTCTGGAAGTAAATCATTTAATAGACGACAGCCAATACGGTTTTCGAAACAAAAGATCAACTACCGATCTATTCAACTATGTAGCGCATTGTTGGAACAGCTTACTTGATAAAGGTGGTGAAACATACGTTATCGCATTAGACATCTCCAAGGCATTCGATCAAGTCTGGCACGCCAGCCTAATCAACAAGCTCGTTGCGTATGGTTTTCATCCCAATATTGTGAAGCTGATTCACAATTTTCTGTCTAACCGATCCATTTCGGTCTCCTTAGACGGATTTTCGTCTGAGTCTAAACTAATTAACGCTGGTGTACCTCAAGGCCCAGTATTGTCCCCAACTCTATTTTTGATTTATATCAACTAATCGTTGAAAGTCACCAGCAACCCAATAAATAGTTTTGCAGATGATAGTACTATGCACAAGTCGTTCGAGTCCCTTCCTTCAAAAGATAAAGTGCACGAACGAATTAATCCCGCCTGGAGAGATCAACGACCGAGTTCCCCAATTATATTTTATTCAGTAGGTGTGATGAACCAATAGGTGAATGTAAAAACATTCGTTTATTGGGTGTCACAGTTTCAAATGATCTACTCTGGAACGCTCATGTAATGGCGATGGCAAAAAACGCGTCTAGAAAACTCGGCCTCCTAAATAGATGCAAAAAATGTTCACTCCATACCAATGGCTCCATGTTTATAAGTCCTATATTCGTCTGTATGGATTACTGTTGTCAAGTTGGGGGTGCTGCTTCCGTTTTCATCTTGGCCCTCTTGGACTCTGTTCAAAAGCGGGCTATTGTTGTAAACCTTTAATCGATATTTTACTTACGAAATTTAAATGTAAATTTTGTAACAAAACTGTCTGTGGATTCACAAAGTAAAAAATTAAATACACGATGGAAGGATATTTTGAATTTCCTTAGAGGAGATTTCGCTAAAGTTATATTTATAGTTGATTGACAATTCAGCCACATTTCTTCTGTGCTGGAGTGAACCTAGCTGGTCCGTTAGTTTGGTATTACCAATCAACCGTATTGCTTTTCTCTGTACAGAGTCTTGACATTTTATTGTTGACTGACAAGCACCTCCCCAAACATGACAGCAGTACTAAATACATGGACGAATAAAGGACTTGAAGATTAGCAAAATTTGATCGGGATTGAAATACTTTTTACATCGAATCAAGAATTCTAATTTTTGCATTGCATATTTAGCGAGGTTGAACACATGTTTATTCCATTTCATGTTATTTTGAATATCCACTCCAAGAAGTTTAACTGATTCAACCCCACGCAATTCCTCATGGTTTATTTTAATAGGGAAATTTTTATATTCGTGAAAGACGGCATAGTTTGGTTTTGGTTGGATTAAATGAAACAAGATTACGATCACCCTGTGGCGAACATTTAAATTAAAAATTTTCAATATTTATTAGGCGATGTTTTATCGTATAAAAATTTATTAAAAACAAATTAGTTTTTATAAAGTTCTTGATTTTCGTGATGTAAAAAAATGTTTGTGTAATAAATTTGTTTATTCTCTTTTATTTAATTATATCAGCTTTATTTGTATGTTTTTTCGATAGTAATAGTATGCATTATTGTATTGTGTTCTAACCTATAGACTAATGAACTTAACCTTTTCTCTAATGAAGATAAAAAAAATTCCTATAAAAAAATTATCATTATTCAATTGGTATGATTCCAATTGGTCAAATTGTTTTGATTTCATTAAAATTTTTTCAAATTATAATCACAATTGTTTTGATAAGTTTTGTTCAAAAATCAAATTTTAAATTAAATTCTCTTATTTCGTTTAGTTGAACTTGGTTGATTGTATAGGATGGGAATTTTTTATCACCAGGGTTTTTTTAATAAGCAATTTGATTTATCAATTAAAACAATAAAGATTTATTGTTTTAATTGAAGAAACTGTTTTTGTTTTTTATAATACACAATTCTTTGTCAGAGAATAAAGTATTGTAATCGATTCGTATTTAATGAATTATATTCTCTCGCAAATTAAAATTCTCGCTCGTGCCTCGCTCAAATTTTAAACTTTTGCTTGAGAATAAACTATTTCATTATACACTCATTGATTAAACTACTATTTAAATTTTATTTTTCACTATTTTAAATTTTAAATAATTTAATAAATGTTTTAGTGTTAACATGTTATTTTTAAAATCAAAATCTAATAAAATAAATTTATGGAAATCAAATCCAGACACGTCATTAATTAATTATAATGAGAAAACAGAACTTTAACTTCAACCATTTCATCAGATTCATTTACACAATTTTCATTAGATAGATTCTGCCATTATTTAAGATGAATACTTTAGGAAAAGATAATGAATTAAATGGTTCGATAAATGTTGGAGATAATAGTGAAAAATGCCGGACAATGCAACATTTAGTTGAATCGTGGATATCAGATAGTGCTAAACAACAAATTCTCCATATATTAGATAAAATATATACATTAACACCTCCGGATCGGTTACTTCTGTATCTGAGAATGCCACATAGTATATAGCGTCAATGAAAAGTTATAACCCCAGTCCCCATTCCATTATACGATCCAGATCTTTGTTGATAGAATTAATTAGCAGCTCTCTATCAGTGGTAACTGCAGTATGAGATCGAAATTTAGGAGATGCATGTGATACATGCAATGTTGTAACGGATTTTGAACTTTTAGAAATACTATAATTTAAATTTTTATGCCAGAGATAGCTCAAAACTATTATCAAAACTGAACACACTGAATTTATCACAACAAACGAATATTAAATTTGGAAATCTATTATGGATTTATCACAGAAATCATTGTTTTAATTTACTAACATGAAAAACAATTTAGTTAAAGATAAAAGTAAATCAAAAATTATACAATTCAAAAACTAGCTTACATTAGTTTAATCTTGAATTATCGTCTTTTTATTTTACGTCTTCGTTCATCTTGTGTGGTGACTCCCTTTCCCCAAAAAGAAACATTAATTAAAAATTTGGAACGTTGTGCTTAATTTCTTATTTTATTTCCATGGTGAAAGTTTGTATGCAGCTTTGGCAAAATCAATTACAATCAATTTTGTGTAGCTATTATATAAGTGCTAATCTAGCTGCGTTATATTAAAACAACAGTTGCTGCAAATGAATGAAATTATTAAAAAACGTGTTGTGAATAAAGAAACGAGGTTCAAATAAGTATTTGGCTGCAAGATCTACTCATAGTGAACATTTTAATATTGAATCGGAGCTCGTTTTTTTAAGCATCAGGATTTTTGTGGATGCTCAACCAAATCACCCACTTTTCTCAAAAAGAAACTTAAACTTTCGATTTTTTTTCTCTTCGATTAATTTTTATCACTTTCTTTTTCAAATCGATGTATAAATAAATTTTTTTATCACATTTCACATCACATCACAACAAACAGAAAAAAGTAAAAAACTTTGACATCACCATGAGAATACACAAATTAATTTTTTTTTTATATATATATAAAAACATTCACATTTAATATTTATTATAAATTATTATTTTTATTATTTTTATTTTTTTTTATGTACGACAATAACTTTCTATTTTTAAAATTATATTCATTGATTTTTCCCAAACAACTGGATCTTTTGCGACCGAATTGAAATGAAATTTGCGACCTGTAAAACTATGAATCCATGAGACAGTAAGATAGTCTATGCCATAAGATTTTAATTTAACTATGAGATTTTTATGCCACACTTTATCAAATGCTTTAGAAATGTCAAGTAAAATACTGAATGTTTCACCATGGTTTTCCAGCGATTTGTTCTAGAGATGGGACTTGCGGAGACATGAGATCGAGTAATCCTCCAAAGGCACCATATAAACCTTATCAATTCGAGGTTTCATCCTTATTATAATACGTCCTATTTCTAAATACAAAATTTATTAATTCATTATATAGCAAAAAAGGGTTATCGTTAGCTGAAATATCCAGACGTTTCACCGTTATTGCCCTTTTCCGTATCTTTGTCGCTCTTCCAAGATAATGGTGTCGCTCGATGATTATCAATGACGTTGTTATCACTATCGCTAGTCAATCCTGAGCTCCGATTTGAGGACAATTTCTTACCTTTAGACTTTAACTTTCTAGCTCAATAGTTATAGTTTGGAATTAGTCGCAACAACAAAATAACCAAATACACGCATATATTTATAGCGGCTTCGCCCCTCTTATGTGAAGAATGTTTACACAATTAAATTAGTTGTGTAGATATTCTAAGAACTTATTACTTCGGTCTGAAAGACCTAAGTATTACATTCATGAGCTCAAAGTGAAATTCTTACCCACACTTTTTTTGACATTTCCCGACGTTTTAGGACCTACTGATTTTAAACAAGCAAAAAAAAATGTATGTCTGTCTGTCGGCCGGCCGGCCGCCGTCATTACCTACGCTGCAGGGAAAACCGCTGGAGGGATTTCAAAAATTTTTTTTTCTAAAAATAGGTATACTCAAGGGACAGGTCCGAAAGGACGCTGTGTTCGATAACTGTACCGGAAGTGTGTCGAAAAAATCATTATGTGTGTCAAAAATAGCAAATTTTCATATTTTTGGCTTAAAAAACGTTCATTTTAAGTGATTACGAGTAGGAACATTAAACTTGGTGAAATCTTGATGGTGGGGATTAGTATGTGAGATTAAAAACTAGATTATTGCATTATCAGTTTGTCAAAAAAATGTTGTCAAGTGTGTCAAAAGAAAGATTTTTATTTAGTTTTTACCCAATTTTTTGGAAAAAAAATAAAATTAATGGTTTGTTTGAAATGAAATTTTATTATTATTATTTTCGCATTATAAGTTTGTCAAAAAAATGTTGTCAAGTGTGTCAAAAGAAAGAATTTGTTTTTATTTTTTACCTAATTTTTTGGAAAAAAAAATAAAATTAATTGTTTGTTTGAAATTAAATTTTTTTATTATTATTGAGAATTATGGCATTATAAGTTTGTCAAAAAAATGTTTCAAGAGTGTCAAAAGAAAGATTTTCATTTATTTTTAACCCAGTTTTTTGGAAAAAAAATAAAATTAATTGTTTGTTGGTAATGAATTTTATTATTATTATTGAGAATTATGGCATTATAAGTTTGTCAAAAAAATGTTGTCAAGTGTGTCAAAAATGATTTAATTTATTTTTTAGCCAATTTTTTGGAAAAAAAATGTAGCTTTTTTTATGACGTAAATGTAATCAAAAATGAAATTGGACACGGAAATTTTTGAATTTGTTGTAGTTTTTAAAATATTTTTGGAATTTTGAAAAAGTTTGTATTTTTGATTTTGTAATAATTTTTGCAATATTTTTAGAATATCGGGAAAAGTTTTAATTTTTGATTTTGTAAGAATTTTTATAATATTTTTAGAATTTTGAAAAACTTTTAATTTTTGATTTTATTATAATTTTTGGAATTTTGAAAAAATTTTCAATTTTTGATTTTGTAATAATTTTTGCAATATTTTTAGAATTTTGGAAAAAGTTTGAATTTTTAAGAATTTTTGGAATACTATTGGAATTTAGAAAAAAGTTTACATATTTGATTTCATTCTAATTTTTAGAATATTTTTGGAATTTTGAAAAACGTTTCAATTTTTGATTTTGTTATAATTTTTGCAATATTTTTAGAACTTAAATAGAATTTTTGAATTTTATATATATATATATATATATATATATATATATATATATATATATATATATATATATATATATATATATATATATATATATATTTATATATATATATATATATATATATATATATATATATATATATATATATATATATATATATATATATATATATATATATATATATATATATATATATATATATATATATATATATATATATATATATATATACTAGCGGGACCCGGCGTACTTTGCTACACCTATAAATAAAGTTTGTGTGTATATATTTTGTTGACGTAGTAGCAATAATTTCAAAGAGTAGTAATGAGAAATGATTTTCTAATTTTTTTTTAAATTTGAATGTAAAAGGATCAGCACTCTAGTTGATCAGCAAAATATAAAAAATTAGTATTATATTTAAAACAAAGGATATATAAAAATACGCGATCAAATAAGTTTTCAGGTGTGTAAGGTTTCAGGTGTGTCTCTATATTGAACATTATACGGAACAAATATAGATTCAAAAATGTTCACAGTGTTCATGCTGTTTAATATACGCTTTCTTTACTGGTAAGTTATTAAAAAAGTTACAAAAAAATTGTAATCGTGATTAATATGTTCTAGTATTACGATGGTATGACACAATGGATAAAGAAATAAAGCGTATCGTAGTTTATACAAGACTGCACATTTATTATAAAAATCATTTATATATATACAATTGGTATAACAGAGAAAACATGTTTACGTTAAACCTGCGTTTACAATACTTAAATACAATATCAATACTTAACAGTTCTCCCCACAAAATAAAATTGACTTAATTATTACAAATTACATTTAACAATTATAACAATCATTAGTAACAATAATTTAATGAACTATCTATATAATTTGTTTACTTGTACATTAAGCGATCAGGAGGGCATCTTTCCCTGGTGGAGCGTCTTAATGGTTCTGGCTGACACACAACATCAGCACGTTCTTGGCCCGAATTTGATGTTACATATGTTGGGATCAAGGATGTTCCAGGATGAGCGGTACTATCTAAATGACTAGGTTTGAGATGATCCTCATGTGTGAATCGAACTTGCTTACCAACATTTACCAAATAAGTTACTGGACTTACAATTTTCAATACTCGGCTTGGTATCCATTTAACAGAAGCTTTCGACTCAAAATTTCTGAACATAACTTTATCCCCAACAGAAAATTTAGATTCCATTTCTTTCCTTATTTTTTCTTCTCCAACAGTCAGCACAGCTCTCGGTTTCAACAAATCCAGTTTCGTTTTAGTTTTGTATTTAAAAATAATTTCGTTTGGCGGTACCCCAGTGGTGGTTAAAGGAGTATTTCTATATGTGAAACGAAAACTATCCAATTTTTCTTCAATTGATAATGAAGTTTTAACTAAAAATAATTTTTTCAAATATTGTTTAATTGTCTGCACTCCACGTTCAGCAATACCATTGGAATTTGGGTGATATGGAGGACTTTTTGTAATTTTAACGCCATTATTCGTAAAAAAACTAACAAACTCTTTTGAATCAAAAGGGGGACCATTATCGGAGACCAACTCTTTTGGCAAACCATAAATTACAAAAAATGAACGAAGACATTTAATAACACTTCTCGCTGTTGTATCACGCATATACCAAACCTCAATATATTTAGAAAAACTATCTACTAATAACAAAAAATTTTCACTGTTGAAATAAAAAAAATCAATATGAACTCGTTCAAACGGGTAATTTGTTTTTGGCCACGGGACTATATGTTGTTGAGAAAAATTTGATGTTATGACACAAGCTTCACAAGAACTGGCCACTCTTTCAATATCGGAATCAATCCGAGGCCACCAACAATAGCTTTTAGCAAGCAATTTCATTCTCACAATACCTGTGTGGTTTTCATGTATCAGATTCAAAACCTGTTTTTGTAATGACATTGGAATTACAATCCTATCACCTCTCATTAAACAATTTTCTTCAATCACCAACTCTGATCTAATAAGAAAATACGGCTTAATGTCAATTTCTTTACAATGATTTGACCAACCAGACCGACAACACTTTAACATTTTAAACAAAATTGGATCCTTCTCTGTCTCTACGGCTATTTCACGAAAATCTAGAGGTCTTGAACTAAACTTACTACGTTCAACATATTAACTAAATTATCATCAATTTTGGAGTTTTCATTCAACGGTAAACGTGATAACGCATCCGCATTTCCGTTATGAATACCTTTTCGATAAACTATATCATACTGATAAGCAGCTAAAATTATTGACCACCTTTGCAATCGATGTAAGGCAAGAACTGGTAACCCTTTAGAAGGACTGAAAATTTCTTTAAGTGGTTGATGGTCCGTAACCAATGTAAATCTTTGGCCGTATATGTATTTATGAAAGCGTTTGACAGCAAAAACAATTGCTAAAGCTTCCCGTTGAATTTGAGCATATTGTTGTTCAGCGGGACTCAAAGTAGATGATACAAAAAATACAGGGAACTCCACATTTCCTATCCTATGGGAAAGTACGGCCCCTATTCCATATGGACTTGCATCACATGTGACAATGATAGGTTTAGACGGATCATAGTATGTCAACACTTTGTGTGACGTAACTAACTGTTTACTCTTTCTAAAGGCTTTGGCACATTCTTCTGTCCAAATAAAATTACTGTTTTTTTTCAATAAGTCGTATAACTGCTTTAATTCCGAAGACATGTTTGGAATAAAACGTGAGTAAAAACTCAAAAGTCCAAGATATGATTGCAATTGTGGAACGTCTTTGGGTTCTGGAGCCTCATTAATTGCTTTAATCTTTTCAGGGTTTGGACTTACTCCATTTTCTGATAGAATATGTCCCAAATACGAAACCGAATGCGTAAAAAAAAGACATTTAGTAAGATTGACCTTAATATTGAACTTTGAAAGGTGTGAAATAACGTTTTCTAATCTTTTTGCACAACTATCATAATCAGATGCTCCTATAAGGAGATCGTCCAAATAACACGTCACTCCGACTATGTCTTTCAAGACTTAATCCATCATACCTTGAAATATGGCTGGTGACGACGATAGACCGAAAGGTAACCTATTAATTTGAAATATTCCCCATTCGGTATTAATCGTTAAAATTTGTTTTGACTTCTCAGACACTCTCATCTGTTGATATGCTCCACTAAGATCCAAAACACAAAAGACTTTTGAGCCAGCCATCTTTGCAAAAATATTCTCCATTCTTGGCAACGGATATTGACTTATTTCGATAACTTTGTTAACCGAAACTTTATAATCGCAACAAATACGGATTTCACCATTCTTTTTAGGAACACAAACAATAGGACTTGCCCACCGACTAAACATAATAGGTGTAATTATATTTGTTTGGGCTAAACGATCCAGTTCCTTTTTCACTTTATTCTTGATTGCGAATGGCACTTCGTAATATTTACAGAAAATTGGGGTACAATTTTCTTTAACTCTAACCTCTGCTACAAAATCCTTAATATGGGCTGAACTATTTTGATCAAAAACATTCTCATATTTGGATTTTAAAACACACACAAAATTATCACCTAATGAACAAATTACATTCGCACTACCTGCATTACTTTCCATACTCTCAGAACACGACACAGACTTATTTCCTTTTTGGCAATTAGCATTTGGCGTCATACTACCAAAAGATAAACTTGACTGACAGACACATAGTCTTGACTGACTACTAGACGATGAACTACACTGAATTTCTTTACCATAAGACAACTCATTATACAATAAATGATTTGACGACTGATTACAATTTCTTTCTCCTAGACTTAAAGACTGACATATATTATTTTTTAAAGACGAGTTAACAACAACCTTGCTTACACCACAATTTTGACTATTGTCAGACAATTTTTGAAGATTTTCAAAATTATTTTCATTTGACTTAACTAAAACTGGATTTGTGTCACCCGATCGCGAGCCGACTGCTACATTAGAAAAATTAAAAAAAAACTTACGCCAATTTGGTGATAAAACATCTAGCCAATTTCGACCCATTAAAGGAATAAATGGTTTACTTGATTTAATTACTAGTAAATCCAGAAAAACATTCTTGATACCACATCTGACACGAACTCTAAACTTTCCAACCACGTCAACCTCTTCTCCCGAAACCATTTGTAGATGAACTCCACCAGAAACAAGACTCCGACCTAAAAATAAAGATTTATAAGTATCAAAGGGAAAAACTGATAAAGCCGCACCAGTGTCTACTTCCATTTTTAATTGACTATCTTCAATGATGACTTCCACGTACATAGGATTGCTTGCGTACACAGCTCCAATATTTTTCAGATGTTTCAACGCCATGTGTTGAAAAACATTGTCAACTTCTGTTTCTTCATTAAGTTGGTTAATACTATTCATTTTTGAATAAGGTTTTGGTGACGAATTTCTAAAAGATTTTCTGGCATGACATACTTGTGATGTATGACCTTGAATACCACAAACAAAACATTTCCAATTTTTGGCTGGGCAACTGTAATTTTTATGACTATGATTACGGCCACACCTTCTACAACGATTTCTAGATGTCGACCTTGAACGGCTTTTATGCTTAAATGATACACGCCTTGGACTTTTCGACCTTGACTTTTCGACCGATCGATTTATCTGTGGACAAATTTTGAAATTTATTAATAGATTGATTTCCCGGATGGAAAATTTTAATTTGATTTTCCGCTAGTTCCACCGTTTTTGCCATATCCACCGCATTATCAAAAGATAAACTAGTTTTTTGTAATAATGCCGTTTGCACCACTACGTTTGTAATACCGCTCACCAAACGGTCACGTAACGCTTCATCATAAAAATTTCCAAAACTGCATGTAGCCGCTAATTTTTTCAACTCGATGACATAATCTGCCACACTTTCACTTGGTTGCTGGTTACGTGTATTAAATTTAAACCTTTCCGAAATTGTGTTTATTTTCGGAGCAAAATTATCCTGCAATAAACCCTTTAACTCTTTAAAACTTTTTGTTGAAGGTACCGCTGGATGTGTAAGCGATTTTAATACACAAAAAACATCTATGGATAATGATGTGATTAGTGTTGCTGCTTTTATCTTGTCGTCAGTGACTGAATTGACTACAAACAACATTTCCAACTGATCGACCCAGTCTGCAAAACAGTGCACCAATGGAACATATTTTTCCATTATATTAATTTTCATTAAATATAACCATCAATTATAAGCATTAATTATAACGAAAACTCGCACATTTTTATCAACACAAAACTCAAAACACAACTGTAACACAACCTGTATTTATTTACTCGTATAAATCTGTAAACTTTCTAGAACACAAAACTGTTTTAATGTTTTACCATTAACTTGCATTTATTTACAATATATGTATTAATATTTTCAAAACAAAAAAAAAACAAATTTAACTTTCTTTGTATAACAAAGAATTTTAATATTTTATATTTTATCTTTTATCCCATCTTTTTCGCCATTAATATGTTCTAGTATTACGATGGTATGACACAATGGATAAAGAAATAAAGCGTATCGTAGTTTATACAAGACTGCACATTTATTATAAAAATCATTTATATATATACAATTGGTATAACAGAGAAAACATGTTTACGTTAAACCTGCGTTTACAATACTTAAATACAATATCAATACTTAACAGTGATGTCATTCTATGGTCAGCAGGGCAGTTAGAATAGTGACAATACATTCGATGAAGGTGAATACAAACACATTTACAAATTTTAAACATACACACATTAATTTTTATAAATAGAAGCTAATGATGCAAAAAGAATTAAAATTTTATTTTGGAGTTTTGTATTAAACTTCTAGGCAGTACTACGTGTGAATTCATAGGATGAGAAATATTTCTATTTAGTCAACATTCTGAGTCATTGTAGTCATTATTGGTTGTTGCAAATCAATGCGAAACTAATATCTGACACACGGGCAATATATTGCCATATATAGACAACATTATGGGAATACTAATTTTTGGGAGTTTTGTGAGTGATTAAGCTTAAAGTAATTGTTGAAAGTAATATTCCCGACAATAAGTAATTATTGTCAGGTCGGGATTGAACTTATACTTATCAGAGACATCATTCCGACATACGTTGTCCTGCATGATATTTCAAGCGATTAGGATATTAAACAAAGTATGAAATGAAAGACAAATAATATAATAATTTCATTATTCTTTATTTTGAAATAACATCAATTTTTCTAAAAACAATTCGTTATAATCAATATTGTTTGTTTAATTTTATCTTAATGCAAGTTGATGAACAATATTTTTAGTCAATTCTTGAGGAGTATAAATGAATAAATCTGATGGTTTTCCAACGCGAGAACATGCCACATATGATTGGCCATGTGAAAAGACCGGATTTTCTAGATCCAACCCACAAATCGACATTGTTTGACCTTGTGACTTATTAATAGTCATGGCAAACTCCAAGCGAATTGGAAATTGCAGACGTCTGAATGGAATGGGTGAGTCTCAAGGGATCATTTGGATTCGTGGCAGAAGAACAACTCCACCTTCAAATTAGCCGTTCAAAATTGTAGCTTCAAGAAGATTGCCCAATGTTTTTTTCATGACTAATCTTGTGCCGTTGCATAGCTTAGGTGGATTTAAATTCCGAAGCAAAATTAATGGTGAAACAATTTTTAATCGCAAGCTATGTGGTGGCATTCCTGGTAAATCCAGTGAATTAAAAAGTTCAACACGATAGTTTACTGCTTCGTCAGGATCGGTAACAGTGTCGATCGATTTGAACAATATCTCATTGCTGGGTTATGACTGTTGTATTTTGAAGTTAATAGCGTCAACATCGATATTTTTTGCGGCTAAAATAGCTCGTTCACGAAGCCACGCATGATTAATATAGTTAGCAGCGCCATCTGCCGGGTTGATTTGTGAATCTAAATCATCCAGGGCGTCACCCAAACACAAACAAAAAAATTCATTAAAATCGGTCCAGCCGTTTAGGAGGAGTTCAGTGACAATACCGACTGCAGCGCCTCTGCCGAGCTGGTTTATAAACTTAAACCATTCAAGGCGCCACCCAAAGGCACACAAAAAACTTCATTCAAATCGGTCTAGCCGTTTGGGAGGAGTTCAGTGACAATACCGACTGCAGCGCCTCTGCCGGCTGATTTATGAATCTAAACCATGCGGGACGCAACTCAAACGCACACAAAAAAATTCATTCAAATCGGTCCAGCCGTTTAGAAGGAGTTCACAGACAGTCATACACACGTACAGTAGAATTATCTTTATAAAGATATAGAGGTAGAGGTGCATACATTGGAAGTGACCACTTCCTTGTATGTGCAACGATAAGGTTCCACTTCCCAAATCCAGGCATTCCAAAATTCAATCAACGGAAACGTTTTAACATCTCAACATTAAAGAATGCTGAAACAGAAGAGAGATATCAAATCCATATTGCCGAAACATTGGAGAAATCAGAAACCATTAATGGAGACGTCGATAAGTCATGGTATTTGCTCAAAGATGCTGTTTTAAGCGCTGCTAAGGGAATACTTGGACGACCAGAGAACCACTCCCAGAAGCCATGGATGGATCAAGCATGCCCTGATGCTATTCAATACAAAAGAGATTGCTATCTGAAGTGTCTACAAGGACGCAACACCAGGTCCACGAAGGAGAATTATAAACTGGCAAGACAAGCCGTTACAAAGCTATGTAGACGAACGAAGAGAGAATGGTGGAAGAGACAGTGTGAGGAGATTGAAAGCTTCAATAAGGAACATCAATCGCGTAACTTCTTTCAACAGGTTAAAACCTTAAAGAAGGGCCCTCAAACTAGATCGACTGCTATTCAAAACGAAAATGGGGAGCTACAAGTAGACCTTAAAAATATTTTAGATACTTGGGCCGCTTATTTTGAGAATCTTCTCAACTTAAGTGACCAGCAACAAGTCGGGCGACGAGCTAAGCTTATTCGTGCGTCAAAGGTACATGTAGAAGAACCCACCAGAGAGGAATTCGATGCGGCGCTGTCAAAATTAAAACGCAATAAAGCACCTGGTATCGACGATATAACATCCGAAATGATTGTACATGGTGGCGAAACTCTATCCTCAAGATTGTTTGAACTTGTTCAAATGATCTGGAGGACTGAAACCATGCCACAGGACTGGAACAAAGCTATGCTGATACCAATCCATAAAAAGGTAATCGCCTACAATGTGCAAACTACAGAGGAATCGCCCTCCTCTGCACAGCATATAAGATCTTTTCCTACATTTTGCTATCCAAAATCAATCCTTTTGCTGAACAACTGTTTGGAGAATATCAGTGTGGTTTCCGGCGGGGCCGAGGTACCACGATGCACTTTTCTCGATAAGGATGATTTTGGAAAAGTGTCGAGAGTTCAACATACCTGTGCACCAACTTTTCATTGATTTCAGGCAGGCCTACGACTCTCTGGAACGAGAGACTCTATGGTCTGCTCTGGTGTCAATGGGAATTCCTGGTAAACTGGTATCACTATGCAAAATGACAGTACAGAACTCTCAATGCTGTGTACGAGTAGAGAACGAAATATCAAAGTTTTTTAAAGGCAACTCCGGTTTAAGACAAGGTGATGCTATCTCTCTTATACTTTTTAATTTAGCCTTGGAATATGTGTGCCGTCAAAAGGAACTACCGACTAATAACAATATCTTGTCAATAAACTCAGTACAGATGATTGCTTACGCTGATGATGTTGTCATCCTCGGCCGAAGTGAAGCTGTTATCAGTGAGACTTTCAAGTCGCTTGAGAGTGGTGCTAGGAAAATTGGTCTGCAAATTAACTACAATAAAACCAAACATATGAATGTTTCAAGAGAGGCTGAGAAGAAAGATTTGATGTGCGGCGATGAACGATTTGAGGGAGTTGAATCTTTTAAATATTTGGGATCAATGCTTGACTCAAACAACAGCATACTTACAGATATAAAAGCTCGAATCGCTGCAGGTAATCGAACTTTCTACTCAATTAAACCTCTCCTTGGATCACCGTATGTATCAACTAACACCAAGCTCAAGTTATACAAGACATTGATTTGACCGGTTGTGATGTATGGGTCACAAACGTGGACCCTTACACAAAATGACGAATCGCATTTATCTGTATTTGAGCGTAAGATCCTACGCTACATTTTTGGTCCACTTAAGACAGACGATGGAGAGTATAGAACCCGGTATAACTTTGAGATCAGAGACCTTCTTGAGGGTCCTGATATAATAGGTTGTATCCGTTCTAATAGGATTGCTTGGTTTGGGCATGTTCTACGAGCCGATTCACAGTCTGGAATGATTAGAAAAATGTACGTTAGTACCCCAGGGAGTGGTAGACCGCGAGGTAGACCACGACTACAATGGGAGACTGACGTAATAAACGACCTTAAAAAAATCGGCTGCCATGGTAATTATGTCGCTGTTGCGAATGACCGTGGTGAATATTCAAAGCTGATTAACCTGGCAACGCTCCTACATGGAGCATGAACGCCTTAAAAAAAAAAAAAAAAAAAAAAAAAAAAAAAAAAAAAAAAAATATATATATATATATATGTATATATATATATATATATATATATATATATATATATATATATATATATATATATATATCTTTATATATATAATTCTACTGTACGTGTTAACTACTACCTGTAGTTTCCTATCTGTATAATATTCCGTTTTTTTTGTATAACTGGGTTATACCAAGGCCAAGTTCCACCCAAAGACAATCGCTAAGCCTCGATTTCCTTCTAATCAATTTACACCAAAACAGAACGGCTTTCCGTGCATCTAAACGTGCAAATTCCACCATCAACAATCCACGATGACCCGGCAATCCATCTTCCCAGAAAAAATTAGTTTTATCACACACCAAGATTAAAATCCAAAAAAGCTGACAGTCACAATGATCTAAATGACAAACAAAATCGACTAAGCTCCCAAAGCCATCTCCCGGCAACTATTTATATCATTATTAACGGCCGTTTGTGAACAATAACAAAACGATAAGTTTGTTTCTTGGGCAATTTCTTTAGTTAAATTTTTGTTTCCACTAAGGAATTTGCACAACTAACTTGTATCAAAACTGAAAAAGAATTATGAAAAGAAAAATTAATTACGAAAGGATTGCAAGAAATTATATTTAGTAAAAAAAGAAAGCAAAAACAACTTCAAAAGTTCATGACAATACAGCAAACGAGAAGTAACCTATTGCTTGATTTTTTTCTTGTCTTTTTGGGGAAAAAGAGCGATTCCAATCTAAGGAGATTGCATAACTGTTTTATGATAAATTTTAAACGGAAATTACTGCAAGAGACGTTTACGAATATAAAACAACTTCGGAAGTCTCTGTTAATACATATTTAATGCGTGTGGGAAAGTAGTTCGACTCTCAATTACGAAGTTTGAATAACAGCTTCATTACAATTTTTGTGATCCATACATCGTCACCGGTCTAATCAACGGCTTGTATAACTTGAGTTTGGTGTTAGTTGATACATACGTTGATCCAAGGATAGGCTTAATTGAGTAGAAAGTTCGATTACCTGCAGCGATTCGAGCTTTTATATCTGTAAGTATGCTGTTGTTTGAGTCAAGCATTGATCCTAAACATTTAAATGATTCAACTCCGTCAATTTGTTCATCGCCGCACATCAAATATTTCTTCTCAGCCCCTCTTGAAACATTCATATGTTTGGTTTTATCGTAGTTAATCTGAAGACCAATCTTTTTAGCACCACTCTCAAGCGACTTGAAAGTCTGACTCATAACAGCTTCACTTCGGCCGAGGATGACAACATCATCAGCGTAAGCGATAGTCTGTACTAAGTTTATTGACAATATATTGTGGTTATTCGTTAGTTTATTTTGACGGCACACATATTCCAAGGCTAAATTAAAGAGTATAGGAGAGATAGCATCACCTTGTCTTAACCCGGAGTCAACTTTAAAAAACTTTGATATTTCGCTCGCTACTCGAACACAGCATTGAGAGTTCTGTACTGTCATTTTGTATAGTGATACCAGTTTACCAGGGATTCCCATTGACACCAGAGCAGACCACAGAGTGTCTCGTTCGAGAGAGTCGTAGGCCTGCTTGAAATCAACGAAGAGTTGGTGCACAGGTATGTTGAACTCTCGACACTTTTCCAAAATCACCCTTATCGAGAAAAGTGCATCGGTGGTACCTGGGCCTTGCCGGAAGCAACACTGATATTCTCTATATAGTTGTTGAGCAAAAAGGTTGATTTTGGCTAGCAAAATGTATGAATAGATCTTATATGCTATGCAGAGTAGAGCGATTCCCCTGTAGTTTGCACAATGTAAACGATAACTTTTTTATGGATTGGTATCAGCATAGCTGAGTTCCAGTCCTGTAGCATGGTTTCAGTCCTCCAGATCATTTGAACAAGTTCAAACAATCTTAAGGATAGAGTTTCACAACCATGCACAATTTTTTCGGATGTTATATCGCCGATACCAGGTGATTTATTGCGTTTTAATTTCGACAGTGCTGCTTCAAATTCCTCTTTGGTTAGTTCGTTTACATGTACCTTTGACGCACGAACAAGCTTTGACCGTCATCCGACTTGTTGCTGGTCACTTAAGTTGAGAAGATTCTCAAAATAAGCGGCCTAAGTATCTAAAATATTTTTAGGTCTACTTGTAGCACCCGATCTTCGTTTTGAGTAGCAGTCGATCTAGTTTGAGGTCCCATCTTTAAGGTTTAAACCTGTTGAAAGAAGTTTCGAGATTAATGTTCTTTATTGAAGCTTTCAATCTCCTCACAGTTTCTCTTCCACCATTCTCGCTTCATTCGTCTACATAGCTTTGTAACGGCTTGTCTTGCCAGTTTATGCCTTGTAGACATTTCAGAGAGCAATTTTTATTGTATTAAATAGCGTCAAGACATGCTTGATACATCCTTGGCGTCTGGGAGTGGTTTTGTGGTCGTCCAAGTATTCCCTCAGCAGCGCTTAAAACAGCATCTTTGAGCAAATACCATGACTTATCGACGTCTCCATTAACGTTTCCCGATTTCTCCAATGTTTTGGAAATATGGATTTGATATCTCTCTTCTGTTTCAGCATTCTTTAATGATGAGATGTTAAAACGTGTCCGTTGATTGAATTTTGGAATGCCTGGATTTGGGAGGTGGAACCTTATCGTTGCACATACAAGGAAGTGATCACTTCCAATGTATGCACCTCTAAAGGATCGCACATCCCGAACGCTCGAAAAGAAACGTACTGTTACTAGAACTTAATCAATTTGATTTCTAGTGTTTCCATTCGGTGAGACTCAAGTCTCCTTATGAATCGATCGGTGCGGAAAGAAAGTACTGGCAATTCTGAAATTAATTGATAATGCAAACTCACTCAGTCATTCTCTCACCATTATCATTCGAATTCAAATGCAGGCTGTTGGGGCCCACCACATTTCCATAAGAGATATCTCTTCCAATCTGCCCATTAAAGTCACCAAGGACCATAATGAAGTCGCGTGTTGGTGTTTGTTTCATAAACTCTTCAAGTGCTATGTAGAAAGTATCCTTCTCGTCGACGGTCTTAGCTTCAGTAGTTGCTTTCACGGCAATAAAAGAGATATTGTTGTATTTACAGTGTACCCGTCGGTAGCAGATCCTCTCATTGACCGGAATTTCATCACGGCTTCTTGTATGCGTGCACCTACAAGAAAACCAGTTCCGAATTCTTTTCAAGAGGGATGACCACTACAGTATAGAGAGTGACTATCCAAATCTTGTTTTCGGATTATTGGCTGTCTCACTTCTTGTAGAGCTATGATATCCATCCTATACGTCTCAGCCTCTGTTTCTAGACTTATAAGAGCATCAGGAGCGCTAAGGCTGCGCATGTTCCACGTTCCAATTTGTCAGTCTGATCCTTTTTCACGTCCAGCTAAAATTCTGATTTTGGCCAGGTCTGTTATTCTTTTCTGATTTCCAAATTTAACAAATAATTTTTTTCCCAGGGTTAGGGTGTTAACCTTTGGCCCAACCCAAATTATCGTGAATGGGTCCGTTCTGCATCTTAAGGTTACCAGAAACAACCTTTTTACACTTTATATAGTGAGCCGCTTGATCCAAGACAGACGCCCGCTCCAAGCCGCCCCTGACATGGAGAACAGACGCTTGGGTCGCATTGGTTTTAAGGCGCCAATTCGCCTTGATATACCATCATTGGCTAAGCAGTTTTTACTCTACTTGTCTCCGATTCGCCAACTAATTCTATCAGCATTAACCAGGCAGCACCGCGTGGACGTTGAATTTCGGATTTCACTAATATTTTACTTAGGATTTCTTAATTTAGATTGTCGATTTTAATTTAACAGTCAACCTAGATTTAGATTAAAGTTGTCCATCTGTTGAAGTAGTCTATTTGGGTTTATTTGTTTTCGTATTATTGCGGTTTTCGTATATGTTTTTCACTAATATATATTTTTGAATTAAAATGGCAAAATTATCTATCAGTTATGCGAACATAAGAGGATTGAATCCATGCAGTTCAGCTTTTTCTTGAAAATATGAAACCTGATATTTTGTTTTTAACGGAAACGATTATCAGTCCACGTACTGTGACCTTTGATAAAAGTAGATACCTTTGTCCGAATTATGAACTTGAATCCTCTTCCTACGTTAAGCGTGGAGTTTGTGCTTATATAAGAAATACTATACCATATGTGAGATTAAAATAGAATTTTTTTTTCACAATATGGTGTCACTAAAAGTTAGTTGCCCAAGTCAAACGCTGTTTGTCTTTGGACTTTATCGTTCGCCTAATGCGTTTGAGAACTTTAATTTATAAGACTTATCTGAAGAGATAGATAGGTTGGTTGAGTATCCTAATGCAAAGTTTATAGTTCTTTGAGATTTTAATGTCCACAATAAAGAATGGCTCTAAAACTGATGAGGTTGGTAGACAGGCTGAGTTGTTTGCTCTTTATCACAATTTTACTCAAAAAATAGACCAGCCAACCAGAGTGCCTGACATACCTGGACAAAGTAGTAACTTACACGGTTTGTTTTTGGCAAATGATCAAAACCTGGTTCAATTTAAAATATCAGAGCCATTGGGTGGTTTAGAAACAATTTAAAACGAATCCTCATCATGTTGGGGATTACAAAGCTGCGGATTGGCAAGGACTTAAAAGTTTTTTAAATGGTTTCCATGGAAACGCTATTGCCTTACCGGCCAAGGCCCAAACATAGCTTCATCAAACTTTTCTGGAACTATTATTGATGGTATACGCAGATTTATTCCTAACAAATTGATCATTCCCAAGACTGGTCTATGGTATGGTTTTCTAGTGAATGCAAAAAATCTACAAACGTTAAAAAAAAGGTTTTTCGAAAGTTTAATCAAAACAAAACTGATGAAAACCTGAGACAGTACCGTTAAGAGAAAAATATATGTCGTTAGTTAGTAGATGAAGAGAAACATCTATTTAGTAGGAAAAAAGCCTCTAAATCCGCTGAACATCCGACTGGCTCACGCGATTTCTATAAAGCCACAAACGCTGTCCAAATCAATTTTTGTAAATCTTCCCTACCAGCACTTATTGATAGAGATGTACCTATTATTGATCCAAAAGAGAAAGCTAATTTGCTTGGGCATTATTTCTCTATAAATTCTACTTTAAAAGAACTTAAATCTTAATTTCCAACCTAAACCTATTTTTTAAGTTTCTTATAAAATGAGGCGGAAAATTTTTCAAAAAAACATTATTCGAAAAATGCTATTACAAATCAATACTAACAAGGCAACAGGCCCTTTTATTCCTCCGATTTACCCGAGTCGAAATTTTACTACTCTTTAAAATCTACAGATTCTTCTTTTGAAGGAAAACGTGTTTTAGACCGAGTTGTGAAAACTTTACCCTTTATTTTTGATTTTCCTGATACTTGACATATAAGTAGTATGCGGACAAAATAAAAAATGCGACTTATTTTACAATTTTTTTTAAAGTGCATGAAAAATGAAAATTCTGCCAATCCAATGTAACTTTGAAATTAAATTGCTCAAGAACGGCTATACCGATTTCATGAAATTTTTTCGTTTGATAGATGATTAGTAAATCGCTTGAAAAAAAAATTAATTAATTGTTTGTGTCGCCAGGAGATAACGAATAACCTTTGAATTATCCTGGTTGTATCTTGCAAGTTTGATTGATATGGTTTAAAATAGTATGCTTTTTTAAGAATATTTTCATGAATACTAAAAACAGTTTAGTGGAAGGAGCTATGTAATCTCGTGAAACTTCTGCATAGAAAATATCTGAACAAACTGGTAAAGCGATTACATATCAAAAAAGTCCAAGCGGCACGTATATCCGCTAGAAATAGGTAGATTTCGAGATCAGACAGTTTTGTGTGCCAGTAGAATCTGATGTATCAGATTAGTTTAAACAAAACAAACTAATTTCAAACAGATATCGAACAAATTTTAAAAAGGAAATTAGCTACCTACAAGCAAAATTATATCTATCCAATTTTGCAACAAACAAATATCAAATCTACCACAGAACATGTGTGTGACAATTTATGACACAAACCTACTCTATATCATATGTCGTGCAATTACTGCAAAATATCAAAATAGTTTATTTCTAAGAAAAAAAATTGATTTCTTCTTTTCAAATCTTTTATTATTTTGACTGTTATAAGGTTGACATTGACTGTTATAAGGTTTTTGAAATTGTAGTTGGGGATTGTTGCAAACCTTTTTGTTGAAGCCAACAAGTCAAAAACCTCTAACTGCAGAGATTTATATTTATAAGAAACGGATTAAAATGCTTCCACAGATTCTAAATTTATGAAGATTTTAAAAGTATTAGTATCCAAACGGCCGTTATAACGGATACAAAAAACACTTTTTATTCTAGTATAAAGCCTATAGTTCCTTAACCATGTGTCAGATTTTTCTGATTTATGAACTTGTCCAAGATATTAATAAAACACACATTTTTAAGAAAGGTTTTTTTATCTGACTCCACAAATGCAACCGTGAGAGCGCCGGTTGATTCAAACGCATTTGGTGTTTTACAAGCTTTTTAGTTGGAGCCGCTCACTCAGAAACCTCCAACTGCAGAGGTCTTTTTTTGAAATAAACTGATTAAAAAGGTTTCAAAGATTCTAAATTTATGAAGTTTTTAAAAATATTGGAATAAACGGCCGTTATAACGGATTTAAAAAACAGAGTTTTTTTCTAGTATAAAACTTCTAGTTTCTTAACCATGTGTTGGATTGGGCTGATTTACGAACTTGTCCAAGATATTAATAAAACGCACATTTTTAGAAAAGGTTTTTTGATCTGGCCTTATAAATGCGACCGTGAGAGTGCCGGTTGTTTCAAAAAAAAATGTTTTTTTGCAAACTTTTTTGTTGGAGCCGCTCACTCAGGAACCTCTAGCTGCAGAGGTCTATTTTTAAAACAAATTGATAAAAAAGATTTCAAAAATTCTAAATTTGTTAAATTTTTTGAAATATTAGTATCCAAACGGCCGTTATAACGGTTTTAAAAAATCAATTTTTTTCAGAAAAAAGTCTCTAGTTTCTTAACCACGTATCGGATTTTGCTGATTCACGAACTTGTCTAAGATATTGTTAGAACACACAAGAACAGAAAATTTTTTTGATCTACCTCAACAAATGCGACCGTGAGAGTGCCTGTCGTTTTCGTTATATCTCATATCGTTTATATATATATATATATATATATATATTTTAAAAAAAGATTTTTGGTTAAAGCCAATAAATAATTAATATATTATTTTTTACCCAACAATTGTTTCGGTTTATTTAAACCATCTTCAAGGATACAATTATACAAAAATAAAAACAAGCTTTGTTCAACAAAAAATTGTCAATTTTTTGTTGAACAAAGCTTGTTTTAATTTTTGTATAATTGTATCCTTGAAGATGGTTTAAATAAACCGAAACAATTGTTGGGTAAAAAATAATATATTAATTATTTATTGGCTTTAACCAAAAATCTTTTTTTAAAATATAATACGCAAGCCAAATAACATATTCTCTATATATATATATATATATATATATATATATATATATATATATATATATATATATATATATATATATATATATATATATATATATATATATATATATATATATATATATATATATATATATATATATATCTATATATATATATATATATATATATATATATATATATATATATATATATATATATATATATATATATATATATGTATATATATATATATATATATATATATATATATATATATATATATATATATATATATATATATATATATATATATATATATATTTATATGTATATATATATATATATATATATATATATATATATATATATATATATATATATATAATATATATATATATATATATATATATATATATATATATATATATATAAATATATATATATATATATATATATATATATATATATATATATATATATATATATATATATATATATATATACATATATATATATATATATATATATATATATATATATATATATATATATATATATATATATATATATCGTCGCTTTAATAATGAAACAACGTATGCTATTTATACGTTGTTTTTATATAATAGGTGCGCTGCATTCCCCACAAGGGTATCTTTGAATTGGCGTTTTTAAATTTTCGAATTATTTTATGACTGGGGGTAAGAATTAATAAATTATAAATTAACGTCCTTGCAAATGCATGCGCACATCAAACTTTAAACTCAAATATCTCGAAACTATGCTTTTGCGTATACGTCATTTCATTATTAAAGCGACGATATATATATATATATATATATATATATATATATATATATATATATATATATATATATATATATATATATATATATATATATATATATATATATATATATATATATATATATATATATATATATATGAATAAAAATACGTTTTTTGGAGTATGCCTAATGTAATTTTTTATTATTTTTTAAATTTCTAAAAAAAATTATGAATCGACGCGTTTCTGTGCCATTTTTTAAGCACCATTATCAAGAAGTTGATTTTTTTAAAAAAAAAAAATATAAACAAATTTTTTCTTTTACAACAAAATATGAAAAAATCTAATGCAATAGATTGCAATAGATGCAATCTCTTGCATTAGATTTTTCATATTTTGTTGTAAAAGAAAAAATTTGTTTATATTTTTTTTTTTAAAAAAAATCAACTTCTTGATAATGGTGCTTTAAAAAATGGCACAGAAACGCGTCGATTCATAAATTTTTTTAAAAATTTAAAAAATAATAAAAAATTACATTAGGCATACTCCAAAAAACGTATTTTTATTCAACAATATAAAGCCTAAAAAACAAAAAACAAAACATATATATATATATATATATATATATATATATATATATATATATATATATATATAAATTTTTTTTTTTTTTTCGTCTCCGCTTATCATATATAGTCGTTTGGCACAAAAATTTTTCCGAAATTCCGAGATGAAGCCCATTGCATAGGTAGATTTTTATATGAAATCTACCTAAAATGAAAACTGTTGCGCACATCGCCGTGTATATTATTAATTTTGCTTAGTAAATTCTTATGTCGAACTGCCAAAGAGAAACTGTCATAGATATCCAGCAAAACATGTGTTTCTAACCAAAACATTTGTTTCTGCAAAACATTTGTTTCTAACCAAATTAATGTGTTTTAATCAAAAGACTTGTCTTGACAAGTAGAAGTAAATAAATTTAAACCACTTTAACAAAATCAATTATTCAAACGAATAAATAAAATACTTGATTTAAAAATAATTTATTTAAATAAATTTAATAATTTTTTGCTTTAACAAATTTTTTAAATAATATTTTGTTACATGTTTCCAGTCAACTATAAATGGTCATTCTCAAACATTTGAAAATATTATTATAAAAAAATTTTATTATATTATTATAAAATAATTGAGTATCTGAGTTATATCGTTGCTTTAATAATGAAATAACGTATGCCATTTATACGTTGTTATTATATAACGGCTGCGCTGCATTCCCCATAAGGATGTCTATAGAGTGGCGTTTTAACATTTTTCAATTATTTCATAACTGGGGGTGAAAATTAAGATATTGTTAATTAACATACATATGCAAATTTGAATTTGATTAAATATTGAAACAGCGTAAACGCAGGTACGATATTCCAATTCCTACAGAATAATAAATTGGGTAAAATTAGTGTCGTATATTTTACATACATTACGATCGCCACACGAAATGGTAAATATAAAACATTGTATAAGCATCATTCATGACTACATGATATGCCGGTTCATATAAATAAAAAATTGTAAGAATATCATGCGTTATTTCAATAATAATTAGTTTTAGGCTTAATCGTACTTCCATACAGAATGAAATATCGTATATGAAGTATGAAATGACGTATAAGGTACCTGATTGACTTTTCACCTCTTTTTAGGTAGAAAAGCCAGCAGGCACTGTTACGAAATTTGAACTTTTACGCAAATTATAATATTATATTTACACCGGATAGCTAAAAAAAAGCTATATGAAAACTGAATTTAACACAAACAAATAATTTACACTTGAAGATCTCTCTCTCTCTCTCTTATTTTGATTTCTCTTATTTTAAAATTTGCTAACAAACAAGAATAATTTATTAAAAAAACCAATCAAAAATTATATAAATTAAAATTTAAAATGCTTACATTATTTATCTTTAATGTTGTCTATACTTCCAAAACCAGTATATGAAACCAAATGCTGATTGTAGACGCCAATAACACTAGTTTACAAGAAAAATCTCCCGAAATAAAACCCAACTTTTCTTATAGATTTGGACCTCCTGAACACGAATATCATATTCATTTTTTTTTGTTAGCTCTTGTTTTTGAGATATTTACGAAAAACCAAATTTTTTGGTGATCAAAAATGTTGTTTCGGTTTTTGGCTCTCATATTTTGCAAAACAAACAAATTAAATATATTAATAAAACAAGTGCATAGTAAATATGCCAACAAACATTTTGAGTTATATTTTGTAAAAATCTGTTAAGGATTCTGGAAGTTACAGTCATAAAAAGTTGAAAAAATACGAAAAATTCACGTTTTTTTAAATTTTTCCATTTTCAACACCATAAATTTTGAACAAATAAAGACACTAATTTTTTTTAATTTCTTGGAGCCTATAGTAGCTTCAATTTTCTTTTTGAGCTAAAAGATACGAATATTGGTGCAGTTTTCCTCAAGTTATTCAAGTTTTCCCAAAAAAGTCAAAACTCAAAATTTGGAAAAAATAGTTTTTTACTTAATTTATTGTGCCATAAATAATAATTTTAAATGTTCAGGCGTTCTCAAACATCAGTAAAGAATTATTTTAAAATAGTAAAGTATAATTTCCATTTTTGTTTTCGAAGTTGGGAAGTGGATCGATATGAGACGTATATCGAAAAATATAAACAAAAGATAATGAATTGTGAGGAGAGGCAAACATCATAACATCAGAACTATTTAAGTTAGTTCAAGCACCATAAAGCTAAGCCCCTATTTATGTCTATTAATACCTGTAAGGTTTGTTTCTTTTCTGTTTTTGGTTTTTTGATTATGTAAATTTTTTTCTATCACCGCCCACCTTGTGTTACTCCTTACGTTTATGATCATTTTAAGTTTAATTTAAGAAAGCAATTACTTCTCCTTTTTAATAGTTTTTCGGTTTTGCCAACTTTTGTTTCATTAGTTTAATTTCTTTTTAAGTAGATAGTTGTCGTATGATTAGTTGCAAATATAATCTCTCTGAGGATAAATTTAATTCCAAACATTCAAGTGAAAATATTGATTAAAAACGAAAAAATATTACAAATATAAACTTTAAATAGTGTATTGTTTTTAAAAATCAATAAATCAATAGTGATAGGCAGCTATAAGCAAAGCAACATAAATTGTTAGTAAAGTGTAAGGTCAAGTTTATTTAAATGGCGTCGTCAATTAGTTTCAAGTGTAAAAATAGCCCAAATTCATTTTGTTTTATTTGTGGAAGTAACATAATACATACTGCTAAAAAAATCACCCCATTTATAAGAACTGCCTATCTTCATTACTAACTGATATTTTCCAACTCCTAAAATAAATCCGAGGTGGGAGGAGCTAGATCATGTCAAAAAACTTCACAAAAAAATCTCAATTTCGAGAAAAACCATATAAAAATGCAATACATCTTTTGTCCAAAAAAGACGTTTCATAATCAACTAACTGATATTTGTCAACTCCTAAAATAAGTTCGAGGTGTGAGGAGCTAGATCATGTTAAAAAACTTCACAAAAAAAATCTCAATTTCGAGAAAAATCATATAAAAATAAAATACAACTTTTGTAAAAAAAAGACATTTCATAATCAACTAACTGATATTTTCCAACTCTTAAAATAAGTCCGAGGTAGAAGAAGCTAGATCATGTCAAAAAATTTCACAAAAAAAATCTCAATTTCGAGAAAAATCATATACAAATAAAATACAACTTTTGTCAAAAAAAGACATTTCATAATCAACTAACTGATATTTTCCAACTCCTAAAATAATCCCGAAGTAGGAGGAGCTAGATCTAATACGAAAACAACCTATATATAAATCAATTATGTTGCAGAGTTTAAATTATTCTTATAGTTAAATTTTTTTTCCAAATTTTGAGTTTTGACTTTCTTTGGGAAAACTTGAATAACTTGATGCAAGCTGCACCAATATTCGTATCTTTTACCTTAAAAGAAAGAAAATTAAAACTACTATAGGCTCCAAGAAACTAAAAAAAATTAGTGTCTTTATTTGTTCAAAATATTCAACTTTTTTCGATTGTAGCTTCCAGAATCCTTAACGGATTTTTACAAAATATAACTCAAAATGTTTGTTGGCATATTTACTATGCACTTGTTTTATTAATATATTTAGTTTGTTTGTTTTGTAAAATATGAGAGCCAAAAACTGAAACAATATTTTTGATCACCAAAAAATTTGGTTTTTCGTGAATATCTCAAAAACAAGAGCTAACCAAAAAAAATTAATATGATATTCGTGTTCAGGAGGTCCAAATCCATAAGAAAAGTTGGGTTTTATTCAAGGAGACAAAAAAAGTTCAAAATTTGTAAACTAGTGTAAGTATCTGTATTTCATATATCATAAACCCTTTTTATTGCTTCTTGATTACAGGTATCATGGAAAAATGTTGGATAAAAAGGAAGATGAGAATCGCTGAATCCGTATATTTCCATGATATGCTTATTAGTATTAAGTTTGATTATGTACTTTGTTTTGATTATAGTTATTATCCAATTTTGCATCCGACACAATATTAGTGGTAGCTGCTCTACATACCAACACTGCATGTGCAAATAAAAACACAAAACGTTCAGAAAACATTATGTTTTTCATAAAAAAAAAAGTCGGACAAGTGCGAATAAAATTCGCTCGCCAAGGGTTCCGTGAATGTAAAAGAACACAATATCAAAAATAAATGACATAAAGTTATGTTGTAAAGTCTTTATATCGCCAGACTATGGACGCATAACAGAATAAATGTTTAATCGTAAACGTCAATAGTAAATGTCAATCACATCTACATTGATCAAAAATGTTACTTGAGGTTAAATCTTATCCATAGCTGTTTATGTTAGCTAAAGTATTTTAATAGTCTAAATTGGGAATATTTGTTCTATAAATCAGCGTCGAAATATAGGGTGGTATACATACACTTAAAATAGCACTTTTTTCATCAATAACTAAAAAACTATGCATCGCAGAATTCTAAAAAATATTGCAATGTTTCTTAAATTAAGTGTTCTTTCAAATGACACCCCACTCGTTTGGTTCCAAAAAAGTTTTTTTTTGCTCTCCCCACACCCATCCCCTAAACACACAGAAATATAATTATTTGAGAATTTGCTATAATTTTCGTTCAAAATATAGCAAACTTCCTGTCTCTATGAATTTTTTCAATTTTTTCTGTCAATCAGTGTCGCAACGTAGGTGGGGGAACGGTCTGGAATTTGCACATTTTTTAGAATAACTCATAAACTGCGTACTGCAAAATTTTAAAAACAATTGTAATGTTTTTGAAATTCGGTGTTCTTTCAAATGACTCCCTACTCGCTTGGATCAAAAAAGTTTTTTTTTACCCTCCTTACACCCATCCCCTAAACACACAGAAATATAATTATTTGTGAGTTCGCTATAATTTTCGTTCAAAATATAGCAAACTTCCTGTCTCTATGAATTTTTTCAATTTTTTCTGTCAATCAGTGTCGAAACGTAGGGGGGGGGGAACGGTCTGGAATGTGCAAATTTTTTAGAATAACTCCAAAACGGTGTACCGGAAATTTCTAAAAAAAATTGCAATGTTTTGGAAATTCAGTGCTCTTTTAAATGACACCCCACTCGCTTGGGTCAAAAAAAGTTTTTTTTTACCCCCCTTACACCCATCCCCTAAACACACAGAAATATAATTATTTGAGAGTTCGCTATAATTTTCGTTCAAAATATAGCAAACTTCCTGTCTCTATGAATTTTTTCAATTTTTTCTGTCAATCAGTGTCGAAACGTAGGGGGGGGAACGGTCTGGAATGTGCACATTTTTTAGAATAATTCCGAAACTGTGTACCACAAAATTCTAAAAAAAATTGCAATGTTTTGGAAATTTGGTCGTCTTTTAAATGATACCCCACTCGCTTGGGTCAAAAAAAGTTTTTTTTTACCCCGCTTACACCCATCCCCTAAACACACAGAAATATAATTATTTGAGAGTTCGCTATAATTTTCGTTCAAAATATAGCGAATTTCCTGTCTCTATGATTTTTTTCAATTTTTTCTGTCAATCAGTGTCGAAACGTAGGGGGGGAACGGTCTGGAATGTGCACATTTTTTAAAATAACTCAAAAACTGTGTAGCACAAAATTCTAAAAAAAATTGCCAAGTTTCTGAAATTTAGAGCTCTTTCAAATGACACCCCACTCGCTTGGGTCAAAAAAGTTTTTTTTCACCCTTCCCCACCCCAATCCCTTAAAAACACAAAAATATAATTATTTGAGAGTTCGCTATATTTTTCGTTCAGAGTTTATTAAACTTCCTGTCTCTGTGAATTTTTTCAAATTTTTCTGTTAATTAGGCTCGAAATGCAAGGGGGGGGACCAACTTTTTGTGTCACTTTATTGATAATAATTCAAAAACTGTGCATTGCAAAATTCTAAAAAAATGGCAAAATTTCTAAAATCAAGTGTTTTTTCAAATGACACCCCACATGACCTGGTTTTAAATGATGTTTTTACCCCTTAACATTCCCACACCTTTAATAAATATAGTTATTAGTGTCTGCCACTTTTCTATATTTTTCATTAAAAACCTACTCAATTTTCTATCATTCCAAATATATTTCAAGATTTTCGATGAAGTAGGGTCGGAGTTAATCGGGGCAATAAAGCATCCCGAAAACGTCATTTTTCAAAATTATACAAAAAATGGTGAGGTGAAAAATTCCAAAATATATTTTTAAATAATGCTGAAATGAAGCCCTTTCATATGATACCCTACTCGTCTCGCTAAAAAAATATATTTTTTCAAAGGCTTTACATCGTACCTCCTTAAAACAAAAGAACACAACTTTATTTATTTTTTATTCCGTCATCTTGTGTGGATAGGTTAGTTTTATAAGCACCTCAAATTTTAAGTTCATCGGATTAATGGTTCACGAGATAATCGAAATAATGTGAAAAACACGTTGTACTCTCACCAATAGTGTTCCGTATAAAAAACGGAACCCTAAAAACTCAAGCTTTCGATTTTTTTTGTTCTGTCATATTTGTGCATATAAATTTTTTTTTCTTTGGCTTAAAACTCAATTCAAATTATCACTATAACAAATTATGGTTTTGAAATGTCACAAAAATACAAACTCAATATTCTGGTATCAAATTGATATATTTTTAAACAGTTTATAAATGGAAACAAATAAATCAAAACTTTTTCCTATTAAATAATTTGCAAGCCAAATATCACATCATACAAACAAATAAATATTTAATTAATAGAATTTATTGAGAACTATTATTCTAGTTTATTAAATTAAAACTTTTATTTTTGCGATCACACCCAATTTAATTTATCTACTGATTGATTTTCAAAATTATACTATTAATTAATTAAAATTATACTATTAATTAAAATTATATTATTAATTAATTTGATCCAAACATTTTGATCTTTTATATAGTATTTTTGTACATATGTACAGCTGCATTTCCCGTACAGATCCAGATTTTCTGTTGCATTTTTTCATCATTTGACATAACTCGTATTTTTAATTTACTTGAATTCATAAAAAAACAGTGGCATAGATAAACGTCTATGTTTAGTACAGTTGTTGTAGCCCTTTTTCTGAGCCACTTGGACTTTTAACACAAATTGTTTTAGTTATAATAGTAACAATACACATAAACCTTTTTAGAAACAAAATTTTACTGAAAGTTATTCCTCCCCTCGGCGAAACTGAAATTCGGAATCTCTTATTTTACTTGGCCTAGCCTGACATATCACACTAGATACTATTACTAATTACAATAATATATAAATAAAAATAAAATAGTCAATGGTTGTACCTTGATTTCATCCGGTGTTGATAGCTGGATCGTACCCGTTCGTATTTCCCTTTTATTTCTAACCTAGGAAAATCACACACTCGAAAATATATGTTCCGCTGCACCATGAAATCCCAAAACAATATCCTTAGTCAGATTGTGGTGGTTGTATAAAGCCGGAAACTACTACATTCAATAAAGGAAGGTAACATTTTTCCTGATTTCCAAAAGTATATATATATATATATATATATATAATTTTTTGTTATTTTCGTTGATTTTGATCAATGTTATGGTTTTCCAACTGAAGAAATACCAGACAAGATGCTTAATTGTGTTCCTTGGTATTCAATAGTGATGATTTCTTATCGTGTTAGATGAAATTATGCACCCAAGAAATGTATAACTCACATTCCTTTCTTTTCTGAAACCAAACACCATCTACTTCACTGCAAGAACAAACTTAGAATTTTGTTTTAGTTTCAGTATTTATTTCATTATCAAAAAAAAAGATTTGGTGAATTTTATATTTTAAGATTAAATATTGATTGACACGTTTTTAATGAAAGAAATATACAATGTTTCTTTGCAAATGGATTTTTTTGTCACCATTACGACATTCTTTTTAACAAATTATTTCGTTATCTATTATTTTATATAAGAAATGTTTAATTCTTTTTTTTTCAACAAATTAACACTTAAAGTTTAAATGTTTCCGTTTAAAAGTATAAAAATAGAATGAATCGATATGGTTTTTTAATTACCACATCCCATCTAAAAAATGTGATTTTTCTGTTTGACATCTTCTAATCAATCGTGTAATACCAAAAATTCAGCAAAAATTAGTAACGACATCTGTTCGTTAGAATTGGAAATAAAATTGAGTACGTTCGTTTGTTTTTTATAGTAAATTCGAAATTTAACTAGCCGTTAAGTATTAGAAAATTTTAAAATTATTATTAATGTAAAAGTGAACTGAAACTATTGAAATACATTTTATTGAATTAGAAAAAGAAGATGAATTGGTTTTATTGTTGTTTAGGCGAACATAGCGGACGTTACACCATGAATTCAAGGTAAAAATCAAGATATTTACCCTTGAAATCACAAAAACGTCGTCACCCCCTCTACGTCAGAAACCACCGAACTACTTCCCACAACTAATCTGTATCTGGGATCGAGATACCCACAGTCACTGGCGTCAAGACCGATGACCGGTTCCAACACTCATGAGGTGTCTAGGAACCTCACTGAGTATTGAGACCGACCATCCATCCTAGCGTCAGCACCATGGACACCCCGATACAACCAGCAAAATGTGACACTGAAGATGTGAACCCCAGAGACAACAACCAAACAGAGGAACTACCCTACCTAACGAAAAGACATCATTCCCTGATGTCTTTCGCGTGATGGACTCCAAGACTCTTAACGCTCATATCTATGCACTCATAAAGTACATTTCCAATCTTAGTTTTAATCATTGCAGGTAAGAACTTTGGAGCCAATTTTGTCGAGAATTTTTTTGTAGCGTCACTCAAATGATGTTGCCGTACAAACACACGTTGTGGTTGAAAAGTCCGTAGTTTAGATCGCAGGTTATACTGATGTTGCGATTTCTTGAAAGCTGCAAGTGTAGCATTTTTGAGCTCCACACTCAGTCCCTCCCGAGCAATCTCTAGCATTTCTCGGTCAGCAAATGGACGTGCCAAGCGACGGTTTAACGAACCAATCTCCACCAGATATTCGTATACGCTCTCCTTTGACTTCTGTTTGCGGTTCAGAAGAACTCGCAAGATCGCCTTATCATCAGTGAGCGTACCGAAGGTTTGTAGGAGTCCCTCCCTTAGCACTGGATAGGTCACCACCTCATATTCATGAGTTAAGTTCAAATAGTATCTGTCGGCAGCCCCCTTGAGATACCGTGGAACGATAGACCTAAGGTCGTCCCAATTCACACGGTCCCTCCTGGCAGCCGCCTCAACTCTGTGAACAAACTAATGAACATCAGGAGAGTGACCATCTCCTGTGAAGGTTGGAACCCAATTTGAGTCATAACGACTCAAATTGTTCCCACGAACCCCTCGGTACTCCACTGGTGCTAACGCTGGAGCCGCGTCACGCCATACCTGAGGAGGTTGGTTGTATGGTGGTGGTGCTGTTAGTGGAGCTGGTGGATATATTGGTGGTAGTTGTACCTGTGGTACTGATGGATAATTTAATTGTGGTTGTGGTTGTACCAATGCTGGATTGTTATGTGTGTGTTCAGACTGGAGTGATGGACCCAATTGTGGTATTGCAAAGTCCTCTGCTCTCAGACCCGATTGCTGGAAATAAGCCGGTGGTAACTGATCTGACCGTCTCTGTTGTTGCTGGTTTGGACGATTCAGACTATGTATTGTTTCCGATATTGGCCGTACTGGGATCGGTGTGGATCTCTCATCTGGCTGAAAAGCAGGTGAAGCAGATGGAGCAGATGATACTCCTGGTTTACTCTGCATAATTGGACGTGTTGACAACGATCCTATTATACTCCAAGCGCGTGACAATTGTGAGATAGCGTAGGTGCGGGCTTCTTGCAAGTAGAATGAATCGATATGGTTTTTTAATTACCACATCCCATCTAAAAAATGTGATTTTTCTGTTTGACATCTTCTAATCAATCGTGTAATACCAAAAATTCAGCAAAAATTAGTAACGACATCTGTTCGTTAGAATTGGAAATAAAATTGAGTACGTTCGTTTGTTTTTTATAGTAAATTCGAAATTTAACTAGCCGTTAAGTATTAGAAAATTTTAAAATTATTATTAATGTAAAAGTGAACTGAAACTATTGAAATACATTTTATTGAATTAGAAAAAGAAGATGAATTGGTTTTATTGTTGTTTAGGCGAACATAGCGGACGTTACACAGTTGGAGAAAATTAATAAAATTATTATTGAATTTGAAAGCTATTATTTTCAGAGTAAAAATTGGTAATAGTCCGTCGTTACAGTACCAATGTGAAATTTTAATATGTTGTGGGGAAGAGTCAAGAGTAATTGGTAGACATTTTTTTCTAATATTCATTCAATAGTGCTGCCGAGTTTAAGAAAATCGAAAAATCTTTAAACCCAATTATCTCGAAACTAAACTTTTGCGAATACGTTGTTCCATTATTAAAGCGACATAAAACACAAATATTTTTTATCCAACAAAACAAATGGGTATACAAATTTGTTTGACAAAATATCTACCAATTTCATCTCAAAAGACTTCACTAAATTGTTTATATGATTACAATCCAATCCCAATATTGAAATTACATACTAATATTGTTACCGCAAAGAAATGGAAAAGTTGGTTTTTATAATTATCGACAGTTGAAATCGATTACTTCGGTCTGAAAGATCTAGTTACATTCATGAGACAAAAGTGAAATTCTTACCCCAACTTTTTTTGGCATTTCTCGATATTTTCGGACCTATTCTAAAAACGCAAAAAAAAATTTGTGTGTCTGTCTCCCGGCCGACCGTCCATCATTACCTACGAAATCTAGAAAACAGCTGGAGGGATTTCAAAAATTTGTTTTTCTAAAAATAGGTATACTCTATGGGCAGGTCCGAAAGGACGATATGTTCGATAACTGTACCGTAAATATGCTTATTTTTTACAAAAAACGTTCATAATGAAGGAGTAGTAATGATAAATGTGGAAAAATCCTGATGATCAGGATTGGTATGTGAGATCAAAAACTAGATTATTGCATTATAAGTTTGTCAAAAAAATGTTGTCAGGTGTGTCAAAAGAAAAATTTTTATTTATTTTTTTACCCAATTTTTTGGAAAAATATAAAATTAATAATTTGTATGACATGAAATTTTATTATTACTATGGAGAATTATGGCATTATTGTTTGTCAAAAAAATAATGTCAAGTGGGTATTTTTTTAGAAAAAATAAAATTAGTTATTTCTATGAAATGAAATGTGATGAGCATGAAATTATTATTATTGAGAATTTGATTGCATTATAAGTTTGTCAAAATATTGTCAAGTGTGTCAAAAAAACGATTTCATTTATTTTTTTAGCCAATTTTTTGGCTGTTGTGCGTGGAGTCCCTCCGCGCGGAAGAAGTGAAACTTCGTAATGTGGAAATAAAAACATATTACATTCTTTTTAAAGTCATTAATTATTAGTGAACTCATACTGTTGATATTCTTTAAGACAAACTTTATTAACATTGCTTACAATTCACAATTGATCGCATCTTTTAATTATCATTTTTGAGTAGAGAAAATCAATAAGAAAGTAGAGAAAATATTTGTTATATCCAAATCTATAACATTTATGATGACAAATAAATGATGATAACTAAAGTAAGATACGAAATGTTTGAGTTCTATTTTTTCAATATTTCTTGCAAAAATTGCATTTTTTTCTCGTTTAAAATATTTCAACTTAAAATGAAAAGAAAATGAGTCTTCTATCAGGAGTCTTCTATCAAAATAAGGTGCAAATGGTTTTTTTTATAGACTCCTAATAGAAGACTCCTAATAGAAGACTCCTGATATTGTCAAATGTCAGGTTATTGTTTAAATATCATAAAGTTATATGAAAAAAGAAGCGTTAAATGTTGTTAACGCAACATTGTTGGAAGTCGCATTAGAAGTTTCCCTCAAAAAAAATTTAGCTGTTTGTATGCCGTAAATGTAATTGAACATGAAATTGGACATGGAAATTTTTGAATTTGTTATAGTTTTCGAAATATTTTTGGAATTATGAATAAAGTTGTTATTTTTGATTTTGTAATAATTTTTGCAATATTTTTAAAATTTTGGAAAAAGTTTTAATTTTAGGTAGATTTCATATAAAAATCTACCTATTTGATTTTGTTATAATTTTTGCAATATTTTTAGAATTTTGAAAAGAAATTGAATTTGTGAATTTTATATACATATATTTTTAGAATTTTTTAAAAAGTTTCAAAAAATCATTTTAAGAATTTTTGGAATATTTTTAGAATTTTGAAAAATTTTAAATTTTTGATTTTATTTTAATTTTTGGAGTTTTAGAAAAGTTTCAATTTTTGATGTTGTTATAATTTTTGCAATATTTTTAGAATTTTGGAAGAAGTTTGAATTTTTGAGTTTGTAAGAATTTTTGGAATATTATTAGAATTTAGAAAAAGTTTAAATATTTGATTTTATTCTAATTTTTGGAATATTTTTGGAATTCTGAAAAAAGTTCTTCTTTTGATTTTGTTATAATTTTTGCAAAATTTTTAGAATTTTTGCAAAAAGTTTTAATCTTTGATTTTGGAATGATTTTTGGAATATTTTTAGAATTTTGAAAAAAGTTTGAATTTTTGATTTTATTTAATTTTTACAATTTTTTGGAATTTTGAAAGAAATATGAGTAGTTTGCTAGTTATAATCTTTTCACCTTATTTTTTGAGTAGTTTGCTAGTTATAATCTTTTCACTAAGCTATGTTTATTTATGATCTTTGATAATTTTCCGGCAACGTATTGTTGTTTTGTGTTAGTTTTGTAATAAATTTTTAAGCAGACACAAAAAATACATGTACTTTTTCCAAGAGTTATGTTTGATATACATCGCTGCCCAAAACTAAAAACAATGTCCTCATAAAAGTATTTTGCCGAAAACTATATCAAAATCCTTAACCCAGACCGAAGTCTTGATATCTCAGAGCTGTGAGATTTCAGCCCCTCCATATTTTATATATTCAATTCAATTAAATTTATTATTCATATATTTACAATTTTAGTATATAAACAGATTATATAATTACAGTGTTCAGTAAAATTATATACTTCTCAGCTATGTTATAAAATATTGGATTTCTCGAAATAAATGTATTATTTTTAATTATTATAATGTTTTATATATTGTTATACTAAGCCGGGAATAAAAATTTATGTAAAAAAGACCCTGTGTATCTGGCAACTTAAACTATACTTAAACTAAATACCAAATCTAAACTTAAAAACTAATTTGAAACATACATATTATGTTAATATTTAAAGCAATGTAAATTTTAAATATTTTTTTCCTAAAAAGTATGTGGAAGGAATTCTAAAAGCTTGTGAGAGAACTTTAGAACAATCAGAATCGAAGTTGGTTTACTATAAGTTATTTTCGATTATTTGATACTTACTTACGTATGAATTTGGTTCTAATTTTACTGATCAAGTCAATCACAAATTTTATATATTACATTTCAGTTTTGATAAAATTCCTAACTAGCATATTCACTTTAATTTATTTGCTTTTAAATTCAACGACAAGATATAACTAACATTACATTGATTTGCCCTTTTTCTTTGATAAATTTTTTCAATTTTCCTTAAACTCATCCAAACCTGTATTTTCTTTCATTGAATAGTTAAATTAAATACATTAAATCAGTTTGTGCACCGATTTAATGCAAACAAACTGATACACATCTTTTAAAGATTTTGTTCAGTCTTTTCTAGAGAAATTATTAAAAACTATAAATTAACTTTATCACAATAAAATATTGTTGATATTATTATTCTATTTCTTAAAATAAACACACTCAAATCACTAAAAAAAGAAAAGTCGAATGAATTTATTTCTTAATTTTATATGCACTGTGGTATATTGTTACAATCAAAAAATAAAATCATAAAATGTCCCTTGTATTTTAATTGGATATGTAAAAGCAAACAATATGTTATATAAAAATCTAAAAATCAATCCAAACATAGAAAAATATTAATAACATTTTTCCTCATTTTCCAATAACATCATTTATAGTTTTATTTTGTTTTGATAACAGAAAAATTAAATGAACTTTCTGTTTTGTTATGAAAAATTCAATTTCCTTTTTATATTATTGCTTTTTTTATTAAATATATTTTGTTTAAATACTGGAAAAGATAGGACAAAACAAACGCCCAGAAACATCAGCTGTTGCATTGAATATGAGAATAGTAGATTCTTGTATGAGCTTAGAATGAAGGCAATTCTTCACGAGGATGAAGTTTCCCGGAACGAGCGTAGTGAGTGGAGGGAATCATCCGAGTGAAGAATTGCCTTCATCCTAAGCGAATACAAGATACTATATTATCCACGACTACAAATATTTCAAATAATTTCATTCAAGTTTTCCTGTAAAAGTTTATATCGTTTATATGAAATAAATCTATGAAATATAAAACAAAACAAAACATGTTTGTTTATTTTATATGTATTATTCTTGTTTTATTTTGTTTATATTACTATACCAACAAATCAAGTTTTT
>OY856186.1:135518942-135520000 GCA_963693315.1 Diogma glabrata
AAAAATTGCCATCATCCTATGCAAATACAGGATGCTATTTTATCCACGACTGCAAAATATTTCGGTCTTAAGTATTACATTCATGAGCTAAAAGTGAAATTCTTACCCCCACTGTTTTGTCATTTCTTGACGTTTTAGGACCTACTACTGATTCTTAAAAGCAAAAAAAAAAATGTATGCCTGTCTGCGGGCCGGCCGTCTGGCCTTCACGACCGATGAAATCTAGAAAACGGATGAAGGGATTTTAAAAATTTTGGTTTCTAAAAATAGGTACGCTCAATGGTAAGAGCCGAAAGGACGAAGTGTTCGATAACTGTACCGGAAGTGTGTCAAAAAAATCGTCAAGTGTGACAAAACAAGGAAATATGCATATTTTTTGCTTAAAAACGTTCGTTTTAAGTGATAATGAGTAGGAACAAGGACATGAGGAAAAACCTAGATGGTCAGGATTGGTATGTGAGATCAAAAACTAGATTATTGCATTATAAGTTTGTCCAAAAATTGTTGTCAAATGTGTCAAAAGAAGATTTTTATTTATTTTTTCACCCAATTTTTTCACCCAAAAATTAAATTAATTATTTGTTTGACATGAAACTTTATAAAAAGGTATTTATGTGTTGTTGTGACACATATTCTAAACTCTATAACACAACACTTTTTATTTAAAAACAAAAAAAAAAAAAAACGTGAGACTTCAGACCGATGCTTATATTTTCCATAACTTCGTTATTTGCTGTCCGATTTGAATGCTTTTGTACATTTTAAGCTATTGAACTAAATTACACGCTGAAATTTTTTAATCTTGGATCTAGGGCTGCTAAACGCGATATAAGGGTTGCAAAGCGTGAAAATATGAGAAAATATGAGATTTTTCAACTTTAAACCGCCGTCGCGCTGCCTTAAACTACTTTGATCGGATTTCTCCAGAACATTTTTTTCCTTTTGTGAAAAGGAACAAATTTTTGCCCTGAGACCTAAGAAATTCTAAAAAAAAAAATGCTCCATACAGCTAAGAGCCACCCCAATATATATATATATATATATATATATATATATAT
>OY856186.1:135520200-135570808 GCA_963693315.1 Diogma glabrata
TAAGAACTAAAATTCCATAAATTTTGTTATGTGTTCTTCGTCGTTTTTCTGTTGTTTTCGTAATCCAAACAATAATAATTAACTAGAAGGCAGTTTAATATTTACGGATGTGGTTGGTTTAATGTTTATGGACATATTGCAATTTGTATGGTTAGAATAGAATCATTTGTCAACAACTAGCATAAAAAATAACTCAAATTTGCAAAAAGAGAATGAGTTGAATTTTATTTTGTAAATTTTATTGAGAAAAAACTGGACCTTTTGTTGTTCGGGTACTCGACCAAAATATCCGGATATTAAATACCCGAAAAATCTTCCTAAATAGCCGGGTACCCGGGTACCCGGATACCAAGATTGCAAACACTAATAGGCACAAATCTGTATAACACTACGCGTATACTACAAGATAGGTATGGTAGATTTCAAGAAATAATTTTTTTCAGTGAAAACCAAATAATTTTTTTTTAAAGTGCGAAATTGTTAATTTCTGGGCTAAATTGTGATACTACAAGATAGGCACAGAACTGTCCCATCACTACACGTATACTACAAGATAGGTACGGTAGATTAAATATAAAATTTATAAAGAAAACAGATTGAGTGCGAGTACCAATCATTGTTTTAAATAAAATGGAGACCAAAGAAGCTCTAAACGCATTAGCCGAACAAATTAAGGTTATTGTTGAGCAGGTGCAAAAAATGACATTATTATCAGAGGAACATGAAAGAACTCTGGCATTTTTAAAGCAGCACCCTGTTAGAAATTCTGAAGAGGTTAAAAAACCATCAGAAATTTTTCAACAAATAACGTTCGATGTGTTCAGAATACCGGATCCCATTAAATCGATACCTGAATATGACGGTAATCGAAAACAATTAAACGCGTGGATTCAGACAGCAGAAGATACACTAAACGTGTTCGAGCCTCTCGTGTCTGAACCACAATTTAAAATTTACTCACAAGCAGTGAGTAACAAAATAAAAGGTAAAGCGAAGGACGCACTTTGTTTAGCTGGAAACCCGCAAAGTTTCCATGAAATTAAAACAATTCTCCTTGAAACGCTCGGTGACAAACAAGAGTTGTCATTTTACAAATCACAGCTTTGGGCAACCAAGCAAAGTGAAACCATGACTGTACATTCGTATTTTAATAAATGTAATGAGAATGTACAGAATATAAAAACTCTGGCGAAACAAAATGCCATTTACAATAATTCATGGCAAGCCATAAATAATTTTATCGATGAGGATGCATTAGTAGCATTCATATCGGGGTTGAGAAAACCATACTTTGAATATGCCCAAGCGGCTAGACCAAAGAATATAGAAGAAGCTTATGCTTTTCTATGTAAATTTAATTCGAACGAAATAATTTCGGAAAATTCTAGAAAACCTATCAATCTAATTCAAAATAAAAATATTTATTCAATTCATAAACCAAAAGAATGGAATCAAAATAATTTAAATTATAACAATCAGTTTCAAAACAAGCAAAATTTAATTAAGGTTGAAGATGTTTCTATGAGATCAAGAAACACGATCAATAGAAAACACATTCCAATGGAAGTGGATACTTCAATGAGAAGTAGAAACCCATATAGTAGAAAACAAGTCAACACTCACGAAATCCAAGAAGATCATGAGGTTGAAGACTTCAATTTAGAAGACTTAAATTTAGAAGAACCTCTACCTGATTTCGAGGTTAATTCGGGAAATTTTCAACAGGTTTAGCAGGAAGATACGGAAGATTAAATTTTCTTCCATATTTAGTATGCAATGGCATACAACAAAACCAAACAATTAAATTATTATTAGATACTGGAGCAAATAAAAATATTATTAAGTCCAATATCCTTCACGGAACACAAATTGTAAAACAAAATATTTCAATAAAAAATATATTAGGTAATCATTTTGTAAATAAAAAAGGTAAATTTAATGTTTTAGGTAATAACATACCAGAACAAACATTTTACGAATTAGATTTTCACAAATTCTTTGACGGAATTTTAGGCTCACAATCATTAGCTAAATTAAATGCGAAAATTTACTATAGAACAAATACTGTTTTTTTAAATAACATTAAATCGGTATCAGCATACCTGAATTCCAGTTATATGAAATGGTTTCAGTCCTACAGAATACAGATCATTTCAACAAGTTTAAATAATGTTGTAGATAGAGTTTCACCACCTTGTACAATCATTTTAAGTGTTATATCGTCGATACCAGGTACTTTATTACGTTTTGTGGAATTCATAGTTTCGAAATGAAACAAAAATATTTTCTATTACACATAGAAGTCGGAGTCGGAGTCAGAGTCAGAGTCGGAGTCAGAGTCAGAGCAAAAGTCGGAGTCGGAGTCAGAGTCAGAGTCGGAGTCGGGGTCAAAGTCGGAATAGGATCTTATTTTTCATAATTGTTTCAAACAACTTCCATTACAAGAAATTTTAACTTTTTTTTTCTTAATAGTTCTATCCTTATATAAGAACTGAATCTAAAAAATTATGGTGCAAATTATGAAACTTTTTGCAATCCATACAATTTTAGAGCGATCTAGTTTCGAACCAATGAGAAAATTTTAAACTTTAAAAAAGTTTATCATTCTCATCAGGGCTAGCCGACTAGATAAACTCTACCAAAAAATGTCAACGCTAATGTATATAAACCAAAAATTAGGTTACAACTCTAGCGAAGTGTAAAAACAAAAAATTTACATAAACATACATTTAATAAATTCAGGTTTAGTCAATTAATTTCTCTGGTGATCACTGTTTTGTTATACTCTAGACATTCTAGTATTGAATAACAAACTTGTATCGGTGAGAGGAAGATGACTAGTCTTCACTTGTGTCTATTGACACATGATCAACAATTAATTCAGTAAATTATTTGTGATATAACATCACCCCGATGGAAAATCTCCCATCAAGAATAATATAAGAACTGAATCTAAAAAATTATGGTGCAAATTATGAAACTTTTTGCAATCCATACAATTTTAGAGCGATCTAGTTTCGAACCAATGAGAAAATTTTAAACTTTAAAAAAGTTTATCATTCTCATCAGGGCTGACTAGATAAACTCTACCAAAAAATGTCAACGCTAATGTATATAAACCAAAAATTAGGTTACAACTCTAGCGAAGTGTAAAAACAAAAAATTTACATAAACATACATTTAATAAATTCAGGTTTAGTCAATTAATTTCTCTGGTGATCACTGTTTTGTTATACTCTAGACATTCTAGTATTGAATAACAAACTTGTATCGGTGAGAGGAAGATGACTAGTCTTCACTTGTGTCTATTGACACATGATCAACAATTAATTCAGTAAATTATTTGTGATATAACATCACCCCGATGGAAAATCTCCCATCAAGAATAATATAAGAACTGAATCTAAAAAATTATGGTGCAAATTATGAAACTTTTTGCAATCCATACAATTTTAGAGCGATCTAGTTTCGAACCAATGAGAAAATTTTAAACTTTAAAAAAGTTTATCATTCTCATCAGGGCTAGCCGACTAGATAAACTCTACCAAAAAATGTCAACGCTAATGTATATAAACCAAAAATTAGGTTACAACTCTAGCGAAGTGTAAAAACAAAAAATTTACATAAACATACATTTAATAAATTCAGGTTTAGTCAATTAATTTCTCTGGTGATCACTGTTTTGTTATACTCTAGACATTCTAGTATTGAATAACAAACTTGTATCGGTGAGAGGAAGATGACTAGTCTTCACTTGTGTCTATTGACACATGATCAACAATTAATTCAGTAAATTATTTGTGATATAACATCACCCCGATGGAAAATCTCCCATGATGGTGATCACTGTTTTGTTATACTCTAGACATTCTAGTATTGAATAACAAACTTGTATCGGTGAGAGGAAGATGACTAGTCTTCACTTGTGTCTATTGACACATGATCAACAATTAATTCAGTAAATTATTTGTGATATAACATCACCCCGATGGAAAATCTCCCATCAAGAATAATATAAGAACTGAATCTATATATTATTCTTGATGGGAGATTTTCCATCGGGGTGATGTTATATCACAAATAATTTACTGAATTAATTGTTGATCATGTGTCAATAGACACAAGTGAAGACTAGTCATCTTCCTCTCACCGATACAAGTTTGTTATTCAATACTAGAATGTCTAGAGTATAACAAAACAGTGATCACCATCATGGGAGATTTTCCATCGGGGTGATGTTATATCACAAATAATTTACTGAATTAATTGTTGATCATGTGTCAATAGACACAAGTGAAGACTAGTCATCTTCCTCTCACCGATACAAGTTTGTTATTCAATACTAGAATGTCTAGAGTATAACAAAACAGTGATCACCAGAGAAATTAATTGACTAAACCTGAATTTATTAAATGTATGTTTATGTAAATTTTTTGTTTTTACACTTCGCTAGAGTTGTAACCTAATTTTTGGTTTATATACATTAGCGTTGACATTTTTTGGTAGAGTTTATCTAGTCGGCTAGCCCTGATGAGAATGATAAACTTTTTTAAAGTTTAAAATTTTCTCATTGGTTCGAAACTAGATCGCTCTAAAATTGTATGGATTGCAAAAAGTTTCATAATTTGCACCATAATTTTTTAGATTCAGTTCTTATATTATTCTTGATGGGAGATTTTCCATCGGGGTGATGTTATATCACAAATAATTTACTGAATTAATTAGTTCTATCCTTACTTTAAAATATATCAAATTTACAAAGAGGCCTTAATTCGTGTTCTTGTTATATTTAATTTTAAAGATTTTTAGTCCGTCTACGAGTCTAACATTCGAATTTTTCATCATTTTTCCGAACTTCAGTGGTTAAAATGTTTTGTTGATAAAAATTGTTCGAAAAAATAATGAGCAATTAGAATTTTAGTCGGACTAGAAATATTTATAATTAAATATCTCAAGAACACGACTTAACGCCTCTTTGAAAATTTGATATATTTTACAGTAAGGATAGAACTATTAAAAAAAAGGTAAAAATTTAATTAGTTATTTAAAAATTTTTTGCTACTGGAAGTTGTTTGAAAAAATTATGAAAAATTTGAATTTTGTAATATTTTGATTTTAAAATTAATTACAAAAACAATTAATTAATTTTTTTCAAACGATTAACTAATCACCTATCAAACAAAAAAAAAGTTTGATGCAAATAGTGTAGCCGTTCTTGAGAAATTTAATTTTAAAGTTAAATCGGATGATCGGATTGGCAGAATCAAACTATGCATTTTAAAAAAATTGTAGAATAAGTTGAATTTTTTCATATTACATGCCAAGTTTCAAGAAAATCAAAAATGGTCAAGTTTTCACAACTCGTTCTAGAACACATTCTTCTTCTATTCAGTCTTCTATATAACTTTTAACAACTCAATCATTTTTGTAGTCTAGTACTACTTAAAAATTTCAGTCAATCGATTATTTGTTTATAAGTGGTAAAACGATCGCTGACTTTCAGTTACTTTAAAAACTGTAGTATTGACGAGCGTAGAGTTTTGTTTAAAAACACATTCTATCTGGGAATCAGAGTATATTTATCGTCAAAAACCAACTATTTCATTCATATATTTAAATATAGAAAAATCTAAGACTTGCAAGACAGGCAAAATTAAATATAAATCTTCTATATCTTCTATATAAATAAAATTCGATGTCTGTCTGTCTGTCTGTCTGTTTGGGATAAGCCCCGAAACGGCTGAATTGATTTAGATGAAACTTGACATACATAAAGATAGGAATGCCAGGTATGTCATAGGCTACTTTTTTTCATAGAATTTATAGTTTTTATAATAGAATTCTCCATTACTTAATTCATAGCAACGAGTTTGCCTAAATGTTGATTACGTACAATTGGTTTTTATTTGTTCTAATTATATATATGTACATATATGAGTATAATTCATAACAACGAGTCTGCCTAAATGTTAATTAATTATATATGTTCTAATTATATATGAGTATGTAAGTATGTTTTTATTATATAGAGACAAATTTGTATTTTGTTGTATATGTTTTAAATCCTAACTTGCAAGATTTTCTAATACATATGTTGTTTATAAAGATTTTTTATTTAGAGAAGAATTAATGTGTGTTGTATGTATTGTATTTAGTTTATGTACATATTTGGTTTATTTATTTCGAGAGAAATTAGTAATTCGTTGTATATGTTTTAAATCGTAATACATAAAGATTAAATTTATTGCGTAGCTACTGGGGGGATCCCGTGGGCTTTGACCCTCCACTCCCCCTCTCCCTTCGCAAGGAAACGCACTCATAATCTTTTTATCCAACTTTAATACAGCTACTATCCATCACAATACAATTTCTTCTAATCTATTATGCATGCACCTTTTGCTTAACTAATTTCACAAAAACACATGGATTAAACATCCATATGTTTTTGTAAAATTAGTTAAGCAGAATGTGCATGCATAAAAGATTAAAGAAGAATGTATTGTGATGGATAGTAGCTCCTATAGTATTCTATATAACATGGTAGAAGTAGTACTATATACCAGTAGTACTATATACTATAGTGGTATATAGTACTACTGTTAGTAGTACTATATACCATGGTACTATATAGTATATACTATATACTATACTACCAAAGTACTATATACCATAGTACTATACACCATGGAGATAGGCATGCTTAACCAAGGTGTTTTTGTAAATTAGTTAAGCAGAAGGTGCATGCATAATAGATTATTATTAAAGAAGAATGTATTGTGATAGATAGTAGCTCCTATTATAGTATTCTATATACCATAGTAGAAGTAGTACTATATACCAGTAGGACTATATACTATAGTGGTATATAGTACTACTGGTACCGTATAGTATATAGTACTACTGTTATTTATTTAGGAATAATATTAATAAGAGTAATAATAATAATAATAAGAGTACTACTGTTAGTAGTACTATATACCATCGTACTATATAGTTTATACTATATACTATACTACCACAGTACTATATACCATAGTACTATATACAATGGAGATAGGCATGTTTAATCCAGGTGTTTTCGTAAATTAGTTTAGCAGAAGGTGCATGCATAATAGATTAGAAGATATTGGATCGTGATTGATAGTAGCTGTATCAAAGTTGGAAGAAAAGATTAAGAGTGCGTTCGCGTGCGGAGGGAGAGAGTGGGGGAGGGGGGAAAGGGGGGGGGAGCGAAGCCCGCAGGAGATCCCTGTAACGCGAAGAAAATCTCTTTTAATTCAATTAACTACAAATTGAACATAATTTCCACTCATCTATCTGTGTTGTTTCGTCCAATAAAATTATTCTATTCAATTAACGGTCTATTCAAGTTTGGCTCTTAACAGCAACACAAGTCCTTGGTTTTGACTGCAGTTAAAAAGATTAATTTATTATAACAAGGAAATTATTTAATTAATTAATTCATGGAAATATTTGGCTGGAAACATATACACTTCGATTTTTTGATGCCAAAAAAATACTCGTGGAAGACTTAGGAGTCTTTTCTTTTGAAGGACAACACAGATGCCGAATCAACATTGAATAACTTAAGTATTTTTTTATGTTGTATATTAGTTCATTTGATAAATTAAATTGGTTTTTTCTGATTTGTTAAGTTAGTTTGGTCAGTAAATTACATAAATGTATATTTTGAGTTTTGCAAAAGAAATGATGATTAATGTTGATTAAATAAAAAAAATTAATTGTGCATTTTAGTTTCGTTTTCTAATTTATTAAGAAAGTGTTTTTGTGTTTTGTGCTGTTGTTTGTGATTTTTTTAAAGGAATGAAAAGAAACTGCATCGTGGAAAATTTTCTGATAAAGGCCCGTCCCACCCACAAATTAGCGCTGCGTTAAAAGGTATGTTATATTTGGCATCCCATTGCGGGGGCACACCCAGAAAAAACAATATCTTTATCAGATAATTTCTGCGAAATAGTTTCACTTTTCGATTTCTTTAATTTTTGTGGTTTAATGTGTTTTAGTTTAATATTTGTTATAGTACAATGCATGCTAGTGATTTTAAGTAATTTTTTTTGGTATTTTTCAAAACGTGATAGTGGTTAAGGTGAATAAGTTTAATGTTGGTCGTGAATATTGTGTATTGTGGCGAGTTTTGTTTATTAATTTTAAGTTTAGTAATAGTGTAAAACGAAAAAAAGTATATATTACGAAAATTAAGTGAGATGAAAAAAAATAACTAAAGATTAGTGGTAAAGAAATTTAACACGTGGCCACGAGAATCGTGTATACTAATATTGTGTTTCTATAGTGCATAATGTATTAATTTAGTGTTAATTTATTATATATATAGTTTACATTAGTGGATATTTTGTGTGATATATTGATAGTGTATTATACTGTGTATTATAGTGTGTATTATAGTGTATATTTATAGTGTGTAAAACATTATTATTATAGTGTGAAGTGTAAAATATTGTATTATAGTGTAAAATATTGGACAATAGTGAATAACTTAGGAAGCCGGTTAAAAAAAAAGAATTTTCTAAAATTTCTGGAATGTGCGAGATGCAAATAAAATAAAGAAGGAAACGCATGCAGAATAAATCTAAAATATATTGTTCCTTGTTTTTGTTCATTATTGAAGTTATTTAGTTAGTAATTTAATTATAGTAGTTGTTATTTTTATAAAATGTAAAATTAAATAAATTAATAAAGTAAATTAAAAAAATAAGCGCTTTTGTACTATTAAATAAACGTGTATGAGCAATTTCACGAAGATTCAACAACGCTTTGACTTGACCCCTTTTAATTTTGATTATTTTTTGTTTATAGATAGTCTTTGATAAATAAAAAATACAAGTTCTCTTAGAATTTTTTTTTTCGACCAGGGGTCTTCACAGGGTGCCCCTCAATTTTTGTTATTTTGTGATGTGAGTGCTTTTTGACGAGCGATTGTAGAAAAACTACTGAATCGATTTTCATAAATGATATGTCGTTGAATAGGTATTAGAACAAAGTTTTTAAAAATGTAAACTGTTAATTTTTTGAAATAATTTTTAACGGTGCGATAAACCAAATTAAAAAGGGTCGAGTCAAAATGTCGCAAAATTTTGCTGAACTTGACTGAAATTGCTTTTTAAAAAGTTCATTTAATAATAAAATATTTGATATTTAACATAAAAAAAAAATCTGAATCTAAAAATCGCCATTTTTATAATTTTCCTTCAGAACAAAAAAATCTGATTCCCGACAGTCATATGCACAACGAATTTTATCTCTAAAACAAAAAATCATGCTAGTCCTTAACTTTCACAAGTTGTTAGATATAAAATAAGCTTCAATTTAGTTTAAAAAAAAAAAAAAAAAAGGGCTGTGCCATCTTTTTTTCAATTACACCGTTTTTTTCTTATGTTACACCGTTAAAAATTATTTCAAAAAATTAACAGTGTACATTTTTAAAAACTTTGTTCTAATACCTATTCAACGACATATCATTTATGAAAATCGATTCAGTAGTTTTTCTACAATCGCTCGTCAAAAAGCACTCACATCACAAAATAACAAAAATTGAGGGGCACCCTGTGAAGACCCCTGGTCGAAAAAAAAAATTCTAAGAGAACTTGTATTTTTTATTTATCAAAGACTATCTATAAACAAAAAATAATCAAAATTAAAAGGGGTCAAGTCAAAGCGTTGTTGAATCTTCGTGAAATTGCTCTGTATATAAATTTGAATTTTTTTTTATAGTTGTAATTGGTCGACTGAGTCTTCATCCAGTCTTACAGTTTCTTAGCCACGTATTAGCAACGGTGTAAAGGTCAAATAGAAACAAGGTGAAGACGAGTTCGTATTAGCAATTGAGTTGTGTATTTTGTATTAACAAAATTTTGACCAATATTCAACAACTCGTTTCATTGCGAATTATTTTTGTTTGTTACTTGTGATTTTCGTTTAGAATGCAAATCTTAATATGTCTTAAGTTTTTGCAATTGAAGTCATTAGGACAAAACAAATACATGATAAATAAGTTTGATTTTTGTGTTTGTTTTTGTTTTACACAGCATTAAGGGGTTTAAAAGCATTAAATATTTTTTTCATATTTCAGTTAGCTTATATTTACGTTTTATCATTTAAATAATTTAAAAATTTGGCTATAAATAAAAAAAAATTCAATTAATAATAAAACAAATTTATTTTTCTTATTCAATATTTATTTTTCTTAAGTCCTGTTGTTCTTGTCGCATATTTCTTACCAAGCATTGACTTGCGGTTGTGTACAAATTGTAAAAACAATATTTTTTTGAATAATTATGGCGCAGGATACAGGGTATATATATGAACCACTTCATTTGAGCGAAGAAGAGAGGAAACATAAGCTATATGTTAGGGGTATTGAGGGTTTGGGTACAGCCCGAAGCGAAACGGCCGCATTACGAAATGCAATTTGGAAAGAAGATGTAGAAACTGATATTGTTACTCTCGTCAACATCCAAAATCCGACGGAAGAATTAGCAAAAGGTCGTTCTATGTTAGCAATACTTACAGACGAATTTTATCTCGCCGAAAAAAAAAATAATTTGGATATTTTAGGCATAATCTGTTCTAGAGTAGCGCTTTGGATCAATCGTGTGTCAAGACTAAGGGAACCAAATATTACAGGGCATCAGGAGGTACTAAACGGATTGAAAGAACTGCATAAACATATAGTTTCATGCAAGCAAAACGAAGTACCAGTTCAAGGTCAGAATACTCGAACTTCTATAGCAGAGTCAAATCAAAACATCAGATTATCAATTGAGAAGCAGAGGGTCAACAATGATACTGATGAGCTAACAAACCAAATGGCTAGGATGTGCTCTGGAAGAGGAAGAGGACGAGGAAGTTTATCTCCTTCTAGCCTGAATGTTTCTTTTTTAAACCCCATACACTCTTTACGTGATTCCGTAGAACGTAGAATAGGAAGTTCAAACAATTCTGAACCCAGATCAAGTTCCGAACACGAAAAACGTCAAGTAAATGGTCCAAAACCTGATGCGATGTACAGTCGTTATGATTTTCATTCACGTCCCCAAGTTCAAAAGGGAGATTATAGCAACTCAAAACATGTTTATAGGTGGGACATACAGTTTAGTGGAGATGGCCAAGGTCTATCATTAAATGAATTTTTGACTCAAGTGGAAGTTTATGCTCGCGGCGAAGACGTTAGAGAACCTGTACTTCTTTCAAACATCCATTATCTTCTAAAAGGAAAAGCTGAACGTTAGTACTGGGGTAGTTTGGAATCCTTTAATAGTTGGGCCTCCTTTGTTGAAAGCATTAAAAGTGAGTTTCTACCGCGTCACTATGATTTTTTACTGAGAGAAGAGATACACAACCGTTTAAAAGACCGCTCTGAACCATTTGCCAATTTCATTACTGATCTCAAAGTGTTGTTTAGAAAAGCGCATCCTCCTTTGGATGAAAATTTCAAGGTATATGTAGTACAGAAAAACATGCTTCCTCAATATAGTTTCAACCTTGCCATGACCAACGCTAGAACGCAGTGGCGTAGCTAGCATGGGTGGCACCCGGGGCGGATATTGTGGTGTCACCCCAAAAATAAAACTGTCAATAATAATAAAAAGCCGATAAACGTAATTTATAATTTTTTTTAATTAATACAAATGAGCATTATTATTAATAAGCTACATTTTTTTTTTAATAAAATGTGTTGTGTAGTAGGAATTACAATATGTGTCCCAATAACACATAAAAACCTTTTAAGACCAAGGTCCCACAACAACATACGTTCAAAGGTGTTGATGGACGTAAATCTTTCTTTTTTTGTTTTTTTATATTTTTTGTTAAAGAATGGATAACTAAACAAAAAATCCTATCACTGACAAAATATGACAAAGGCCAATATTTTATGATAGAATAGAGAAAATAAAAGTAAATTAAAAAGTAAATAGCAAATTTTTACAAAAATTTGCTGAAACAAAACAAAAATGTAGTTGCCAATAATCCAGCCGGTTGCATTTTCCTTGATCCCGTGACGCACTGTCTTTCTTGAAGATTAAAGCCCACACATAGTTATATGAAGGCTCGTCTCTTCAAGGAAGCAATAACGTCTCATCATCAAGGATTATTTCACAGCTAAGATTGAGGGTGCTACCGTTGACTGAATACAGTTAATCCGCTACCACCCCTAAGATGTCACCTTGACTAGTGATGTCTCACTGCTATTGCCAGTGGTATGTGATATCTCACGTTAACTCGTATGTCAATAGCATGGACTGGAGTACGCGGGGCTGTCACACCCGTAGACCAAAATAAAAAAAATTTTCAAAACAATTAAAACTGATCCCTCCATGCGGGTCATTATTGCCCGCAAGTAATTTTCAATTAATTTTAATTTGCTGAAACTCCTCTCACACGAAGCCACTAATACGCAAATAGTCATAAATAACTTTAGTGCGACCGTAGGATTTGGAAGAAATTCCGAAAAATCCCATTCTACGACGAATTTCAAAAGTTCTAGGTACACCCAGCTAGAAAGTGTAACATTGGCCGCTTTTAAATGCCTCCTCAACCTTGGTATCTCTATGAGGAGCTTTGTTGCCGATACCTCATTATAAAAACTGGTAAATTTTGGAACAGATAATTTCAACTCTTCACTGTTCGCCAAAAGCTAAGTGTTTTTCTGCACAACCTCGAAAAATGAAGCTAAATCTTGAACTGACTTAGGTCTAGCTCTGAGTTCAACACTGAATCGGTCAAGACATTCCAACATGTCCTTTTTAAGTTGAGCTCTCAGTGTCAGTCCTACATCAGGGGCAAACTCACCAGCCATTGGTTTTTTGCGTTTTTACGACGAATTCGGCTTTCCATTGGAATGTCATAGTCCTCCGATTTTTTCGCAGCAAGAATTATTGCCTCTTCTACAATGTGACTTTGTTACGAATTGACTCTATTTTTGTAACTAATTGATCAATATTCAAGCTCTTGCTTTGCAATCCAATCTGAGCACAGATATTATTTCCCTTAGAATATCATTCCAAAACAAAAGATAGCAAAGAAACGTAAAATCACATGCTGCATGGATAAGGTTCTGCGCAGCGCTTCTAGTATCTACATTTTCTTGTTGATCACTTAACTTCTCAATTGCAGCCACAATCCCATCAAAATTTTTGGCCAATACTTTTACTGCAGCATAATGAGCACTCCAATGCGTTGTTAAGAGTCTTTTAACAGTTGCTTTGTTGTGTTTAACAAGCACTTCGGCTGGTCGAAGCAGAAAAACATGTAAAAATGGCTTCCACTGTTTCGAAAAACGTTACACAAGCTATATTTTGTGCAACTGAGTGTTGGCCACATAAATTAATTGAATGATCTATACAGCCGACAAAAATTGCTTTGTAAGTTTTTGCTTTAATGATAGCTTGCACTCCTCCATGTATACTACACATAACAGCTGCATTATCATAACCTTGGGAACGACAATTCATAACATCTATACCTTTTCAAGATTTTTACACTGAAAAATACATGTCCTATTTCCAATCGAAATGCAGTTGTCTCAACCTCACCGTGCGGGCAGATATGGCGAATCGAACTACGAGATTGATTCAACAACTGTAAATTATAAACCGACAATCACATGAAATATTTATGTGAAAATAAAATATAGTTCAATTAATCTCAAATACTTAAATTTTAAAATGAAAAATTCATGATATAAGGCCAAAGAAATATGTTTTCATGGAAATAGTTATTAGCTTTATTCAAGTACTGTTATATTGGATATAACACTTTATATTTTAAATAAACCTCTTTCTGTTGTCAGGAGAATGTTACTGAGTACTAAGTAGTTGTCCCAATCACGGTGAAATTGTTTGTAAATATTTTTTCTTTGCATGAATAATAAACTGCCAACTTCGAGATGAGGTTGTCATTACTTCAAATTTTTTTTCAGTGTAAGAATTTCATCGCTTAAATCAGCGGCTTTTTTCCATGTAAAGGAAAAAATCCAAGTAATACTTCCTTGATTTCCACTTTTCTAGCATCAATTTTCACATAACGAATCACTTGTGATATTTGATCAATATGTGAATTGTCAGGTGTGCTATCAAACATAATTCCTAAATATTTAACCGATTTAATTTCGTTGACAAGCTTAAACGTGGTTTGCTAAATCATTTATGAACTCATTTTGTATATCTGGTGACAAATATGATACTTTTGGTGATTTACAATGCTCCAAATTCAAAATGTGTTCTTTTGACACTACATCATACTTTGACAATAGATTGACTAGTTCTAAAAAATGGCCTTTATTTGAAGAACTTTGTCCTTCATCATGTCAACGAAATGCTAGGTTTTGTTTAGATAAAAACAAAGTTATATCCAATAATCTGGATAAAAAACGTTTCCACTTCTGTTTTTTATTATATATTAATTGCAAGGCTGCGTCTCCTATCGTTTTATGAAATTTTAACCTCATTTCCAAAGCTTGCCAATTTTAAAAGTTCTCCAGATGTTCATTTAAAGTTTCATGGTCGGTTACTTTGGGATTTAGTTTCCACCACTTCTGAAATCCAGTCGCAAACGACCCTTCTATATTTTGAAAATGTTCACTTCCTTTTTTTATTATTTCAATGCGAACATTATCAGAGACTACCTAGTATATTCCAATGTGATACATATCGTAAGTCCTGAAGTGATTCACCCATGCAAATACTGTCTTCGATAGTAGAAGCATTAGCAGCATTATCACTATCATTTTCAGTATTTCGTTCTAATTCGTTTAGCTTATCATTATTAATTCTGTATTGTCACTGTTGCTTTCCGAAGATGAGCCAATGTTCTCTGAAACATTCGTTGCATCAACGTGAGAATCAGTTTCTTTTGATGAACCTTGAATGTCATCTGGTTTTGTAACATATTTATAGATGAATCCAGATATGCTCTGAACTGCATCTATTTTAGCCTGTTTGGTTTTTCTCTACTGGAATCCACTTTTTCTTTAAGAAGTATGAACTCCTCGTTTCATATTTATTTTTTGGGATATTTGCTAAATGAAATCTAAAAAAATATTTTTAATTATAGTAGGTATCAGCAAAGCATTAATTCTAAATATATTTGTAGGATACATATATGTCTAGTTCATAATAAGTACACTGTTTTAACGACTAAATACACCGCCAAGAAAATTAATTTATTTAAATTTCCTTGTAACAACTTATATTAAATAATATTTGATAAAATGGGAATATACAAATCATATACCTAATATTATAAGGAACTGTTTAAAAAAATATAAGTATAAAATCCTAAAAAATATTTTATATAAAGAATTGAAACCAAAATTAAATATCCGATTAGAATCATGCTCAATAATTTACAAAATTAAATGTGATTTTTGTGAAAAATTTTACATAGGTAAAACCGGAAAATGTTTTAAGGACTGATTTAAGGCATACCTTCCTACGAAGAAAAATAAACAAAATTTAAAGTCTATTTTTGCAAACCATTTACATAGTTAATAACAATAGCTACACCACTTTTAAAAGAAATTTGAAGGCATTACATTTATGTAGCCAAGGATCTCTAAAAGAATCACTTGATGAGTTTGAAATTTACAAGGGATTTAAAACCCAACAAAATGTAATTTTAAATGATAAACTTTCATTTAATTCAAATATATAAATATATAAAACTGAAAACAAACTGTATGAGTATGTATCTACCTATAAAAATTTGCAAAACTGCAGTAATTGCATAACTGCCATTTTATTCCACAGTAATTATTTTTGTGTCAATTGAAAAACGATCTATTCCAATTTATTCCTTGAGTTTCAAGATAAAGGAAAAACAAATTATTTTGAGATCATTTACAAACACGGTGATTTGATTGTTTATTAGTTTCTTTAAGTGTTTGCAGTTAATTTGTTTGAAATGTAAAACATATATTAGGTAGTAAAGTTAAGCTAATATTTTAGAAATCATTTTGGAATAAAGACGTTGTAACTCAAGGGTGCCATCCGATCGACAAAGGGTGCCACATTATCGATGTAAACCACTTTTCCTATACATTATTCAGCATATGTGTTTTCAGACCTTTTCGTTAAAGAATCATTCTTGCATATTAAATAATATACCATAAAAAAGTCAATATGGTATCTATAGGAATATTTAAAGCTATTGAGTAATTGTGGTGATGGTATTAAATACTCAACATGTTGATTCGATTAATATTGTTAAAATATTATTTCACGTAATAACTCAAAAATTTTGAAAAGAAGAATAGATTCTTTTTGAACCAATAACACATTTATAGGACACATTTATAAGTTATCACAATTTATAAATTAAAATTATATGGATAACCTGGTTAAAATGGTTTCTATAGAAGTGATTTATCGTTGAAAACATTGTGATGGTTTGTTTAAGTTTTTTACGGTCGGGTGTCACCCCAAAACGGGTGACACCCGGGGCGGACCGCCCCCTCCCCCCCCCCTAGCTACGCCACTGCTAGAACGTTTGATGACATTATTGGACTTTGTAAGAGAATGGATGAAATTAAGCTTATGTCGGAACGGCGTTCATATACCACACAACTGCCTTCTACATTTATGGTAGAACCATCATATTCATTCAATTCTATTCGACAGGATCAGCACAAACGTTTTACTCGTCAACCAGTGGTTGGTTGCATTGATCAAAGTGACTCGCGCCATACTTACAATGAAAACCTTTATCCGAATAATAATGTTTATGGTAGGGAAATATATGTTTTAGATTACAAAGACCCTGTTAAAGAAGAAGAACGATCGATAGATAGACGTAATCACACAGAAAACCACCAGATCCGCTATGTAAATTATCGTCTAACTAGAGAATTTGGCCACACAAATCGAGAGAGGGAAACACTGTAATTGGGGTGCTGATAAAGCAGGAAGAGGACTGCAATGTTGGAACTGTGATGAACCAGGGCACTCTCATAAGTATTGCCTTAAGCAACAACTAAATTTATTTTGCTACATATGTGGGAACCAAAATGTGACAGCTAGGTACTGTCAAAAGCATAACGACTTTCGTTCGAGAAGAGTTGGTACATTTAGTTATCCTCCACGACATCAAGAATACCAAAACAGAAATGATCGGTCGGGAAACGGAGTTACGGAAGAGCGAAAAGAGGGTGCCATCGAACTTCCGTTAGGTGTTCAGCACCAAACGACTCCGCAAATTGGAAATCAGCCACAGTCATAAGTCCGCAGTTAGAAATTATGTCCGCCATTATAGACCTTCAGAAAGACAAAAGACCATATTTAAAAGTAGATGTATTGGGACACACATTAAAAGGATAAATGGATTCAGGTGCAAGCTGTACTATTCTTGGGTTAGGTGGTTTAGAACTGGTAAAAAAATTGGACTAAAAGGGCCAACCTATTTCAGCAGCGATTAAAACAGTGGACGGAAAGGTTCATCCTGCTGTTAGCATTGTCGATATACCTTACGAAGCTTTGAACATGGTTAAAGTCGTGCCTACTTATATTATTCCTTCACTTTCGAAAACATTAATCTTAGGAATAGATTTTTGGGAACATTTTGGAATCAAAAGAAAATTTTGTGAGATTCTTTTGAACTGTAATGTCAAACACTTACTTAATGCCATATATCACCCACAGTCTAATCCTGCAGAAAGGATTAACCGAGTTATACTTTCTAGCGTTAGAGCTTATATAACAAATGATCAACGAAGTTGGGATGAGAATATTCCTAAGATTGCTTGCGCTATTCGGACTGCTGAACATGAGACAACAAAGTATTCGCCATATTTCGTCAATTTTGGTAAAGAAATGGAAATAGGAAATGATCACACTGTCGACAAGAGTAAAAAAAAGGATGAGGAAAGTGACAGACTACAAAATCTAAGAAAGGTAAGAGAAGAAGCTGGAAAGAATTTGCAGAATGCATTTAAGAAATATGCACACCATTACAACTTAAGGACCAGGCAAATTGAGTTTGCTTCAGGAGAGGTTGTATTGCGGAGATCATTCAGAAAATCTAATATGGCAGAACGTTTTAACGCCAAGCTTGCGCCACAATATCCGAAGGCTCGCGTTAAGGAGAAAGTTGGTCAAGCTTCTTATTTTTTGCAGGATATGGAAGGAAAAGACATTGGCAAGTACCATGCAAATGATTTAAAAAAATATACAACTCAATCAAATTTGGTTAATGAAGGTAATAGAAATAGATGATTCCCCTTTTTAATGTGTTAAATGTTCTAGTAAAATAATTTTTTTGTTAAGGGTTTAATGTTAGTAGATAGTTTATTTTGGTGTTTTATAGATAATTTGTGTTCGTCTGAATGATTAATGTTCAATGCCTTAATGTTTTAGCAATAATACAAGAAAATTGTATAATGTATCTAAAAAAAAAACTTATGTTGGGTTAAGAGTTAAGATTACTTAAAATAAATGTTTTTCGTTCATAGGATTAGGATTATCGTAAAAATAATTAATGCATGCTAACTTCATTTTTTTGTATATAGTTTAACTTGATTTAAGATTCATATTTTTGGGATATAGATATTTATATTTTTTTTTGTGTTTTGGTTTGAATACTAAAATGAAGGTCATAAGACAATTCAACCGAGGATATTCTGCTATGTCTGAACAATTTTCAGTTTTCTAAGAGTATTCTCAATAGAAGTATAATAAATTTTGGTCCAGAGTTATGCATTAATGAAAATTGTAGTTTTCTTTGGGAGCAATTTAAATTTTTCGTTTTTACGCAAGAGTTCTTGTTGTATTTTTTTGGCGTTAGGTTAAGTTGCGGTACATATTCTTGAAGGAGGCGCGTTGGTCGCAGCATTTTTCAAGAAAGGGTATTCTGCTAGGTCTGGATACACCAGTTTTCCCAGAAGTCCCTTTATAAAAAATATATATTTACCAGTTTCAATGGGTGTCGCGAGAGCGTATTTAAGTATTTTCTAAAAAAAGGTAATAGTTTTTTTGTTTGTTCCTCAAATGTTTAAATATAATGGGTTTGGTTTTGATTGTCTGTGTTAGGTTAAGTTGCGAAATCGCCTTCGAAAATGAAGAGCGTCGGTCTCAGATTTTTGTTTTTATTTTTAAGGACTGTTCTGTTAGGTCTGGAAGAAAAAATTGTTTTTTGGTGTATAGCCTATTTAATTAACAAATATTTTAACAAAAATATTTTACATAAAAAACTTTGACCGGTTTCGACGCTTATCGCATCATTTTCAAAAAGTTGAATATGAAACACAGAATTTTAATAGAAAAAATTTTAAAACAAAGAAAAAATTGAAAAATAAAACTTTACCGAAAAACTAAACGCTACTTTGATTTTTGCTGTCATATGATTTAATTTATAATTGAGTTATAAAAATTATGAATGTAGTTTGAATCTGTTTGTTTATTTAAGGAGTTAGGACTTTTTTTAATGTGAAGCATTTCCAACATTTGTAATTTGTTAAAATTATTCTCCCTCTCTAAAATTCTAACATTGTCCATAGTTATAATATGTTTAGCTGATCTTAAATGCATAGACAAAGCGCTAACATCACTATCGTTATTTAATGAGGCATCTTTATTATGTTGATAAATCCGTTTGCTTAAAAGTTGAGTAGTACGGCCAGTATAAGTTGCAGGACAATCACAAAAAGTTTGGTAAACAACATTACTTAAAAACTGTTTTTAAATTTTATCTTGTAAACTGGAAAAAAATTGATTTTGAAAATTTGAGCACGATAAACCAACAGTATTAATATCGTATTGTTTTAACAAGCAGCTAATTTTTTCAAATAAATTTTTGACATATGGAATCGAAACAAATTTCTTTTTTCTTTCTTCAGAATTATTTTCAAAAACTGGAACAAAAGTATTATCATGTGTTGTAGTTTCTTGAACAGCATTTTTAAAAATAGCATCTTTAATACCGCGTTTTATTAAAAACAAAGGGTAGCCATTTAAAAGAAGAATATCAGTTAACATTTTAAAATTTTTATGATGAAATTTCAAATCTGAAAGACGTATAACTTTTTCAGCTAAAAGAAACACAGTATTTTTCTTATGGTTCAAAGGAAGCCACGACGCAAAATTTAGATATCTGCCAGACCACGTTTGCTTATGATACAAATCAGTACTTAAAGAGCCATCACTATTATGGATAATAATAATAAAACGCGGTATTAAAGATGCTATTTTTAAAAATGCTGTTCAAGAAGCTACAACACATGATAATACTTTTGTTCCAGTTTTTGAAAATAATTCTGAAGAAAGAAAAAAGAAATTTGTTTCGATTCCATATGTCAAAAATTTATTTGAAAAAATTAGCTGCTTGTTAAAACAATACGATATTAATACTGTTGGTTTATCGTGCTCAAATTTTCAAAATCAATTTTTTTCCAGTCTACAAGATAAAATTCAAAAACAGTTTTTAAGTAATGTTGTTTACCAAACTTTTTGTGATTGTCCTGAAACTTATACTGGCCGTACTACTCAACTTTTAAGCAAACGGATTTATCAACATAATAAAGATGCCTCATTAAATAACGATAGTGATGTTAGCGCTTTGTCTATGCATTTAAGATCAGCTAAACATATTATAACTATGGACAATGTTAGAATTTTAGAGAGGGAGAATAATTTTAACAAATTACAAATGTTGGAAATGCTTCACATTAAAAAAAGTCCTAACTCCTTAAATAAACAAACAGATTCAAACTACATTCATAATTTTTATAACTCAATTATAAATTAAATCATATGACAGCAAAAATCAAAGTAGCGTTTAGTTTTTCGGTAAAGTTTTATTTTTCAATTTTTTCTTTGTTTTAAAATTTTTTCTATTAAAATTCTGTGTTTCATATTCAACTTTTTGAAAATGATGCGATAAGCGTCGAAACCGGTCAAAGTTTTTTACGTAAAATATTTTTGTTAAAATATTTGTTAATTAAATAGGCTATACACCAAAAAACAATTTTTTTAATATAAAAATAAAATATATATATATATATATATATATATAAACGATATGAGATATAACGAAAACGACCGGCACTCTCACGGTCGCATTTGTTGAGGTAGATCAAAAAAATTTTCTGTACTTGTGTGTTCTATTAATATCTTGAACAAGTTCGTGAATCAGCAAAATCCGACACGTGGTTAAGAAACTAGAGGCTTTTTTCTGAAAAAAATTGATTTTTTAAAACCGTTATAACGGCCGTTTGGATACTAATATTTCAAAAAATTTAACAAATTTAGAATTTTTGAAATCTTTTTTATCAATTTGTTTTAAAAATAGACCTCTGCAGTTAGAGGTTCCTGAGTGAGCGGCTCCAACAAAAAAGTTTGCAAAAAAATTTTTTTTTGAAACAACCGGCACTCTCACGGTCGCATTTATAAGGCCAGATCAAAAAACCTTTTTTAAAAATGTGTGTTTTATTAATATCTTGGACAAGTTCGTAAATCAGCCCCATCCAACACATGGTTAAGAATCTAGAAGCTTTATACTAGAAAAAAACTCTGTTTTTTAGATCCGTTATAACGGCCATTTGGATTCTAATATTTTTAAAAACTTCATAAGTTTAGAATCTTTGAAACTTTTTTAATCAGTTTCTTTAAAAAAAAAGACCTCTGCAGTTGGAGGTTTCTGGGTGAGCGGCTCCAACAAAAAAGCTTGTAAAACAGAAAATGTGTTTAAATCAACCGGCGCTCTCACGGTTGCATTTGAGGAGCCAGATCAAAAAACCTTTCTTAAAAATGTGTGTTTTGTTAATATCTTGGACAAGTTCGTAAATCAGAAAAATCTGACACATGGTTAAGGAACTATAGGCCTTATACTAAAAAAAAAAGTGGTTTTTTTAATCCGTTATAACGGCCGTTTGGATACTAATATTTTTAAAATCTTCATAAATTTAGAATCTGCGGAAACATTTTAATCCGTTTCTTATAAATATAAACCTCTGCAGTTAGAGGTTTTTGACTTGTTGGCTTCAACAAAAAAGTTTGCAACCACCCACAACTACAATTTCCAAAAACCTTATAACAGTCAATGTCAACCTTATAACAGTCAAAAAAAATAAAAGATTTGAATAGAAGAAATTAATTTTTTTTTCTTAGAAATAAACAATTTTGATATTTTGCAGTAATTGCACGACCTATGATATAGAGTAGGTTTGTGTCATAAATTGTCACACACATGTTCTGTGGTAGATTTGATATTTGTTTGTTGCAAAATTGGATAGATATAATTTTGCTTGTAGGTAGCTAATTTTCTTTTTAAAATTTGTTTGATATCTGTTTGAAATTAGTTTGTTTTGTTTAAACTAATCTGATACATCAGATTCTACTGGTACACAAAACTGTCTGATCTCGAAATCTACCTATTTCTAGCGGATATACGTGCCGCTTGGACTTTTTTTTATGTAAAATCGTAAAATTTAATTTATTTTCTATAAACAGCTGATCTCTTTTGTTAGACTTAACGACTGAATTGTTATTCTTATTAACTATATAGAATTTAGTTAGACTTAGATTAAAACCTAGATTTAGTATCCTGATGAGTTAAACTGTACTGCAAAAGTACTTCAAAAGAAAGAAAAACTCTGTATCAAGATTATTTACAAAAAAATCGAATATTATGATGAAATACAATTCAAATATCTTTTCTTCAAAAAATAAATGGAATATTGCCTGAAGTTATGTACTGATGAGTGATGAGCTATATGTAATGCAACGAAATTTATGGGTAGATGGTGCAGATATAGGATTATTAAATGTTACCACGTAATTCAATATTAATCTTAACATAAAACTCCAGTTGATCGTAGTATATTGTTTGAACATCAATTAGCTATATCGTCGAATGTCGCATCATTTTTCGTTCACTATAACGCAAACGAAAAAAAAACGTCTTCCTTAAAATATGGCTTAAAATATGGAGACATCAAGTCGTCAAAAAATAGTCTAAAAAAAGGGCAACCAACATATTTGCAGAAATCATTTGGAGAAGAAAAAGTAGGAGAAATTAATAAAGCTGGGTCGGAGAAATTAATGAATCGGTCTATTCAAGTTTGGCTCTTAACACTTAACAGCAACACAAGTCCTTGGTTTTGACTGCAGTTAAAAAGATTAATTTATTATAACAAGGAAATTATTTAATTAATTAATTCATGGAAATATTTGGCTGGAAACATATACACTTCGATTTTTTGATGCCATAGAAATACTCGTGGAAGACTTAGGAGTTTTTTCTTTTGAAGGACAACACAGATGCCGAATCAACATTGAATAACTTAAGTATTTTTTTATGTTGTATATTAGTTCATTTGATAAATTAAATTGGTTTTTTTCTGATTTGTTAAGTTAGTTTGGTCAGTAAATTAAATAAATGTATATTTTGAGTTTTGCAAAAGAAATGATGATTAATGTTGATCAAAAAAAAAAAATTAATTGTGCATTTTAGTTTCGTTTTCTAATTTATTAAAAAAGTGTTTTTGTGTTTTGTGCTGTTGTTTGTGATTTTTTTAAAGGAATGAAAAGAAACTGCATCGTGATAAATTTTCTGATAAAGGCCCGTCCGACCCACAAATTAGCGCTGCGTTAAAAGGTACGTTATATCCCCTAGTTCATAATATAGATATAGAATAACTATAACCAGCACCATATAAATACAGCAGTTTTTATTAAACTAACAATGTTTATTAATACACACTTATATTAATAAAGTTTTACTTAATATTTAAAGTTTCAATTATTCATAAGTACATTCTCATTTTCTGTCAGAACAATACTCCACCATAACTCTATAAATAAAGAGATTTGATTTCAAGTTTGTTTAAAATTAATAATATTATTAAATAATTGCCTCTTAAGCTATTTAAACAAAATAAAGTAAACTGAATTATAATAAAAAAGAAACTGTATCTAGTCAATTAACACAATGATTTTAACTCAAGGAACAAATTTGATATAAACGTAATTCAAAATTTTGTTTTATTTATTTTATCACACCCAGTACAGATATTAAATTTAAATTAAATTTTTTAAAAAATGTATTCTAAATATTTACGTGTTCAAATAAGTTGTTTATGTTTCATTTATAGTTAATATGTACAAATATACATTTTTATTTAACTTGATGGCAATCTTGTTATTTAAGTATGCAATATATATATAAGTTATTTATTATGTAATATCAAAAATAACCAAAAAAGGTTGTTGAGCAACCTTTAAGCGGTTAACCAACCAACCAATTCGACGCGGCAGTCCCGAATTTGAATTCAAGTAGCTTTATCAAGTTTGATTTGTTAACTTAATCAACAACCTTAATTCGTGGGCGTTTTTATCCCGTAGTCTTACGATACGATACATTTCGATATCCATAAATCATCTTTGGTGTACCCTAATACTTAGGTTTTCTTTTATCTTTTTATATTTATATCAATGAACTTTCGAAAATCACCTCCAATTGATAATTTTGATATTTCTATTTGGTGTGCCAAACATGTCTAGCTAGCTCGTAAAAAATGCATACTTCTACTGTCTTAACAATAAACGTATGGAACAGAAATGACTCTGGTAAAATGTGAACGAGCACTTGAAACAAGTCTCCAAATTATTTTAATTATTCTGTGTGACGAATAATTGCAAAAATATTTCGATAGTCGGGCTATAGCTGTTTTTGTGGAGCGCAATGTGGAGCAGAACGGTGTAGAGCAGTATAGAGTAGAGTAGTTAGCGGCTGGAGGCTTGCATGCCGACGCTGTAGTTAAGTTGACTATGTATATTCATTGCTGCTCCTGCTGTAACTTTAATACAATTTAAAAACCAGTTGAACGTTGATCTTCGTAACAAATGAAATAGCTTTCTTTTATTTTCCCGTTCCTTTTAATCAGATCATACAATAAGCCACCAATGTAAATCCATTCACTATTTTTATGCGTTTTGGTATTATTAAAACAATTACTTTGAGTTATTTTGAAATAACAAAATTTTAATTGTAATTTTTATAACTCCTTATATAATATTTGACAGAGAGCGTCTTGTTTTAGAAACTGCATAGAATATTTATATTTTACACTACCAAAAACGTTGTGGTTTTTAAACAATTCTTATTATTGTTATCCAAAGAAAATAATAATATATAGATATAAAAATATATTTAGGAAACTTTTTTTTATTAAAATAAAGAAAAACGTGTGTGATATATCTATCTAAGAAGTGTCAACTCGTTGGCTAGGCGTTTTCAAGAATATCTATAAAAATTTATTAAAGCTAGTCGCAACCAACACTTTATTATATTTTTAAAGCTAGTTCGCCACAAACACTCCCCCCTAGTATCATCGAAGATGAAACGATATAGAGATTATTGTGCTACAGCACGAAGGAAACGAGTAGGGGTACGAGTGGTTCTGCCTGCTCGCGTAACGGTAGATGCAGGGTGGAATATCTGTTGTTGAGGTATGGGGTCAAATCTAACCCTTTTAGTTGATACAACTGTTTTAGTGTCGCGTTTTTTCGATTCTGCGGAGGTAGAAGGAGAAGACTGGAATGTGTCCGAAGGAGTAGAAAGGACTATATCTGTTGAAGACGAAGTTTCGTCTACGCGACTGAGATCAGTTCTCAAAGTAGGTGAGTTTTGAGTTACATCATCTTCAGATTGTTCCCTAAAGCAAGGTTTTAATCTATCGATTGAAACTCGCATGTGTTGACGTTTACGGTCAATAACGAAATTTTTATCATCGCGGCTGATGATTTTGAAGGACCTTCGTATGGCGGTTGTAGTGCTTTACGTACTAAGTCCGTACGTAAGAAGACATGCGAACAAGACTGGAGATTTTTGGAGATGAAAACTTTAGGAGAAGTGTGTCTTGACGCAATGGTAGGACGAAGGTGATCAAAATGTTGTTTCAATTGTGAAACAAAATCAGATTGGGGAGTGGAGTTAGAATTTTGGCTAAAAAATTCTCCAAGAAGACGTATATTAGTACCGTAAACGAGCTCAGCCGATGAAGATTGGAAGTCTTCACGGAAAGTGGTTCGTAAACCAAGTAGTATTGACGGTAAAATTCTTGTCCAGTCCGTTTTCTCGTAGGTCGCTCGATTAGTCCGTTACATTTCGGATTGTAACTTGTAGTGCGGTTACGTTCGAAACCGACAAGTTTTGACAACTCGTTGAAGAGATTGGTTTCAAATTGGGAGCCCTGATCAGTGACAATTACTGAAGGTACTCCGAAGCGAGAAATCCAATTGGAGTAGAGAGCTGATGCTACTGTTTCAGCTGCGATATCCGAGATAGGAATGGCTTCAGGCCAGCGAGTATATCTGTCAACAATTGTGACACAATAGCTTTTGTCCTCAGCAGGAAGTGGACCAATAATGTCCATATGAATCTCGGAAAATCCTTCTCAGAGATTTGAGGATAATTACCTAATGGAGATTGAGTGTGGCGAGAAACTTTTGCCTCTTGGCAAGCCAGGTAGTTCTGTGCCATTTGTCGTACATCCTTTTTAATTGATGGCCAAATGACTTTTTCAGCAAGTAGTTTGCCAGAACTGTGGACTCCTGGGTGAGATAAACTGTGGAGACTATCGAAAACAGATTGACGAAATTGCTTTGGAATAAAGGGGCGTGAATTACCAGTAGAGGTATCGCATAAAATAGTTTTGGCACTAGAATTGCCAAACGATACTGGAAAGGATCGGAATTGAAGTGTGGGACTAGTGTCCACTAATTCCTTTAGTTCGTTATCGTTGAACTGAGCGTCAGCAATTTCGTCGTAGTTAATGTTTTCTGGAATTGATATTTGCTCGACACGAGAAAGTGAGTCGGCGACTACATCATCGATTCCAGAAATATGGCGAATATCAGTCGTGAATTGACTGATAAAATCTAAATGGCAGAATTGGCGAGAACTAGCTTTTGCAGGGTTCTGCGACAAGGCGTAGACGAGTGGCTTGTGATCGGTAAAGTGAGATTCTAACTCAAGGAGATACCGAAAATGTTTGATTGCAGATTAAGCTGCAAGGAGTTCACGATCATAAGCGCTTTATTTCTGTTGCGTTTCATTGAGTCGCACAGAGAAGAAACTAAGAGGTGTCCAACAATCGTCAATTTTTTGTTGAACAACGGCGCCAAGTGCCTTGTCGGAAGCGTCGACTATTACGGCAAGTTGGTTGAGAAAGAGTTGTAGCCTCACTAAGTTGCTGCTTGCATAAGTCGAAGGCTTGAATGGCGTCTTCAGACCATTGAATGACACGTTTGTCATTCTTTTTGGAACCTTTAAGGAAATCGTTAAGAATGGCTTGATTGCCACCAGCGTGAGGAATGAATCGGCGGTAGAAATTTATCATTCCAAGAAAACGGCGGAGTTGCATAATAGTTTCAGGTCGTTCGTAACGCGTAATAGCATCGACACGTTCAGCAGCTGGTTTGATTCCTGTTGAATCAATAAAATGTCCAAGAAAGTCAACGTTGGTTTTAGCAAAGTTGCATTTATCAACGTTGATAATGAGACCAGCGTCGGAAAGACGCTCGAAAACAGTCCTTAGATGAGGAGGTGTTCCTCAAAGGTTTCAGAAGCAATTAGGAGGTCATCTATGTAGATGAAAACAAATTTAGGTCTCGGAGAAGGGAGTGCATAAACCGCTGGAAGGATTGCGCAGCGTTTCGCAATCCGAAAGTCATTCGAACGAATTCGAAGAGTCCGAACGGAATTGAAATTGCAGTTTTAGCAATATCACGCTCATCAATAGGAATTTAATGATATGCGCGGACGAGATCGATAGTGGATAAAATTTTGCATCCATGAAGTTGTTGCGAAAAATCCTGAATGTGTGGAATAGGATATTTATCAGGAGTAGAGACATTATTCAGAGCACGGTAGTCACGGCAAGGTCTCCACTCGCCGTTTTTCTTTTTAACGAGATGGAGAGGAGAAGCCCAAGGACAGCTAGAAGGTCGACAAAATCCTTGGGATAACATGACGTCAAATCCTGTCTTTGCGATGGCCAGTTTGTCAGGAGCAAGTCGACGATACCTACATGAAATGGGAGCACCATGTGTCTCAATAACGTGAGTTACGTTATGTTTCACTGGTTTGGCAAAATCATTTTTGGACGTTAAGTCCTTGAAATTTTTGAGAATATCGATAATTTCGATATTAACAGAATCGTTGATCAGTGTAAGAGAAGGTGCAGGAGAAGTGGAGATTTTAGCCAAAGTGAATAAGAAGGTTAGTGGATCGACAAGACGTCGATTTTTGATGTCCACTAAAAGGCCATATTTATTTAGAAAATCAGCTCCGAGAATAGGTATGGTAACATCGGCGACAACAAAGATCTAACAGAACGCTCGTCTGAGACCAATGTTTAGATTAAGAGATCGTGTACCATACGTGCTAACTTTAGTTGCGTTAGCGGCGAAAAGGAAGAAGTCTGATTTCTTGGAGAGTTTTTCCTCCACAGTTGCGGGCATAACTGATACTTCGGCACTTGTATCAATTAGGAAGTTCTTACGCGAAAAACTGTCGAGGACTAGAAGACGGAGTTGAGAGTGACTGTCATCACACGCCGTCACATGTGAAGAGTCCATTCGTTTTTCTGAAGAAGAAATAGAGGCAGAGGAATCGGAGTGCTTGGAGAACTGTTTGCACTCTGGATCGCATTTGTTTGCATTTCCCTGGAAGGTATGGTGGTAGTAGCCAGACGCGCACACAAGGGGGGGGGTAATCTTTCGGTATTGTTTTTTAAATTTAGACATTATTTAGTGTTGACCATAAGAAATTATAGATTAACATCTCTGAATATCGTAAGATACGATGCTAACCAGGGATCTAAGGTTACTCACTATTGATCAGTTCTCTTTGAGGATTTTACGAGATTTTATGAGGAACGCTATTTTTAAAGTTTTGTGGATTACAATTATCAAGGAAGACCAACGTCAGTAAGGCATTCCAGATATGCTAAATTCTGTTAAAAAAATATCTTTGAAAAGCATCATCTTGTCACTCGAACCTTAAAAAGATGGGCTGCTATTGATACTCTGTTCAGGTAAAATTGATTTGATCTAGGCAGACACTCGCGTTTATCCATAGTCTATTTGTGTACCTTCAAATCAGCAACATACAACGAATCAAGCTCATTAGTAAGATAAGAATTGCTCAGCAGCAATGAAAGTCTCACCAAGGTTTTCAACCGACTGTTCCAGATATGTGTGACAAAGAAGGTAAATTTCCCGTCGCTCTTCCTTTACAAAAATCGCATTGTCTTTCATTAAGTAACGACTTAAGAAGCTCATAATATTAAATTAATGAACATTTGTTGAATTCATGTTAGCAACTTTTTTGAAATTGGCTGTATCTGGCCATTTTTTAAAGAGCATTTATTTTAAATTTTATTGCTTCTTCACATTTACCCGAATCCTAAAGATCAGCCTTCAGAACCATATATCGGAATAAACCTGCGCGTGGGTATGCGCAGGTTTAGTGTATTATTTCTGAAAAATTAGAAGCAGAAATGTTTGAATTAAACATATATCTCTAAGCCCCTGCCAATCTGCAACCCAAATAAGACTAGGATTAGATTGAAACTGTTTGGGAACTTGTAAATTTAGATGAGTGGAAATCAAAATATGGTCTGAACCACCTAAAGGTTCTGATACTTTAAATTGTACAAACGAAAGATCATTTATCAAAAACAAATAAAGCAATTTACGAATTTAACCATGACTGTCAGGAGCTCTGGTAGGTTGTTTGGCCGTTATATCCGAGTGAAAATAAATAAAAAAATAAAATAATAATATAGTAATAATATAGTATAAATTTTGTTTGACTAAAATGTTTTAGTATCAATAAATTCGGTTCCTTCTTGATAATGAAACCCCAACAAAAATATTTGTTTTCCAGCCAAATTGGCCCTTAGAAACAAACAAATATTATTTAATATTTGGTTCCATAACAAAAATCCCTTAACGATTTAAGTCCTAATATCTATACCAATATTATATTAAACCAGATACTCGAAAACGAAAAAAACAGAAATTGACAGAGCGAAAGCGCGAAAGCGCGAGAAAAATCACATTGTTTGCGGAACGCTTTGCTGTGATCTCGACTGTTTTAGAAACTCCTAAAGAAAAACCAAAAATCCAGTCTTTAGGCGTTAGTATGAAAGATTTTTATTTCAAACCCAAAATTGTCAAACAAATCTTAACGGGGTTAACTACCAGCAAAGTCTCCGGTCTGAACATCATTCCTCCTATTCTAACAACATTTTCAAAGGAACTTGCACCTTCTCTTACTAAAATTTTCTACAAACCCTATAGATCTGATATTTCTCTTTCGTGCTAGAAGTTAGTCAATTCATTCCCAAAACGAAACAAAATGTGATATTTCAAATTAAAGACCGCAATACAATTGCTCCCAGTTCTATCTAAAATATATGAGCATTATATTAATACACACCAGTAATGCCAGATCGGGTGATTTTTTTCCGTTTATGGGATATTTCATTTAAAACAGGAAAGCGGACAAAAACTTGGCAAGCGGGCTTTTTCACAATTAATTGTAGAAGCTTTTTAATATAAATAACATCTATTTCGGAGTTAATTTTAAACTTATTCAAAATGATCGCAACAACTATTTTTTTACTATCCTTCCAGAAAGATGTTGATTACTCAATAATTTTGTTTAAATGAATCTGCCATTCATCGCCTTTATAGTATACAGTAAAATCGATGAAATTTCAGCATTCTGATGTTGATGTTCTGATATTTCTTACGAAAATAAAAACAAAAATTTTGAAAATCCCACAAGCAATAACATATTTCTGAGTTTCAGGAATATTTTCACACTACGAGACGAAAAATAAAATCACCTACAATAAGGAACTTCAAGATCCTTTCTATGCATCGATGCATTTTGAACATATTAAAAAATATTTTTATAGTGGTGGATTTTGAAGTTTTTTCCATATAAACAATTGGATTTATATATATGTATATTTTTTTTAATTGTAAGCTTGATGGGAAGTTTTTCCTTAAAGAAACGGTAAAATCGGTAAGTTTAGATACGGCAACGGGAAATTTATTTTTTAGAGTCTAGCATCACTGATGCACACATATAAACATTTTTGGAAGACAAATCTGACAGCCAATACGTTTTTTGAAACAAAAGATCAACAACCGATCGAAACACACCGATTTACATCGTACAATTGAAATGCTTAGTCCGAATCAACAGTCCCGGGGATGTACAATCCACACAGGTTTAAAAATCGTTCATCAACACCTCAACAGGCATGTTGTTGTGGGACCTACGTCTTAAAAGGTATATATGTGTGTTGTTGTAATTCCTACACAGCGCTTTTTATTAAAAACAAAATTTGTTGGACCCCCCCCTAAAACTTTTTCTGTGTGCGCCCCTGGTAGTAGCAGATACCATCATACATTTGAACTCGTGACCTGGACCGTGGTGGCGATGAAGAGCTATTCAAATTTCGGTTGTGAATATCGTTTCGATCCTTAGATCTGCTCCGATAATTATGAGAAGATTGGGAGAAATTTTGCCTTTGAATGGCCCTGTGAAGTTGCACGTTTTGTTCTTCCAATTTTTTGAATTTTTCCTCAAGTGACATGATTTCACTTGAGGAAGAAGAAGAAGAAGGAAGAGAAGAAGCGGCAGGGTTAGATACCGCATGGAGCTGAGATCCCCTTAGGGACGTGAGAACGTTGTCTGCTATCTCGGCAGTTTCTTGCAAACTTTTTTTAAGAACCGAGATAGTAGCGCGAACTGTGGGTGGAAGTTTTTCCTCCCAAAGTGTTTCGGGATTCAGCAGTCATATCCCGTAAGAGCTGTGAGGGATTTAGATCCCCAAGGTCCATACCGCGTAGTACTTTGTGAATGCGATCTGAAGTGCTGCTGGATAGGCGGGCTAAGAGAGCCTCTTTAAGCCTATCACAAGAAAAATCTTGGTCGGGTTTCACCAAGATATCACCGACTAGTTTCGCCAGTGTGATGGTGATCATACTAAATAGATGACCATACTTAGTGTGTTGGGACTTGATGTTTCCCAACAACAACTGACATTCTAAGGTGACGAACCATAGGTCTGGTGTTTCAGACCAGAAAGCAGGAATTTTTATTGCTACATGGGCAATTTGTGGCATTGCTGCCGAAGAAGATGTAGCTGGAGATGGTAAGCTGAAGCTGGAGGTGGTGGAGGGTTTAAAGTAGGACCTCCAAGATTCATTCGTGCCAAAGCGGCGTCGATCCGCTTGGCAACCAGTGCCTCTAACTGGTCTTCAGTATTAGTGAATGTGTTGGGTCCGGAAGAAGCAGAAGTTTCCTCAGGTTCTGGTGGACCTGCTGAAACTGCTGGGAACACGAATGAGTGGCGGAAAAACCTAGTCATGATGACAACTAGGGAGAAAGACGTTGCAGCGAACATAACTGTAACGGAGTGTTGTGGTGCGATTATAGCTGAAATTACGACTAGAAAAACCACAAAACAAAAAAGTTTCCTAAACATGTACATTGTTTTTATAACGTTATTTAAAATTGTTATTTACTATTAACGTTATTATTAACGTTTATTAATTATTAACGTTTTTTAATTATTAGCGTATTAATTATTAACGTTATATTAACGTAATATTAACTATTAACGTTATTTACTCCTTATATAATATTTGACAGAGAGCGTCTTGTTTTAGAAACTGCATAGAATATTTATATTTTACACTACCAAAAACGTTGTGGTTTTTAAACAATTCTTATTATTGTTATCCAAAGAAAATAATAATATATAGATATAAAATAGTATATTAAGAAACTAGTTTCATAATCGACGATTTTATCGCACGCAATCTGTTTAGAAAACGACCCGCGCAGCGGGGAGTTTTCTAAAGGATAAGTGCGATAAAACGTCTTATGAAACGAGTTTTTTATACTATTTTTTCTATTTTGCATTTGTTGTCTTGAAATTTTAAAAAATATTTTTTATGTTTTAATGTTTTAAAGAAAATTTCTAAAAATTTCAATTCAAAATAGTAAGCTCTGCGTTTCATCATATTTCTATATATTTTTTTGTTGCAAAACTTGCTTTCATAAAATGTGTATTTTATTAAAATATAGTCAATTTGATATTTTGTTATAATTACTAATTATTTTAATTAATTAAAATATTAAACACTAATTTAGATTATTTTTTAATAATAAGATTAATTATAAGAATAATTTTATTTATATAATTATTCGTTTTAACTTTCACTGACGTTTGTATGACCAATGTGACCAACCTTGAAAAACAAAACTTTGCGTATCTTAATGAAGGCCATTTCGATACGCATTTGGGTATCGAAATGACTTTATTTTAAACGCAAAATAGAAAAATATATTTAGGAAACTTATTTTGGATTTTTGAGATCAATTAAACTCAAGTAAGTAAAGAAGTAATTGGAATATTTTCAATTCAAAGGTATGGTTTGAAGTTTCTCAGAAAAAAACTACAATTCACATTTTACGTGTTTCGGATCGGATTCGAACCTACCCTCGTCAGTGCCCGGCTCGAATCCTTGGGCAGACACGCTATCGATTACGCCGTCGAGGCGATGACAATTTCAAAGTTGAAACTTCTTCATCACTTAATTATTTTTGACTTAAGTTGAATTTTTCCACTGTCTAATGCATTTTTCCACTGTCTAGTCTAATACTACTCCATATTATGGAAATGCTTTTACATTATATGGGATTTTTTGCATTAAATTTCTAGACAATACTTTGTGTGAATTCATAGAATGGGGAACATTTCTATTCTAATTAACATCCTAAGTCACGATTGTATAGTCATTATTGATTGTTTCCAATCAATGTGAAATCAATGGCTGACACTTGGTCAATTTGTAGTTCTATATGTATTAACATTTGACTACATTAAGGGAATTTTAAATATATTTTGGATTTTTGAGATCAATTAAACTCAAGTAAGTAAAGAAGTAATTGGAATATTTTCAATTCAAAGGTATGGTTTGTTGTTTCTCAGAAAAAAACTACAATTCACATTTTACGTGTTTCGGATCGGATTCGAACCTACCCTCGTCAGTGCCAGTTCGAATCCGATCCGAAACACGTAAAATGTGAATTGTAGTTTTTTTCTGAGAAACAGGGCGTCATGCTTCGATACATATATAAATAATCCACATTTATTAGTCAGGTTGCAGTATATTTTTTATAATTCTCTCTTTGAATTTGGACTCTATACAAAAGCATGCTTTACAAATTCACGATAATTGTAATATATCACCAAAGCTTGATTATTCTAATTGTATAATAATTTATTTAAAATAAATTTAATAAGTTTTGCTCTAACAACTTTTTTTTAAATTATAAAGCGGCAGATGTTTCAAAGATAGATTCAAAGAACATCTTCCAATGAAGAAAAACAAACAGAAAGTCTACTTTTGCAAACCATTTAGTCGATAACAATCATAATTATACCAATTTTGAGCAAAATTTGATGGCTTTGCATTTATGTAATCAAGGTGTTTTAATGGACTCTCTTGAAGAATTTGAAATTTACAAAGGATTCAAAACACAACCAAATTTAATTTTAAATGACAAACTTTCTTTTCATTCAAATATTTTATCCACGACTACTAAAGAATATATGCTTTCCATGCGTATGTCTTCCATTGTAATTGTATTCATTCCACAACTAGTGAATTTGATTAAAATTCTTTAACAGCTCTATAGTTTATTAAATATTCCCCTAACAAATTAAACAACAAACTTGTTTTGTTTTTCGCTATCTTTGATGTATTTATTTCAATATGGCTATACAAATTTTTGCATGAAAACTGGAAATTAAACGAAATATTTTACAGTCGTGGATAAAATAGCATCTTGAATTGGCTTAGGCCTTAGGATGATGGCAATTCTTCACTCGGATGATTCCCTCCACTCGCTACGCTCGTTTCGGGAAGCTTCATCCTCGTGAAGAATTGCCTTCATTCTGAACTCATACAAGAATCTACTATTATACAATTCTGTTTTGGAATAATTCAATTAAAATTTCTGTAAAAAACATATTTCATCCATAAAATTAAAATAGTAAGTTTCTAAAATTTGTTTATAAAAATAATTTTTTAATTCACCTATATCTTAAAGTGTTCCATTAATACTGTGATTTGCGGCCTTAAAGTGTAACTTTTTAACCATATATTTTGTTGCCATAGTCCAAAAAAGGAAAAAACATTTGTATTTGTTTAAATTCTATAAAAACTCGAAATTTTTATCAAAGCAATTTAATTCAAAATTTCATTATCCAATTAAAATATTTGTTATTGTTTGTTGTCATAGTTATACAATTATTTTGAAAAAAATAACAAATATTTAGTCAAAGGTTGCTTTTTCAACATATTTTTATTTCAAAATTTATGAAAATTTATAATTTTGATTTAGAATAAACATTTTTTTTAAATATTTAGCTTGCGGCGAATAAAAAATAGTATATGACGCACGGACGTAAGCTATTTTGGACTTAACGCCTCGATTTGCAAACTCCACATTCGTCCAAAATCTTTAGCTTTACGTCATTGCATCTTAACGTACTATTATTCAAGTTATTTCAATTAAAAATTTTCTGTAGTAGGGCTATTATTTTGAAAACGTACATCGAAAAAAAAACAACTATTTTTTAAAAATCTGAAATTTTGATATTTTGTTGGTATTGACGAAAGGAAAAAAAAGGGGTTTCTGCTTTTATTTTTTGAGTACTCTGAATCGGAGTTATGCGCGGTTGAATTTTTGAGGCTTTTTCACGTAGTTTTGGTAATGGTGTCAATGTTTTGTGAATAGGTGCCACAAATTTCCTCCGACTTACGTATATTTTTGCAAGTAAAAAGGAAAATAATTGAATAATTGAAATAAGTAAGTTTAAAATTAATAACTTTTCTCTTTTCCGCTAGGCGGCACGTAAAACCTTGGTTTACTTCAAAGCTCATAGCTCAAAAAACCACCTTTTTTTTTGTTTTTCACAAATTTTAAAGTAAACATATGCAGTTGTGAAATCAAGAAATAAAAAGTGAGCCATTCAATTTGGATTTTTTCTTACGATTTTTAAAGTTTAGTATATGAAAAATTCACATGTGTTTTTTTATTAAGTTAATAATCCTGTACTAAATATGGATCTAATAAATTAAACATTTCATATTTTAACACCTGCTATAAATTTGAACCATTTTCTGTGTATTTCTGATTGAGAAACAGGTTTTTATTTAGAATAAGAATTGGAGATCCCAATGATCGAAGATTTTGTTATAATTTCAACATCACCAACACTAACATTAGAAAAAAACATTAAAAAAATATTTTTCCTATAAACATTATAATTTAAACAATATTATAAATAAATACATTAAAAAATTAATTTATATATTTTTTTTTGCCTTTAAATTGAAATATTTATGATCATCAGAAAAAGAAAACATTTTGGCAATTATTTTATCGGGTGTAGTGTTATCCGGTAAAAAACAGTGGAATCCTTGAGTTCCACTTATGGTTTTAATGTCCGAAAACCGCATCGAAAGAAATTGTTCCTGTAGTTCGATATCTTCTGAAGACACATATGAAAACTTCATAACGTGGTTGGTTTTTTATCGACCAAATTTCCGCCCATTCAAACAATTCCCTTGCTGTTGATATTTTTTCTCCTCTAAGCGAAGCTCTCCGGGCTTCTCTTTTAAGTGTTCCTCCAATCCCATCGGATGGACCCTTTCCGTGGGCAGTTGCAAAGAAATGCCATTCTGCAGGTATTTTAAAATCATCAATATGTTTGCAGAGATTTATGAAATTCTTCTTACTTTTATATTGAGCTGCTGAACCATCAGTAAAATATAAAATTTTTTTGATGCTTGGATATATTTCTTGCTGTTTTTCAATGAATTCAATACACCTTTCCTGGTATTTATGAACTGCAACTGTGTTATGCATTAAATGATCAGATATAATGACAAAAGATAAGACCTCTAGTTTATCATTACATGATTTGTAGTAAACTACGATTGAGTGGATTGTGGGTTGAACTTTATTGAAATGTGCAGCTTGTATCTCATTCAGCGTTATCATTGAGTAGCTTTCTGATAAATCCATAATAAATACGTATTCGCCGTGACGTAAGTCTTGCTTCGTATCCTTAAGAAACTTTAATTGCTGCCTTGCGATGAAATCATGAATTTTTAATTTGTTTACTTATTTGCTTCCACGATATTTTTACAATCATTGCATATATTTGTTGCACAATCCACTGTATCATTAGAACAACTCAGTTTTTTAAGCAGATCTTTTTTATTTTTTACTAAATTTAAGAGCGGCTTACACATCAAACGTACATTTTCATGTATCATGCTTATACAGACATTGTGTGTTCCGGTAGGTCCGGCTAAAATACATTCCTGCGGTCGCAACGTAGTGAACTTTGAGAAGCTGATTTTGACATCTGGGTTTTCTTCCAAGAACATTTCGTAGATGTCGGTTAGGGTCCATAACACCAACCGCTTTGATTTCCTAATTGTTGTTGATCCTTCTGTAATAGTAACAACATCTTTAAGGCCAGGCATTGTTCTACTAATTTCCTCTGATAAGAAGTATGTTTGAATTTGTTTTACTATCTTTTGTGACAAACTGTGCACTTGTTTGCTTTGAGGCCAACTGTAAGGATCTACTGTTTCCAACAGATCCATGGCGAATTCTACCAGTCGTCTTGATGCATTAAATTCATCCTGGATACGTTGATTTGACCAAAATTTGCGTGGTAGAGTTGTCAACAAAAACACTTGTTTTGATTTAGAGCTGGCATCTTTAAATTCTTTTTTAAGGTTCATAAGCCATGATGTATATTCACATTCCTCCTTTGGTGATAACACTTTAACTGAATCTACTTGAAATATTCTTTGACTTATTGCCGATGTGACACTTGCAATTTTTTTATAACTTCCTGTTGTAATATGTTTTTGTTTGATAGGAGATTCGGCTAACCTTCCAAGAACATTGTTAATATCTTCTAAAGTATCATTAAGTAGTTCAGGAACTGGTGGAGATATAGTATCAACCGAAACTGGTGATGGATCTAAAGATTCTGGAGGTATTTGAATATTTTCGTTCGTTGGAACAATTTCAACATCCTGATTTATAGAAATAACTTCACTATCGATAGTTTCCGAACATGAAAGCTGCTGTAGAAAATATTAGTTGCATATGAATTTTTATTCATTTTAATAAAATAATTAAATTTACCTTATTTTTATAGATATAAGTGCGACATGTTTCACATATAAACTGGTCATCAAGCAAAGTAAAATTTAGGGTTGCAGCTTTTTGAATAACAGCTGGTGTGACCAGTTTCACATTTTTTGATGTCCGCTTATGATTTTTGAGACCGTACAAGTTACAGCACAATTTGAAAGGCATTTCTACTATTATCTTTTCTAAACGTTATGTCTTCTAAATATTTTTGAATATAACTGATATAAGGCAATCACATCAATATATATACCTTTTAAATAGTTTTGACATAGGTAGAATCAGGTAAAATTAGGTAGGTACAATTTAATATATTTTGATTGGATTCAAGCATTATTTGTTCCAAAAAACGTTTGTGGGCGTCATTAGAAATTTTAAATGTTAAAGTTATGAGTCTCTAACGAGATTTTAATTAGTAAAAAGGGGCTGAATAGACATTTTACAGACCCATTTAATAATTTAAATTTCTTTATATGACCACTTAACTTAAATTTTTTTAATAAGTTTTTAACCATGTAACCGCACAGAAAATGGTTCAAATTTATTGTAGGTGTTAAAATATGAAATGTTTAATTTATTAGATCCACATTTAGTTCAGGATTATTAACTTAATAAAAAAACACATGTGAATTTTTCATACACCAAACTTTAAAAATCGTAAGATAAAAAATCCATATTGAATGGCTCACTTTTTATTTCTTAATTTCATAGCTGCATATGTTTACTTTGAAATTTATGAAAAACAAAAAAGGAAAGGTGGTTTTTTGAGCTATGAGCTTTGAAGTAAACCAAGGTTTTACGCGCCGCCTAGCGGAAAAGAGAAAAGTTATTAATTTTAAACTTACTTATTTCAATTATTCAATTATTTTCCTTTTTACTTGCAAAAATATACGTAAGTCGGAGGAAATTTGTGGCACCTATTCACAAAACATTTCTGTCAATCAGTGTCGGAACGTAGGGGGGAGAACGGTCTGGAATTTGCACATTTTTTAGAATAACTCAAAAACTATGTACCGCAAAATTCTAAAAAAAATTGCTGTGTTTTGGAAATTTAGTGCTCTTTCAAATGATACTCCACTCACTTGGGTCAAAAAAAGTTTTTTTTACCCTCTTTACACCCATCCCCTAAACACACAGAAATATAATTATTTGTGAGTTCGCTATAATTTTCGTTCAAAATATAGCAAACTTCCTGTCTCTATGAATTTTTTCAATTTTTTCTGTCAATCAGTGTCGAAACGTAGGGGGGTGGGGGGGAAACGGTCTGGAATTTGCACATTTTTTTGAATAACTCAAAAACTGTGTACCGCAAAATTCTAAAAAAAATTGTAAAGTTTCTGAAATCGGTGCTCTTTCAAATGACACCCCACTCGCTTGGGTCGAAAATGTTTTTTTTTACCCTTCCCCACCCCAATCCCTTAAAAGAACAAAAATATAATTATTTGAGAGTTCGCTATATTTTTCATTCAGAGTTTATCAAACTTCCTGTCTCTGTGAATTTTTTCAAATTTTTCTGTTAATTTTTTTTTTTTTTTTTTTTTTTTTTTAATAAAATGTGTTGTGTGATAGGGTTTAGAATATGTGTCACAACAACACATAAATACCTTTTAAGACCTAGGTCTAGACCTGGGTCCCACAACAACTGGCGTTCTGAGGTGTAGATTAACGCTTTTTTTAAACATCTGTGGGTTGAAGCCACCTGAGACTAAGTGTTCCGGCAAACCATTCCATTTGTACGCAGTTCGGACAAAGAAGTCTCTCTGCGATCTGCCAGTATGACAGCGCGGGATCTTTACCGTTTCACTGGTTGCGGCAGCCGACTGCCGAGTGGAACGGGGGTAAGAATAAGTTTGAGGCATGATGCCGCTGATTTCATCTGAGCACTGCTGATGACGATATTTGTAAAAAACAACGAGGTCAGCAACAGTGCGACAATGTTGTAGGGAATCAAGTTGTGATGTCAAAGTTCGATCACCTACAATTCGTATAGCTCGCTTTTGAACAGAGTCCAAGAGGGCCAAGATGGAAACAGAGGCAGCACCCCAAACTTGACAGCAGTACTCCATACAGGGACGAATATAGGACTTATAAACATGGAGCAATTGGTATGGAGTGAAAAATTAGGCTCGAAATGCAAGGGGAAGGGGACCAACTTTTTGTGTCACTTTATTGATAATAATTCAAAATCTATGCATTACAAAATTCTAAAAAAAATGGCAATATTTCTAAATTTAAGTGCTCTTTCAAATGACTCCCTACATGACCTGGTTTTAAATGATGTTTTTACCCCTTAACATTCCCACCCCTTTAATAAATATAGTTATGAGTATCTGCCACTTTTCTATATTTTTCATTAAAAACCTACTCAATTTTCTATCATTCCAAATATATTTCAAGATTTTCGATGAAGTAGGGTCGGAGTTAATCGGTTCAATAAAACATCCCGAAAACGTTATTTTTCAAAATTATACAAAAAATGGTGAGGTGTAAAATTCCAAAATATATTTTTAAATAATGCTGAAATGAAGCCCTTTCATATGGTACCCTACCGGTGTCGATAAAAAAATGTATGTTTTCAAAGGCGTACCCTTTAAAACAAACGAACACAACTTCATTTATTTTTTAACTCACCATCTTGTGGGGATAGGTTAGTTTTATAAGCACCTCAAATTTTAAGTTCATCGGATTAATGGTTCACGAGATAATCGAAATAATGTGAAAAACACGTTGTACTCTCACCAATAGTGTTCCGTATAAAAAACGGAACCCTAAAAACGAAGCGAAACGAAATTTATTCAATGATAAGAATAATAAACAATTAGAATCAAAAAATTGAGAGTGAAAATGTAGTTTAACATTTTCTAAAATGACTGGTTCCGTTTACCTTTTTATGAGATAATATAACTTTCGTAATAATAAGTTAGAGAATTTTATTTTATTTCTATCTAAAATTATGTGCAAAATAAATTGTTTTGTGAAGGCAATGAAAAATGTAGTGAAGGTAATGAAAAAAGACCAAGGTCCCACAACAACATACGTTCAAAGGTGTTGATGGACGTAAATCTTCCTTTTTTTTTGTTTTTTTATATTTTTTGTTAAAGAATGGATAACTAAACAAAAAATCCTATCACTGACAAAATATATGACATAGGCCAATATTTTATGATAGAATAAAGAAAATAAAAGTAAACTAAACAGTAAATAGCAAATTTTTACAAAAATTTGCTGAAACAAAACAAAAATGTAAGTTGCCAATAATCCAGCTGGTTGCATATTCCTTGATCCTGTGACGCACTGTCTTTCTTAATGATTAAAGCCTACACATTATTATATGAAGGCTCGTTTCTTCAAGGAAGCAATAGCGTCTCATCATGAAGGATTATTTCACAGCTAAGATTGAGGGTGCTACCGTTGACTGAATACAGTTCATCCGCCACCACCCCTAAGATGTCACCTTGGCTAATGATATCTCACTGCTATCGCCAGTGGTATGTGATATCTCACGTTAGCTCGTATGTCAATAGCAGGGACTGGAGTACGCGGGATTGTCACACCCGTAGATCAAGTAACATGAGAAAGATTTTATCAGCTTTTGGAGTACATTAGATAAAGGGTTGGGGGGTCCACCATACAACAGGTGGGTTTTTCCACTATGTTTATGTTTGTTGGTAGCAAACAACATTCGTTCGTGAATGAATTTTGATGACACTTTGGAAAAAGATGCAAATATGTATGGCAAGGAACTGATTGATTTTTAAGCGATAGTGAACATAGTGGTGGAAGGTCCCCCGAGCACCTGTTTTTTTGAAAGCTCAATAACATCTGTACCTGATAATCGAATTGGATGAAACTTGGTACATGACCATTTAGTACGGTTCACAACTTCCGGTTGGCATCCCAACTTCCGGTTTTTCACTTCCGGTAAAAAATTTTTTTACTTTTTTGAAGTTTTTTCAATGTCCTTATACACACTACACTACACTACAGCCTACAAAAATGAAGTGATTATGATGAAACTTATGGAAAAGGTTCCAATTTGTGTAAGAAGATAGTTATCATCTTTTGGGACACATTCATCAAAGTGGCGGGGGGTCTACCATACAACTGCTGACTTTTCACACTTTGTTTTAAAAGTTTGTTGGGAGCATACAGACTTCATTCATTAATTTATTTTAATGACACCTTGAAAAGAGATTGAGATATAAATAACAAGGAACTGATTAGTTTTTGGACAATAGTAGAATTAGTGGTGGGGGTCCTCCCGAACACCTGTTTACTGTGTCACCATTTTTTCAATGTTTGTTGGGAGCATACAACATTCGTTCGTGATGAATTCTGATGACACGTTGGAAAAAGATGCAAATATGTATGGCAAGGAACTGATTAGTTTTTGAGCGATAGTGAACAAAGTGGTGGAGGGTGTCCCATACACCTGTTTTTTTTAAAGCTCAATAACATCTATACCTGATAATCGAATTAAATGAAACTTGATACATAAGTATATAGTATGGTTTTCAACAGTTCTGCATCCCACCTCTGGTATTCTACTTCCGGTAAAAATTTTTTTTTTTAATTTTTTGAAGTTTTTTCCGTGTGTTTATGCACAATCCAGCCTACAATAATGAAGTGATTATGACGAAACCTATGGAAAAGGTTTCAATTAGCGTGAGAAGATAATTATCATCTTTTGGAACATATTGATTAAAAGGGGGGGGGGGGGTCTACCATACAACTGCTGACTTTTCACACTTTGTTTTTAAAGTTTGTTGGGAGCATACACACTGAAAAATACATGTCCTATTTCCAATCGAAATACACACACAGAAAAATAATGGTAGTAAAATTTACAAAACAGTGTAATAAATTTAAAAAACAACTGTTGAAGTAAAATTCATTACAAAATTTAATAATTATTACAGGTGGTAGTACTTATGTAGTAGAAATCAGTAAATATTTTTAAACGATTACATCTATAGTTAAATTCTACTACAAATTTAATCAAGTTTGATTATCATACTGTAATTGATTTTTGCTTAATTTTTATTATGTAGTCAAATAAACCACGCTTGTTGTGGAATTGCATTACAACCATATTTGATTACACTTACAATAAATGTTACTACGTTGTTTGGTATTTTAGATACCAAATGTAATTAATTTTACTACAAAAACGATAAACTCATTATGTCTGTAGTACATTGCAGTTATTTTAAAACATCAAAAATAAGTTAAGGTAAATCAATCATTCGATAATATTTTTGAGCCTATCTATTAGCTTAGCTCTAATTCTAAATCATTATATCGTGATAAGTGCATTTTGAAATTTTATAAAAGTTGTTTTTTCTGATATTCTTGTCAAGGTAAGTAGTTTGTAATAAATTTTAGAAAAATAGAGTTCTATGTTTATTAATGCTTGTTGTAAAAGTGCAAAGCCATCAAACAATACCATGGACATAGGAAATGAGTGTGATTTTGAGGGTAAAACATATCACATATTACAAAACAGTCCCGATACAGTTGTAATCGAGGGAGATAGAATAGCGGAAGATATTCCGTATATCTTACCATTGACCTGTGATGGTAGTACGGAAACAGCAAGTATAGTAAATATAGAGGTTAGCAGTGATTTGGACATTGTTCAAACTTTGTTGTTGCAATGGGATTTACCTGAACTTAATCAAAGCTTTTATGGTAAGTGTAGTTATTTTATCGTGTAGTATAGTTATTTTATATTCAAAAAGTTTGCGTGGTCTTACTTTTTAAATCAGTTTTCCTATATTATTTTCCCAATTTCTATTCTATAGTAAAAAAGATAATCCTTTTTATAGAACTAAAAGATTATATTGCGTTGCGGTAAATGATGCATTAAATTTTTAAAATAATTATTCTAGACCACAAAATAGATGTTGCATGTTTACAACATGTAACATTTTCTGACATTGATGTCTTATACCACCCCAGTTAATACGTGAAAGAATTATATTCAAAGCAAAATTAGTGGAGTGGAGAATTTCGAAAGTAATACATATCTGTCATATATATATTAAGTATTCTTAAGACGCTGTTAAATATTTTAGAATTTTCCTCCCTTATCATTGCCAGAAACGGCTTCAACGGAAACAATAGGATCAATGAAGTCAGTTTTAAACTCGATATTGCCGACCAGTGGTAAATTGGAAGAAAATATAGAGCAAATTTCAATTACGAAAGCCCAGAATTTAGTAAGCAGCATAAAGCAGTACAACTTAAAATAATTTTTTTCCTTTTCATTTCTTTTTTATAGAATATTAAAAATTTATTAAAATCAAACACTCAAGGCCTAAAATTATTAACAAAAAATGTTCCATTCAACTCTAACGAAAGAAAGGAACTAATTTACATTATTGTTGAGCACTTGTTGTTTAATGAAATAATAGTTGGCACAATATTATTGCTAATCAAATAGTGGAATTATTTCCATTGGAATTAAAGGTATATGCATGTTTATGTAAACGAATTCTTGCACAAAATGTTAATGCGAAGAATTAATGTTTCGAACATTCCTACGCTGATGGTCAAATTTGTTAACTCCTAACTCAAACTAATTGATTATATTTATTTTTAGACATGTTATTTTATTGAAAGTGGCAACGGCGGTAGAGCCAGAGGTCAACTTTACGTTGCATATAACAACAAACTGAAAAATTTTCCGGGAACGAGAATTTATTGAGCAACGTCCCAAAACCGGTAGTTCACTGATATCTGCACTACCCTCACAATCATGCTCATTTTCTTCGGTCACATCTAGTGAATGTAGGCTTTAGTTAAAATTATTAAGCTTTAGAGGAACACACACACACATACACACACATGTATATATATATATATATATATATATATATATATATATATATATATATATATACATATATATATATATATATATATATATATATATATATATATATATATATATATATATATATATATATATATATATATATATATATATACATATATATATATATATATATATATATATATATATATATATATATATATATATATATATATATATATATATATATATATATATATATATATATATATATATATATATATATATATATATATATATATATATATTCTCAAATCAATTTTTAAATTAGTTGAAAGTGACAAAAAAGGGCTCAAATATAACGCCCAACCATTCGAAGTTGTTGAAATAAAGTAATTAAACAAAAGGAAAGTAAGCAGATTAAATTAATATTAACAGAATACTAAACTAAGAATAATATTATCAGAATATTATCAGATGAAAAAATAGAAAAAGGTTTGTTTTGGAAATGATTAGGTACAAATAAATTCGAGAGATTTTACTTTTTATTATTTATTAAAGATCATAAGGACTTATTGACATTTAAGCTGCTACATTTTAAGCTGCCTCCATCACAACAAATTATCGTAAAAGGCCATAAAAGATTGCATGTTTCAATACTGGATGCAATAAACAGCAATTTTCTTGAAGTAAACAATTAAAGTGAAATTTTAATTCAATGTAGAAAGAAAAAAGAGGCAAGTAAGGAATTCAACGTTGCTTTGCAACCAATGATTGTGGTATGCCAACATACATTTTATTTTGTTGCTGATAACATTTTATATAAAACAGAAAACTTTCTATCTGCTCTGGATAGTAGTTTTAAGTTAATGTATGTATATAACCTAGAATATCCGAAAGCAAGTGCAAACGTTTGGATATTTTTACAGAATTTTTTTTTAATTTGGAATCAAAAAATTCAAATTCAGCAATAATTGCTCTAATAAACGAACTAAGTTTCGTTTAACATATTACAAAGGTACTTTTATCTATTTGTATTAAAAAATTTAAAAATGTTTAATTGTTGTGCTTGTGACTTAAATTTTAATACTTTAAATCAGAGATGGAAACCAAAGTTTTTTTTCAGTTGTTTCGGTTTTGGTTTAATAACAAATTTTTATTATGGTTTTTGTTTTGGTTTTGGTTTCTTGATATTTCCAAACTTGGTTTTGGTTTGGTTTTGGTTCGGTTTTGGTTCAAATTCAGAATTTAGATTCATATTTTTATTCTTAATTAATTTTCGGTATTCAAATAAAAACAGCTGTATTCCCCTAATAAGTCACATTAAAGAGACTGTTTTTGTGAATTTCATTAAATTCGAAAATAAAAGAATAATTTCACGCTTTATTCCGCTTAATAAACTAAAAACCTAAGAATTGTCAACACAAAAATACTTGTAATTTAAATTTGAATACAAACATGTAGTAGCCTTGAAAAAATAATGTAGTAGTTTCAAAAAGAAATTAATAGATTTTTCCAATTTATGTAGGTAGATACTAGACCAAATTTTCTACTATAAAACCGAACTGTGAACCAAACAGAAAAACATTGGTTTATGGTTCGGTTCAACTATTATTTAAAAAACTGATTTGGTTTTGGTTTGGTTTTGGTTCGGTAAAATTTCGTTGGTTCAGTGGTTTTGGTTTGGTTCAAACGAACCGGTTTCCGTCTCTGCTTTAAATAATTACTACATACATTTAAAAATTTTCCATAAACATGAATCTGAATACCATTGCCTACAAAATAGTTGTCCACAGACATTTTCTGACTTGTATGTGTTAAAGCGTCATCTAATACGAGTACATTCTGAAAATGAACAACATTCAAGCTCAAAAAGTAGATCCAACGTCGTTGTTTCCAGTTTAGAGTGTGACAAAATTACATATAACCCAGAACAGGACAACGCGTCGTGTTCTTCAAAATCTTCTCAAAATTTAATAAGAGCCGAATCAGGTCAAATAAATTTTGATCATCCAGTGGATCTGTCAGACCACGCTTTAAAATTTGATTAAAAGTTGATTCGAACACTGCAGTGAATAGGATGAAAACCTTCTGTGAAAAAGCGTTTTCAGAAATTGATACCGAATATAAACTAATTAAAGTTTTCGAACATAAAGATTTATTTAAAGCACCAATTAACATTACTATTTCTTCGGAAGTTCAAAACACTGTTAAACAGGGTGTTCCAGTCTTACAATACAAAGAAATCAAAGGAACAATTCTATATATTCCTTTTTTAATCAAAAAATTTTTCGAAACTGAAAATCTACTGGAAGAAAGTATTGTGGAAATGGAGAACCTAATGTCATATTCGAATGGCATCAAAAATTTTGTATGTGCCTCTGGAGAGAAACGCATTCAAAATTTTTTATAGAAAATAAAATTGCTATACCATATTTTCTTTACAATGATGACTTCGACCCAGATAATGTCTTAGGTTCACACTCAGGCGTAAATTCAATATCTGCTTTTTATATGAATTTCCCAGCTTTAGTGCAATATAAGCGTTCTGTTTTAAGTAACATTTTACCAGTTATGCTAATAAAATCTACATATTATAAAAAATATGAACGCGATGACCTTTGTTCTAAATTGTTGGAAATATTGACAGATTTGGAGATTAACGGATTGCTAATTGAAACAGGCAATGTCAAAAAACAAGTTTATTTTGTTTTAGGACTTGTGACCGGTGATAATCTTGTTTTAAATAAAATTCTTGGCTTCCGATCATCTTTTTCATCGCTTCACTTTTGCAGAATTTGCAAGGCTCCTAAAACGGAAACACAACACCTTTGCTTTGAAGTGGAACCTAACATGCGAACTGTTGATAACTATGCAAACGATTTATCACTTGACAACCCTAGATTAACAGGAATTTCTGAATTGTGTATTTTTAATTCTTTGCCTTCATTTCATGCTGTAGTAAATATCTCAGTCGATATAATGCGTGACCTTTTCGAAGGTGTTTTAAAAAATGACATGTGTCTTATTATTTTATACTTCGTTAAAAAAAGATTTTTTCCTTGGAGGATTTGAATGATAGAAAGCAACTATTTGATTATGGCATTTTAGATTCTAAAAATATTTCACTTCCAATAAAAATAGAAAGTCTGCAAAACAGAAACATAAATATGCAAGCAAGTGAAATGAGTTGCTTCGTCCACTTTTTTTCTTTGATGGTCTGGGATCTTGTACCAAAGCAAGATACAGTTTGGGTGTTTTTTAAGAATTTACAAAAACTGGTTGATGTATGCATGTATTCAACATTCAACAACGATGACTTAATTGAGCTCGAAAATCGAGTAGCGCATCACAATAGGGATTACATACAAATTTTTAACGAACCGCTGAAGCCAAAAGCGCACTTTTTAACACATTATGCAACAGTTGTTAAAAGAGCTGGACCTTTAAAGATGATGTGGAGTATGCGAAACGAAGGCAAACATAAGGAATTGAAGCAATATGGTCAGTCTATTACCTCAAGAAAAAATCTTTGCTACTCTATTGGAGTAAAAATGTCTTTTAAACTAGCACATTTGTTCTATTGTAACGATGGTGATAATATTATTCAAATTAACAAAAGTAATGAAGTGTGTGTCTCCCAAAAATCATATTTTAAAGAGCTAAACGATTTTGGACTTAGTGGTATTCAGATTTTCTCAAATGATGTAGTTTTTTTGGGGACTTCCTATAAATCAGGGTTCTTTTTGTACAAGCAAAATGATAATGTTATACATAAGATAATTGAAATGATAATATGTAATAAGTATCTTATAATACTATCCACAAAAATATTTTTTTCTTACGATACAAATTTGAATGCATTTATTTTACAAACTAGTACAGAAAACATCAGTTTAAATAATGTATCTGAATTTGAATATTATCCAACTTTGTCTCATAAATTATCTGATGGCAGATTAGCACTTCGATTTAAGATAATTTAATTTGCAACATGTATTATTTGTACGAGTAAACCGTAAATGCACTTTTATCATTCAAGAATAGTTCGAAAAGCAGACCATTTTTTTCCTATTGAAATAGCAATACCTAAAATTGATATAACAATACCTCATAGTATATTCTTCAACGATGCCGAAAACAACATATTTTGAAGCGAGAGGACAGTTTATCAGCAGAGGCGACAGCCGAGGGTGGTAATGGTCACGAGATTCAAAATATGATTTTCGGCGAGTAGAAGACTGTGCTTTCTCTACTACTTTTTTTTAAAATTATTATTCATTACTGAACACTTTCATTTATAATTACATACAATTCAAACTTTAAAACATACAAACATCCAATTAAAATCTTTAAATTTATATTTATATTTCTGCTATTAAAATATAGATGACTCAATATGAATAAATTATCTAATTTCTATGTCATAAATAAAACCGTCTTTAGTTACAAACCTGATTGTCTTTTCGTACAATGACTTTGTACATATACATATAAATAATAAGAATAAAAATTCTTTACACTACAAAATTCTACATTTTTATTCACAATTCACAATAACACATCTTTAAAGGTTTATTGTGTTTTTGCATTTCGCGTCTAGTAGGCTTATAACTAAAGACGGTTTTGTAATAAACAAAATCAAATTTAAAAATTTTATTATTATTTCTAAAATAAAAACAACAGTTTTGATTTAGTTTTTGTATGGGGATGACGTTACGTAAATTCCTGATATATTTTTATAATATTATCCTGAAAGATATAACGTAAATTATTTTATGTAAATAAATATGTTTTTTTCGTTGTTCTTAAATAAATAGGTGAAATAATATTTTTTTAAATATCTTAACACCAACTGTTTGTAACCATACTATTGAAAAATAATACATGAATATTATTAAGTAAACTATTACTATTTTTACATTTTTAATGTAAATTGTAAGTAAAATGTTAATGTTAATGTAAATTAAATTGTCATTCAAAAATAAATTAAAGTCATCTTCCCAAGAGAGATAAATTAACATTAAAAAAATTTTTTCATCTAATAATTGACTCTTTTAACGGGTGTTCTGGGATGGTTTATTCTAGTTAAGAAATTAGAAAATAGATGGCTTTTAAAAAATTACGAAAGCAAGTTGTATAGGTTTTTTATCACTGGTGACGAAAAAGAAATTTTCAATGCAATGAACAAACATCGAAAGTAAATTTTTTAAGTTGGGTAGTAGAAAAAGTTATTATTATTACTATTATTTCGAAAAACTACTTGGATAAAATAATTTTCTAAAAAAATATTTTACTGTTTGGTGTAAATATATATATTTTTATTTATGCAAATAACACAGAACCTTACTCGTACAAAAAATCTTGTATGCAATTCGGGCATAAAGTGTCTTTTTTGCTTTCGAGCGATTGTTGGTCCGTCTAACGCCTCGAGCAACAATTTCACTCTCAAGCGGAAGACATACTTTACGCCCTGAATACATA